>CM047426.1:41398806-41491306 GCA_026168455.1 Theocolax elegans | reverse complement strand
AATGATGACCGATGACGAGGGTGATGCTCTTCTATTGTGTGTAGACGCGACACCTGCTCGACCGTCAGTGCATTCGCTACCTATGGAGTATGAGGATTCCAGCGGTACCAACACTGCCGATGAGTCGTCAGATACCGATGATTGTAAGTCTACATTTTGCATACGTTTAACAAAAAAAAAAGACAGCAAAATAACTACCTATGAAGTCAACAGGTCAGATAATCAGTGTGGGGCAGGTGTAAGCGGAGCCACTGCTCAATATATCGACATTCGCGAAGAATCAACGCGATTTTACCGACGATTCCAGCTACGAGGACACGAACTACTTGCAACTATAGTCCAACCACCAGCGGGGGAAGATGTATGCAGCTGGTTAGAGAGGGCTGTTCATGAACTGTATGGGCGTGTAAGCGAAAACGTACGTCTCACGGATTATATAGGTGTATCTGTCAATTGAGAATGGTTTCGTCAGGGTCCTGTCTGACTTGTTTGATTTGCTTGCTAGTGTAGCGCAAAGTAACGACGGTTTCGAAATTGACGTTGAAAATAAGTGTCAATATTGTCTCTGTACCGCAAGGTCGTGGACAAGTTAAGCTTATAACAGAGCACGTGTGCAAGAGATCAATTTTAAATATTATAAATACTGATGTTTTGTGTTTACCACGCTCCTTGGTTACTGCGCACGTGCACGTTATACGCGGTAAAATCCGTACCGGTATTTTACATAAAAAATGGTTAAAAATATGCAATAGTGCCGGTAAATATCAGAAAGAGCAAGCCTAGAAATTAGTTAGAGCAGCACGAGTCATTGTATCTGTAACGAGGTGTGGTATCGAAGAGCTAAAACTATTTCAAGAGTATTATGCACTGTTTGACGTTGCAATTGTTGTCTACGCATTTCGAGGCTTTGCTCGGGGTGATAAGCCGCTATACGACGGTACGCAGTACGTTTATAACGTCGGTAATATTGTAATGTATACTCTTCGTATAATGTATTATTAAAGTAGTGGGCATTATCAGCCAATTTTAAATGTAATCGGTGCGTCGGGTAGTAGAGATTACTGCATACCTTGTAATAAAAAATTAACATGTAGACAAAATCACAAGTGTCCGCATAAATGTCGATGATGCTTGCAGGCTTCGCTTTGTAAAGTTAATGAAATTAAAATAAAATGTACTCGGTGTAGTAGAGAATTTTTCGGTCCGTCTTATTTATCGAAGCATTTAGAGGTAGATTCTTTTGGTAAAAATCTTTCGGTTTGTGAAAGTGTGAGAATTTGCAAAATATGTTGTAAGACTGTCAGGACTAGCGATCGAGATCCACATGAATGTAAGATGATATTTTGTAAGATTTGCAATAAAAAAGCGGATGTTGATCATATGTGTTATATGCAAACTATAAAAGATAATCCAAACAGATCAAAAGCAAAATTGACACTTTATGTATTTTATGATTTTGAAACTCAGCAGTCGGAGAGTGTAGTGGGTGATGATACGGTAAAATTACGCGTGCCAAATTTATGCGTTGCTCAACAAGTTTGTACGGTGTGTCTCGACAACGATGATATTACGAAGTCTTGTAATGTATGCGGCATACGTGAATATGTATTTAACATTGATCCGGTAAAACAGCTACTCGACCTCGCACTCACACCAAGACAATAATTTCAAGAAGTCATCTGTATTGCGCACTATGCGCAAGGTTTCGACGCACAATTTATTTTACGACATCTAGCGGAAAGAAAAGATACGGGAAAAGCCTTCGATAATCCTGAACGGGGGGAAGATAGTGGTTATGCATGTGCTACACATAAAATTTCTGGACAGTCTCAATTATTTACATATGCCGTGAAGCGCATTACCGAAGGCCTATGGACTTGGAAATATTGAGAAGGGTACGTTCCCCCACTTATTTAATACTCCAGAAAATCAAGGTTATGTGGGTGTGATGCCACCATTGTGGACGTATTCGCCAGAATCGATGAGTGCGAAACAGCGAAAAAACTTTCTGCAATGGTACCACGAGACGTGTGAGCAAAATTATATCTTTAATTTTCAAGATGAAATAATTAAGTACTGCAAGCAGGATGTTAAGATATTGAGATTAGCATGCCTCGCCTTTAGAAAGACATTTATGACATGTGGCGAAACGGATCCCTTTCTAGAATGTTGCACTATTGCATCATCATGCATGAGGGTGTATAGAAAAAAGTATTTAGAGCAAGACACGATCGGAATTATTCCGCAAGAGGGCTACAGGTGTTCCAATAGACAATCGATGAAAGCGATGCAGTGGATGTGCTGGATGGAGCAAGAATTACAGTGTCAAATTCAGTTTGCAGGGCGAGCGCGAGAAAAGAGACTACCCAAGGGGCTCCTAGTGGATGGTTATTGCGAATTAAGTGAGGTGGACAAAATAGTTTTGCAATTTCACGGGTGCTATTGGCATGGCTGTCTACGATGTTTCACGCTAAACAGAGACATTCGTCTCGTGAATGGTGAAACCATGGACGAGAGATACGAGAGAACAGTGAGAATTTCAGAGAAAATTAGCAGCTCCGGTTATAGGCTCATCGAAATGTGGGAATATTAATTTGATCGTGAATGCAGTCAAAATCGCATGATGGCTGACTACATCAGCCAGCGGATGAAAAATTTCCATTCGCTGCTTGACCCGAGAGACGCGTTTTTCGGCGGCCGAACCGGTAATATCGTCAAATTGTATGACGTTCAAGAAGACGAAAAAATTAAATATGTAGATGTTTGTTCGTTGTATCCGTATATATGTAAGTATGGACGCTATCCTGTGGGTCATCCAACGCTGTACATTGGTGAAGATGAGTGTCGTGAATTGGTGGGTGTGAGTAACGATATAAGTAACGTTGATGGACTAATAATGTGCGAGGTCTTACCCCCGAGAAATTTATTTCACCCTGTTTTACCGGTCAAGATGCACAACAAGCTGATATTTGCCTTGTGTCGGTCTTGCGTGGAGTCGAAAAATCAAGCGAATTGTAATCACGATAAAGTAAGGGAGCGCGTCTTTACGGGTATTTGGGTGGTCGAAGAGTTGAAGAAAGCTGTTGAGTTTGGTTACGTGATTCGAAAAGTGTTTGAAATATGGGCGTACAAAATGACGCAGTACGGCAAGGGGACAAAGCAAGGTGGTCTATCTCACGGCTACATAGACAAGTTCTTTATCGAAAAGACTCATGCATTGGGTTATCCGGTGGAACGCGGAGACGACCAAGATGCCATGAAACATCATGTGGAAGAATTTGAGCAACAGGAGGGAATCAGACTGGATAGAAATTGCATCAATCTCAATCCTGGTCTCAGATCGGTGGCGAAACTGTGCTTAAACTCATTGTGGGGAAAGTTTGGGCAGCGAGAAAATATGGGTAAGACCGAGTTGGTGAACGAACCACGACGACTCTACGAGATTCTCATCAGTCCCGATGTCGAGGTTAGCTCTGTTTTACCGGTTAATAATGACATTATGTATGTGTGTTGGCGTAATATTGACGGGATTGTTGAATCGTCACCACAGTGCAATGTTGTGATTGCGGCCTATACCACGGCACTGGCACGATTAAAACTTTTCTCCGAATTGGTGGCACTGGGCGAACGCGTTTTGTACTACGACCCCCCTCCGCCGCGCCGCCGCATTTGATTGAGCCCTTTTTTAGTGTTAGCGTTACGGGAAGGGGGGACGTCGATGGTTTGCGGTCCCACCTCGTGCGGTAAGACGATGTTTGTCAAGAGATTTCTCCACTACATTGACAGCATGAGTGGCACATACTTTGATCGTATACTTTGGTATTATGGTGAGTGGCAACCCACCAACACAGACTTGGGGGAAAATATCGTGTTTCACGAGGGTCTACCGAGGAGGGAAGACTACGCGGCGGATGGACGACCCAAACTGCTGATTCTCGATGACTTGATGCGCGAATCGTCGTGTGCCGCTATTTGCAACCTGTTCACCAGGGGTAGTCATCACAACAACCTGAGCGTGATCTTTATCACGCAAAATCTCTTTCATCGTGGTCAGTGCGAAATTTCCCTAAGCTCGAATTACATTGTAATTTTTAAGAATCCGCGTGACCGTACGCAACACTTGGCTCGGCAAATTTGTCCGGAAGACACGAGGTTTTTGCAGGAGACGTATCAGGACGCGGTGGCCGAACCATTTCACTACCTCCTCGTCGATTTGCGGCAAGATACGCCCGACAATTGTCGATTTCGCGCCTGCCTGTTTCCCGATGACGACTATCAATACGTGTATGTACCACGCAGGCTTATAAAAACCGCCACCTCGAGCAATAGGCTTCCAGTTGTGCGTGTGTGATGGGTCGAGGGAGACGTCAGCCTTTCGGGTAAAGATATTTCGATGTTTTGAGGACGTTGTGTCATTTGAATGGTGCACAACGTGCTGCTTTAC
The DNA here is from genome assembly GCA_026168455.1 of Theocolax elegans. Classification (NCBI taxonomy): domain Eukaryota; kingdom Metazoa; phylum Arthropoda; class Insecta; order Hymenoptera; family Cerocephalidae; genus Theocolax; species Theocolax elegans. The sequence goes on along the minus strand of CM047426.1, from coordinate 41,486,862 downwards.
TACGGCTAGCAGATTCAAAACTAGTGAGGTATATGTGCGAATGCGCACTCTATATTTTACGAGGTAATATACCCCTCACCAAGTCGTTCACACGAAAATTGCTTAAACACGCCACGTTATTGCGCGCTCTTGCGGCCTCTCGTAAATCTTTGACGTTGAGGAAAAAAATTTTAATTAAAGCTACCGCCATTGTACTGTTAATTGTGAAACCTGTTTTATCGGCATGGAGCATGCAAGAAAAATGATTTTAATTCCGGCAGAGTGTGTCGGAAGTGCGACGACGACGATGATGATGATGACGGACAAGAGGAAGAAGACGAAGAAGTGTGTGGGGCAAAATATGTCGGAAGAGGCGGTCCGAACGTTGGGTGGGAAGGAACCACACACGGTGCAAACACCGGGCACGGTGGCAACGCGACTGGATGCCGAAATGAGTAGAATTCTCCATTCCTCGTCGGAGTTGAGCGAGCGGGAAAAGTCAATGTTGTACGAGCAAGCGCTGCAGCGATACCTGCGATGCACGAAACGAAATAACAGCAATGCTCTCAATAATAATAATAATGATAATAAAGCGTTGAACGTAGAAAAAGTAGAACAAGACGAAGAAGAAGAAGAGGAAGAAGAGGGGGGAGGAGGAGAAGGAGAAGAAGAAGAGACACGGGTTCGCGATAAGGTGGAAAATACACTGGAGCAACAGATTATCGACGGTATGCCAAAAAATCTCATTGGTCGATTGAAGCAGTCAAATAATATATCGTGGGACCAGTACGGTAGAATCACGCTAGATGGTACGCTACTACACCGCACTAATAACCTGACAGATCTCGTTAACGAGGCTATGAGGAGTAGAAAAAGATCGCCACCACACGTCTACCATCAGTTTGCTCGTATACTGCGAAAAGCAGACATACCACGAGAATTTATTGGTAATAATCGTCTTTGGCAAGCTGTTGCCCAAGATCCATCGTCGTTGTCGTCGGATCAGTCTTCCTCGTACGATTCCGTCACAGCTTTCGAGGATAAGAGAGAGGGACGGGAGGATGAGGAGGAGGAGAAAGAGGGGGAGCAGGAGCCTGTAAAGGAGTTAAATTTTAGCGTTTTAAGAAAAAAATTGAAGAATAAAGATTTGCGAAAAAGGGGGAGGTCCGAAGACGAGGGTGTTAACACGTCCTTAGTTTTACGCAAAACCGCGGGAAACTGAACCGCTAAATGGAGTCGTCTGACGAGAATAAGCAGCAAGAAAGAATAAGTGGCGACTATAGTGCACTCGACAATGTGATCAATGGAATGCCGTTTGAGCTACATCTATCAGGATATCAATTCTTGGGGCCCGGTACGCACGTTGAGGAACGTCTGATGCGTGGTGAGAGGGGTATCAATCCACTTGATGCAGCCTGCCTCGAATACATCTCGCATACTCGGATGACAATGTTGACCGTTGGCGTGCCGATCGACGGTTAGCCGAGCGCGCTTTTTCGAGAATGTTGTCTAAAAGTGCGGATGGCGAGGAGAAAACTGCAGCTATTATTACCGTATTTTGCATGGTCAGCAAGATTGTTGTCGACAAGATTTTCAGACGTCTCAAAAAGTGTTTAATACGTCGTAAGTGACGGTATAGAAGATCAGTAGTAGATAAGGGAGAAGCAGATGAGGAGAACGCTTGAAAATTTGTATTACGGTTTACCGGGACCGACTGCCTACGCTGGTGGCGGTAAACTTTTGCACGAAACGCGTAAAAAATACCGTCCACAGGTGGTGGACGAGTGGCTTGAAAGTCAAGATGCATATACTTTGCACAAATTGGTGCGGCATCGATTTCCACGTCGAAATTACGCAGCTTTCAGTCCATACGAGGTGTGGGAGGCCGATTTGGCTGATTTCAGATCGTTAAAAATTTATAATGACGAGTACACGTACCTGCTCGTCGTTATAGATGTGCTGTCAAAGTACGCGTGGGTTGAGCCGCTCTTTGACAAGAGTACAAAGTCTGTTGCCGTGGCGCTTGAACGGATTCTCAGTGCGAATCAGGGTAAGCGTCCTCTGTACTTTGAAACAGACAGGGGTAAAGAGTTTGTCGGACGCGAGGTTAGTCGGTTGCTGAAAAAGAATGATATTACATATAGGACTGTGCGCGATCCTGACGTCAAAGCAGCGGTAGCTGAGCGATTTATTAGAACATTGAAGGGACGTATTTGGCACTATTTTACCCACCTACATACTAGACGATATATTGATGTGTTGCAAGATGTGGTCAAGTCGTACAACGATTCGTGGCACAGTGGTATAAGAATGCCACCTTCCACGGTAAATTTGCATAATGCGGTAAAAGCTCGGGAAAATTTGGCGTGACGCTACACACTAAAATGTGTACGACAGCCTAAATACCGTGTTGGTGACCTGGTACGGGTCAGTCGAGCAAAGACTGTCTTTAAGAAAGCATACGAGGGCGGCTGGACACTGGAGTTGTTTAAGTCTTCAAGCTCGTCGGAGTCGGAAGGCACGGAAGTAGAAACCGGCAAACAAAGCAGGAAAATTGAGGTCAAAAGCTTGATAGAGGTACCAATGTATATGTTGGACCAGATAAAGATCGTTAAGAGACACTTAACGAAGAAAGATAGCGAAAACGCACATGAGGCCTTAGACAACATGCACAGCCTAGTCTCAACACTGTTGGCGAAAGCAGCATTTTTGGAAGGACAAGTTAAAGTCCTATCTGAACAAAGGCAAAAGGCAGTAAATCCGGGTAACGTCTCGTACGCAGACGTTACCAAGAAACTAGTTGCGCCGAAAGAGACGACTAGGGCTGTTGTAATAAAGAATCCGGCTATGCACAAGCTCATCATTAAGCCGAAAAGAGCCGACAAGTTTAGAAACGAGGAGGAGATAAAATCCAAGTTTCAAGCCGAATTCCGACCGAGAGCAGAGAAGGCTCAGATCAGAAGCCTCAGGACAATTAACAAAGGTCTAATTATCGAGACGGAAAATGAAGAGTCTTTACAAAAGATTCTAAATAAACCGTCCTTGAAGGAGACCTTTGAAATGCATAGACCAACGAAACAGAAGCCGAGGATGATCATATATGATCTTCCTAAAAATCTAAACGAGAAAGAAATAAGAGAGATAATAGTCGAGCAAAACGTTTGCTCGGCTGACGAGGCGGAAAGAGAAATTACGCCGAAATTTAAAACAGGAAAGAGGGATACGAGCAGGACCAACTGGGTTATCGAGGTAGCCCCAAAAATTAGAACTAGGTTGTTGCAAAGAAGGAGGATCTTTGTAGATTACCAATCGTGTAAGGTACAGGACTTTGTACTAGTCTCCAGGTGCTTTAAGTGCCAGGGATTCGGTCACATCAGCAAAGTCTGCAATAACGACGTACATTGCTCGCATTGCGCCGAAAAGGGTCACTCTTTTGACAAATGTCCGAAAAAACAGGAAAATAAAAAGTGCATAAACTGCGTCAAGGCCAAAAAGAAGTCGGACCATAATGTTCTCGACACTAAATGTCCGTGCTATACAAAAGCACTAGAACGCCTAGTAAATAACACAGATTACGGGGAGCAATAAACCCTGTATTCTGATAACACAACTTAATGCCAGACGAGCACAGCGGGTGGTACCCGAAATAAAGCAAAAAGCGTATGAAAAGGGAGTTCACGTAATTATGCTACAAGAACCATACACAAGAAATAATAAAGTGACGGGATACGGTATGGGTGTAAGAATAGTCTCTTCTAAAGAAAATCCGTGGGCAGCCATAGCAATAACAGACCCGAACGTGATAGCGATGCAAATAACTAACTTATGTACACCGCACTTCGCAATAGCAGAACTATCAGTACCATATAAAGTCTACCTAATTAGTGGATATTTCCAACTAAAAGATGATATTGAGATACATCTAAGATCGCTTCAGGAGATAGTAACGGCTCTACGAGGAAAGAGCTTTATAATTGGTATTGATTCGAATGCAAGATCGCCACTATGGGGCCCTATGGAAACGGATGCAAAAGGAGAGAAACTAGAAGAATTTATACTCCAGAATAACCTCAGAGTAATAAACGATCCCAATAGCATTGCAACAGTCGCAAACGAAGTCGCAGAAGGCTATGTCGATGTAACTCTAACCTCACCAGATATGGCTCAAAGAATACGGAACTGGAAAGTCCAAGAAAACTGGACATCAAGTGACCATAGAGCAATAACATTTGAATTAGTGGAACAAACTCAGGGGGGTAGATATAGGAAGCAAGAGTACATCAAAAGCTATATAACAAGCAAAGCGGACTGGGGATTGTTTATTAACACACTGAGAGAAAATTGGAAAGCCCAACCGTACCGACAGGATATTGGTTCAACAATCGCTGGCATTAAAGACATAATAAATGGGATAAAAATAGCATGTGACAAAGCTATACCCACTAAGAACAAGACTAGTAGGAAAGTTCCATGGTGGAACGAGGACTTGACAAAGGCCAAAAAACACACAAACAGGTTACGCAGACAATTCCAAAGGGAAAGAGATCCGGACACAAGAGAACGTGCAAAAATGACCTATAGACTGGCCAAGCGACAATATACAAGACTAATAGACACAACCAAAACCCAAAAATGGGAAGAATTTGTGACCAAACAAGGTAACGACAATCCATGGAGCTTACCATACAAACTGGCTGCCAAAAAAGCTAGAGTTAAAGAAATCGCAAGTAACGTGAAGACAGACGATGGTTACACTATGACCTGGAATGACACAGCAGAGCAAATTCTTCATCAGCTCTTTCCAGACGATAACCTGGAAACAGAAACGAGAGAACAGACAAAAGTAAGGCAACAAAATCAAAGATATACAGACGAATACAGCGAAACCGAAAATTTTACAAGGCAGGAGATGGTGCAAGTCGTAAAGAAAATGAAATTAGGAAAAGCACCAGGAATCGACTGTTTCGATCTGAAGATAATAAGAGTTGCTCTTACAGTAGTGGGTGAAGAACTGATAAAGTTATATAATAACTGTCTAAAACTCGGTATATTTCCGAATACTTGGAAAACAGGCAAAGTAATTACAATCAAAAAGGGAAGAGACAAAGATCCTGGTCTAATTAGCTCATATAGACCAATATGCCTGCTACCAGTTTTAGGAAAAATTCTGGAAGGTCTGATAATCAAAAAATTAGATCAAATCGTGGAACCACGTCTGTCTGACAAACAATACGGTTTTAGAAAAGGCAGATCAACCGAAGATGCGATAGTGTACTTAAAGACCAAGGTGCACAACTCAAGCTGTAGATATGTACTCATAATGTTTTTGGACATTAAGGGTGCATTCGACAATGTATGGAGGCCGGGAGTACTAAAGAACCTGAGAGGCATGAACTGCCCCTGGAGACTGTACAATATCGTTAGGGATTACCTCTGTAATAGGAAAGTAATAATAACCGAAGGTGGCAATTTTGCAAGCAAAAATGTGACAAAGGGATGCCCACAGGGATCCCTACTAGGTCCAATCCTATGGAATGTCGTATTTGACGAAGTGCTTCACAAGTTAGACAGAGAAGGACATGAGACGATAGCCTATGCAGACGATCAAGCAATTATAATCGAAGGAGACTCCCGTAAAGAACTGGAACGGAAAGGACAAATGGCCATAAATATAATAGAAGAATGGAGTAAAAGTGTCAAAATGAAACATGCCCCAGATAAATGTGCAATGTTACTAGCAAAGGGAACATTTCATCCTAAATGTTACCCACTAATCAGAATAAACGGGCAAAGAATTAAAAGGCAAGAACCGTTTAAATATCTGGGCGTCTCTTTTGGCAAAGGCCTTAGCGTACAAACGCATGTTACGGAGATCTCAAAGAAAACCAGAGGAATTTTCGAAAGGCTGGCCTTCCTGGCAAGAGAGGAATGGGGCCTAGGCTATCAATCTCTAGATATAATATATAAGGGAGTGTTGATACCCATAATAACATATGCAGCAGCAGGATGGTACGGGCTCACAAATAATGTCCAGAAAAAGAAACTCATAATGTCGCAAAGATATGCCCTGATGAAAACCACAGGAGCGTACAGAACCATCTCGGCCGAATCTATTACAATGATTACAGGTCACCTACCGATTGACTTAGAGTGCGAAAGAAGAATCGGACTATATTGGATGAGAAAAGGAAAATAATACCGATATAAAAACTTTACAGTACAATCGGAGGAAGGACTAGGCACGCGAAGAGAAAGAAAATTGATAATAGAAAGGCTAGACCAGGAGATAAGAAAAGAATGGCAGTTGAGATGGGATAATACGATAAAAGGAAGACGCACATATGAGGTTTTACCTAGCATAGAAGAAAGGCTAGCGAAGTTTTGGTTTAGACCGAGTAAATGGCTGATCCAAATACTCAGTGGACATGGAAACTTCCAATCTTTCAGGAAAAGATTTAACTTTGTAGAGTCCGACCTATGCAGCTGTGGAGAGGCAGACACCCCCGAACACGCTCTATGGACATGTGTGAAGTACGAAACAATACGGCATAAACACGTACAGGATATGGAAGAAGCAGCTAGAAATACGAAAAGGATGATGACGACCAAAGAAGGCGTAGACAAATTAACCATGATGGTGAAAGACATTATGCTTGTAAAGATTGCTACCGAAGACCTAGAAAAAGACTTGGCTTTAACCGCGACAATAGCAGAAGTAGTAGGAACAGAGGAAGACGAAGTGTGAGAGATAGAAGTAGGTACAGTTAATCTTCCTGAAATAGAAATAGGGTAGAGAGAAAGGAAATGCATAAGTGAGCAGAGGGAGAAAGTGAAATGAGTGAAAGATGGAAGATAGTAGATAGGCAAAAATCGAAAGTCGCACTAATACATGTCGCACTAACAAAGGTAGTAGAACAGAGGTAATCAAGGTAGATAGAGATTTTGTACTAATTAACATAATGACTAACATTCCGTATAGGGAAAAAGGTTTTCGTAGAATGAAAGTTGAGCGAAAGGAAAGGATGAATGTAAAAGCTCAGAATGAAAGAAAGGGTGAGTGAGAGAATAGATAGGTGAATAGGAACTCCTTCTTGTAGGTTAGGCAAAAGCCAAAGAAGAGAGAAGAAAGAAGAGAGAAGAGAAGAAAGAAGAGAGAAGGGAAGAAAGAAGAGAAAGGAAAGGCAAGAGGTAAACCTCATAAACAGTTGGTCTTGCTCCCCTGAAAAAGCGCAAAAGTAAGAAACAAAGAAACAAAGAAACAAAAATAAAAATAAAAAATAAAACCGAAGCAATAAATAAGAACAAACGAGTAAAGCATAATCGCAAGAGCAGAGAAAGGCTAAAGCGAACTCTTTATGTTCTGTAGTCCAAATAACCGTCACAGTCGAGGATAAGAAGTACAAGAAAGATAGGAATAAACGATGTGACATGGACGACCGCCGGTATGCCAGAGGCGAGGTACGGCGGCAATGATCGATGCGTTAGGCATCGATCTAGCTCGGTTTTTTTTTTTTTTTTTTTTTTTTTTTTTTTTTTTTTTTTTTTTTAGAGCGCGATTGCCAGCTGTGTACATTTTGGAGGATCTCGCGGGTGAGCGAATTGATGGGTTCTTTTACGAGCAGCAATTGAGCAGAGTACGAAAAGAGCTGACAAATTCGGTATTTGAAATTGAATCGGTGAAGGAGAGAGTGTTACGGATTAAGCCTGGAGTATATTACGATATTGCGAGTCTCTTGGAGGAAATAAACAGCCTTAATGGTGTGGAAGGCCATCTCACGATTGAGGTTCAATGCGGCGGTTACATTGAAGTCACCTGTGCGTGTGCAGAGGAGTGTGCAAATTACATTCACACATTCACTCTGTCGAAAAAACTACGTAGAATACTGGGTCTGGAAAATGAAAAAGTAATCTCGTGTGTGGGCAAGGAGAAGCATCGCGTTATCGGTAATCGTCCTGCATATCTGAGTAATGGAGTGCTAAATGTTTTGATGGTATATAGCAGTATCTGCCAGCCATATGTCACGGGTGACACAAACTCACGACTTCTGCAAGTTGTACCATTACATTTGCAAAATTATACGTACGGTGTGACCGAGATAAGAGGTTTCGCACCAGTCATGTATCTTCCACTACTCTCCTCGTCCTTCCAAACAATCGAGTTTGATATAAGAAATGAACAGGGTGAATCTGTACCATTTGACTATGGAACGTTGACCATGATACTTCATTTCAAACGCACAGGCTAAAAAATGTCTGATTTTGACGAATTGTTTGGCGGTCAGGGGGAGGAGAAACTCAACACATTCACTAAAATGCGAAGTGGTGGTGGTGGTGGTGGTGGTTATCGTGCACAGTTGGGTGGTGGTGTGGGTAGCTTTTTAAATGGTTTAAGTCGTCGTGCCATGCCTATGATAAAACGTGGTGGTGTAGCTGTCCGTAAGGAGGCCATTCATCCAGGTGGACGATTTGCTGGTGACGTTGCTATCGGCAGACTACCAATCAAAAATGCTTTTCGTCACCGGGTAAAAGAGGGTGGGGATAACCTCAAAAGAAAGTTTCAAAATGCATTGGACAAGATTGTTGATGATCCACCGTCAGCTGATAAACAAGAAGAAGAAGGGGAAATAGAATATAAGAGGAAACGTAAAGTACAAATACCTCAATCGGTTGGAGTGTACACAGCCAGAAACAGTAGTAGTAGTAATAGTAGTGAGAACCATAAAAAGAAGAAGAAGAAGACGAAGACGAAGACGACTACGAAGAAGAAAAAGAAGAAGGCAGAAATCCGTACAGCAAGAGATATATTTGAATCGTAAAAAAAATGGCTTTTTTATATAGTCGCTCGTGCGAGTCTACGAAGACGGAACTGTCCCTCTTTGATATTCCGTCGACACAGACGGCGATCGAGAGTTCGTATTGAGTGCAATACAAACCAATTTCGTCTTTGGCCGATCAGTCACCTATAGAATTTACAATTCCCGGTACTACCGAATACTTGGATTTATCGCACACAATGCTCAGCTTGCGTGTTAACATTACACCTGTGGGGAAACCGAGCGATGAAGCTACATGCGGACCTATAAATAATTTTATGCACTCTCTATTTAATCAAGTTGATGTATTGTTTAATCAGAAGCCCGTTTCACCGCCGAACAACGCCTACGCTTACAGATCGTACATTGAAACTCTACTCAATTACGGGCCTGCAGCAAAAAAGTCACATTCAACGAGTGTTTTGTGGTACGATGATACACCTGGCAGAATGGACGATTCGTCAGATGGTAACGAGGGTCTATTAAACCGACGAAAGGTTATGATAGGCGGTAAAGTAGATTTGTTGGGTCATTTACACTGCGATGTCTTTAATCAGAGCAGGTTATTACTAGGTGGCGGCGAGGTTAGAGTGCGTCTTGTACGCTCACGCGACAGCTTCTGTCTCGTGGATCCTAACGGTGAATTTACCGTCAACATCACCGAGGCAACGCTATTTGTTCGTCGTTTAAAAATTAATCCAAGTGTTTCACTTGCCCACGAGAGGGCATTGACTAAAACGACAGCAAAATATCCACTTACCCGTGTGGAGGTTAAAGCTGTAACACTGCATAACGGTATACACGGAGAGACAATAGATAATATTATTTTGGGCCAGCTACCAAAGAGAATCATCATTGGTTTTGTCGAGAATAAGGCGTACAATGGCGACAAGAATCTCAATCCATTTAATTTTAAAAACTTTAACACTAATTTCTTGTGCTTGTATGTGGACGGTGTGCAGGTATCGTCGAAACCGCTACAACCAGACTTTAAAAACAGTAAAATGTACGCCGAGGCGTATCATACTCTATTTTCGGGGACAGATGTACATTTTTTGAATTTTGGAAATTCCATTAGTCGTGAAGCTTATGCAAACGGTTACTGTCTGTTTGCGTTTGACTTGACGGCAGATTTATCGGCGAATGATACCTCGCATTGGAATTTAGTAAGAAATGGTAGCGTAAGAATAGATGTGAGGTTTGACGACCCACTTTCTACTGCCGTAAATTGTGTAAACAACAACATGATGATGATGATGATGATGAGAGAGAAGGACGGAGAAGGATTGCACGTACAAAGGACGCTGTTTTCTGGAGCAATAACGCATTCATCGTCTGTACGAGTTAGTTATAACATTATAGATTTCGTGATTGATATTCAGTGCTTTAAAGATAACAAGAATTGTGTTTTACCGAAAGAGGTGGCAGTTTTTGCTTTAAAGCATGATTTTAGTGCACATTGGATCGTATCTCCTACGTGTAGGTTTAAACGTTTAAAGAAGGACATTTTGAAGCAAAATAATTGGCTGACGCTGTATCATCATGGTTTAGATTGGCATGATGGTGACGTGACGCAGAAACGTCTAGAAAAGAATTTGCAAGATATTTTTAGCAGAGCCCGCAAAATATACGTAAGAGGAAGGGAGAAGTTTGAGTTTATAAGGAAGCTGACTACGCGTGAAACTATTAACTTGGAACTCGATGACTCTTGTCCGCCGTTTAAGCATTTAAATTGGAGTGAAAAGTATTGTTTACAGCACGCTGTGAAACCCTCTTATTTGCAGTATAGCTGCGCATTGAACAATGCATTTCGACTAAAGTGCTGGTTAAGTAAACGAGACAACTTGGAGGGAGAGTGGTCGTTTGACCCGCCTCTCAATCTCTGCGATGAATACGTTCGAGATTCTGGAAATTCTGCGGAGACTAAAGATCCATACGATTGGGGTGTACCCCGCGGACGAGATGCCCCAGATATGGTCAAGACCAGCTGGTCTTGTTTTCAACACGCAACCACGGAGGAAGCGTGGTGAACATTGGGTGGCTGTGTACGTGACGAGAGACGGCACGGGGTTTTACTTTGACAGTTTTGGCGTGCCACCACGTATTCCTGCATACATAAATCGTATACACAAAAATTGCAGAAAATTTAAGTGGAATCGTACGCGCTTACAAAGCACATTTTCGAACGCTTGCGGCTACTATTGTATCATGTTTTTATACTACATGGTGAGCGGCTTAGGTTTTACGCGTTTCTCGGAAAAATTTTCGTCGAACTTTGTAAAAAATGACGAAATTGCAAAAAAATTTCTAGAACGATTACGTTTGTGGAAATACCAATGATGCTTACACTGATGCTTTGTGAACGAGGTTTGATTGGTGCCCCACTATCCGAAAAGTAGAATAAATTGCGACGATTTTGCGAGAGGTTGGATCAGTCTCTTTTGAGCTCGCAAGCGAACAGTTGTAAAGCAAGTGGAGAGAAAAAACATCATGGCTGCACGCAAGTACCGATGTCATCAGGTATTACCGATGGTCTACGGGTTAAATAATTCATACAACAAAATAATACTTGTCGGACTGGAGAATTCTTCGATAGAGAGTCAGGATTTTCGACCGACGATACGCATCAGCGGTCAGGATTTTTGCGAAATTGCATTTTCCCCGGAAACTTGGAAAGCCTTCAAAAGTCAATTTGAAAAAATTGATAAATATTTTGACGTTTATGAAAGTGACGATTTATTGGACCAGCAGATTAGCATCCCTGGGTACATTATTCGATTCACTATTAGCTATTCGGATCGAGCAATCGAGCTGATTGAGGATACGCAGAGGGAGGAGGAAGAGGACAGCGAGGAGCCGATAAAAAAGCGATATCGACGTTCCACGGTATTTAAACGAATAACCTTTGAAAATATTAAAAAACTGTGTAAATGTATTGATAAGCGGATTGAATATTTAACAAAGGTGCGAAATGTATGACTGTTGTGTTGGCTGAAATTGTGTGTAAAGTCATATCTACGTTACAAAATAAAGAAAATGCTCAATATATGTATTTCATGATGTGCGATGTTGAATATGCGGCACGTGTGGTGGATAAGAGTATTATTGTCATCGATAATTTACAGAAAAATGAATTAATTTTAAGTGAAGAAGATGTATCTATAGTGGTGTATGAATTGATTGCGCTACATTTGTATACGCTTGTGGTACTATTGAATAAATCGATTTATTCGGATTGTCAGTAGAATGTGTGTATCCTGTATAATTCTTGTAATATCGATCGAAGTACCTAGAATAAATAATTATTACTATAAATAATGATTTATAAATTACTTACCTTTCTCACTACCCCCACCCCACCCCACCTTCTATCCCATTGTCCGTGACAAAATTTTAATTGAAATTATATTTAAAAATTTATATAAAGGAAAATATTTAGAGTAATACACAGTCACAGAGTTTGGACAAATTTTTGTAAATTTTGCAATATTTATCAGAACTAGTACGTGCGATACTAATTTTGCGATGGCTGCAATATTGAAACGTCAGCAAATTTTAGGGTATGGGTGGTGGTGGGAGATAGGTGATTGAAGCGCAAAAGCTTCCTACGGTGGTCAGTTAATCATCCGCCGCGATTGCGATCAGTTGTGAGTTTCCTGGTTGACGACGTTCACGAGGAGAAGAAAGAAAAAGGGTAAATCAAAATATTTTAATTAAGCTCTCTCTCTCTCTCTCACTCTCTCTCATTCTCTCTCACTCTCGGCAAGTATCGGGAAAAGAATAGGGTAGTAACCTTGATTTTTTAAGAGAGGTGGTACTATGTACAGACACAACAAACCTGACCTTGACTTCAAGTAGTCTGTCAAAGACGGGGTTACTCGAGGTCAGCGGGTAGATGGTGGGGCTTTGTTGTGTCTGTCCATAGTACCACCATAACTACTTTTATTTATTAAATATTCCACGTTAAATTTATGCCTCTAGACAGTATACTTTATATAAAACTCCTGCTACGAAGGTGTCAACATTCGCAAGTATAGTTTCCAATCACACTTTCAAAAATGTTATCTGATAAAAAAATCTTTACTTATTACTCCCATCCTATTTCTACTTATATTTTGCTTAAACTTCATAAAGTTTCTGCAATAGAAAGTACTGAAATCAAAGCAGAATATCGACAAGTATTTTTTACGATACCATAGATTTATTTTAATTAAATATTTATATATTTTTTTTGCTTAAACTTCATAAAGTTTTTGCAATAGAAAGTACTAAAATCAAAGCGTCATAATCGACAAGTATTTTTTACCATATCCTACATTGCATTTTTTTTATTTAAACTTTTATATATTTTGCTTAAACTCTATAAAAAGTTTTAATTAATTTTCATAAAGCTGATAAAAAGGAAACTTCTTTTTTTTTATTCTCTTTAAATAAACAATGTATATCCTGCCCGTGCTTTACATTAGTAGATACACAATTTTATAGAATAATAATAATTCATTTGTGCAAAATTCATTTCTGCATAACTAATAAAAAGTAATTTCTCTCTTTTTTATGCTCTTTAAATAAAATAATACTTGCACCACGCGTTGGATTGCCATCTTACTTTTGAATTATACGTCTGATTTGAATGCATATTTATATATCAAAGACTTAGATATATTTTAAGTTTTTTCTTATTAAGTAAAATTGATTGTTATAAAAGTAGAATTGCGATTGATTTTGATTTGCTTTTGCAGTGAAATGAAGCACGAGTACTTGATAACAATTTTATGGTAAAATAAGAAATGGATATAATAAAAAATGGAAATACATTTTAGTTTAGATGTAAAAAATTAGAATGCTTTATTTGACTATATTATTTTACACGATAACATACTAAATACCATCGATATAAGAGGATATTAGTAGGTCAAAAATAACTCGACTGAAATACTTAATCAATGGTGGTGCAAGTATTATTTTATTTAATGAGCATAAAAAAGAGAGAAATTACTTTTTATTAGTTAAGCAGAAATGAATTTTGCACAAATAAATTATTATTATTCTATAAAACTGTGTATCTACTAATGTAAAGCACGGGCAGGATATACATTGTTTATTTAAAGAGAATAAAAAAAAAGAAGTTTCCTTTTTATCAGCTTTATGGAAATTAATTAAAACTTTTTATAGAGTTTAAGCAAAATATATAAAAGTTAAAATAAATAAAATGCAATGTATGGTATCGTAAAAAATACTTGTCGATAATTCCGCTTTGATTTCAGTACTTTCTATTGCAGAAACTTTATGAAGTTTAACCAAAAAAAAATATATAAATATTTAATTAAAATTACTTGTCGATATTTGATTGGAGTACCTTCTATTGCAGAAACTTTTTATGGAGTTTAAGCAAAATATAAGTAGAAATAGGATGGGAGTAATAATTAAAGATTTTTTTAACAGATAACATTTTTGAAAGTGTGATTGGAAACCATACTTGCGAATGTTGATACCTTCGTAGGTGTTTTATATAAAGTATACTGTCTAGAGGCACAATAATAAGCTAAATAACGTTTTATATGTATTGTTTTAAAATTTTTTAGACTTTTGTATGAAAAAATTAATTGGAGCGTACTTACACTTTTTTTTAAGTTGAATATTGACATGTAGTTTATGTGACATTGATCCTGAGATTAGAAATTCTTACCGAGAAGGAGAAATTCTAGAGACAATTGACAACCAATGTTACGTATAATGTTGTATAGTAATAGTTAATAGATTTTGAGATAAATAACGATAAACACAGCTGGTATTGAAAAAGCTTGAAAAAACTTACTTTTTGAGGTTAGAGTAACTTTTGAACAAATAGACTCCAGTATCGAAAATTTATTTTCTGTTTTCTGAAAAACATTTCTAAAATTGTATCCGAATTTTAGTACTACATAATATATATATATATATATATTATGACCACCTGGTATACATATAATGTATAATAGAAGCAAATAAGTGATAGTGTAACGGTTAAGTATAGGCTTGTTATACTGAACAACTGAGTGTGAATCTTTTTTTTTTTTTTTTTTTTTCGTGGGAAACTGGAGAAATCTTACATAAGACGACGACGAGGGTCCGCACTCGTCGCCAGTGCCGGATTCTTACCGGCTAAAACTCCAAACCCAACGCTTTCACCTGCCCAGCCCGGAACTGTTTTTCACATTACTTCAAGCTGGGAGGCGTGTCTGTGACATGCGTCATTCGTTCCTTATTCTATCCTCCCACGTTGAGACTGCCACTTATCGTGAAATGCCCTTCCTTGCGGTTTCGAGCGCGCGCCGAAAGATGGCACAGGCTCCGGACCCCGCCATGTGAGATACTCCTTGAGCACCCTTTGAAGGACAAAGGAAACATTGGGGAGCACTCTTGCAATTCTTAAGGTTGTGTCCAGGCTCTCCGCACTTGAAGCATGACGACGACCTGTCCACTCCCTTACAATTCCGTTTCGTGTGGCCGAAGTCTAGGCACCGATAGCACCTCTCGACCAAAACTCGATCCCGAATGCGACAGCTTACAAAGCCGACGCAAAGATGTCGCATCGACTTTAGCTTGTCAGCGGTCTCGTGGTCTAGCTTCACGATGGCTGTCTTTTGTTGATTGCGGTTGGGACCCAAAAGCTTCACCTCTCGGCTCTCAGGCGGAGACGCGAGAACTTTATCTAGGGCCGCTACCACTTCGTCCCTCGTTGTGAGAGCGTCCAGGTCTCTGATCTCCAGGGTCACCCTTCGATCTCGGATCCTAACTTCTCCCATCCCTTTAGTAGCCGTACGGACTTTCTCAGCGAATGCTGTTGCGTCCGTCTTCTTGCCCAGCCGGAGCAGGACATCTCCCCGCCCTGTTGGCCGTACGCTCAGAACCTGGGCGCCGCTGTCGTCCGGGTTGACTTCCTTTCGGAGCTTCCCCAAGACTTCAGCAAACGTACGGTCCCTCACGACAGTTACCACCAGGGTGGATACCGGCGCCATCTGGCTCTTTCTCCTATCAAGAGGCTCCTGTCCCGACTTGACTGTCGACTTTTTCCCCGCCACTGACGCGGACTTGGATTGCTCCTTGTCCGTGCCACGTGGTGGTACCTCCTTCCGAGGCTTCTTCTTCTTGCGGCTCTTAGAGACCTTGGGGGGACTTTCTTCTCTATCTCTTCTAGCTTGATTCGCGACTTGATTAGTAACCATAGGAGTTCTTTGAGGGTGCATTTCACTGTAACCGAATCTTTGTAACATTTTCTCTATATAGTTTTCTAGCTTTAATATCGTTACTTTGTTCTTTCTATCTCGGACTATCTCAATACCTAAAAATGTTTTCGGTTCTCCTAAATCTGTCATTTCAAATTCTAACTGAAATTTTGTTTTAATTTCTTCTAGCTTCATCGAGTCATTACTAGCTATCAACATGTCATCGACATATATTATTAAGATTAATAATTTATTTTCATTTTTCCAAGTAAACAGACATGGTTCCCTTTCGTGCGATTTTAATCCTAACTTTATTGCCACCTCTGTAAACTTTTCATTCCATCGTTTGGGACTTATCTTCAGTCCATACAGGGCTTTATTGATTTTACAAACTTTAACTTTTCTATCAATTTCGGAACATTCTATACCTTCTGGTATCTCCATGTAAATTTCATTATCAATTGTCCCATTTAAAAATGCTGTCTTTACATCTAGCTGACAAACCTTTAAATCTAGCTTATTAATAATTGCAAAGGCTGATCTAATAATCTGCAATCGCGAAACAGGTGCATATGTCTCGTTTAGATCATAATTATTCTTATCTTTGAATCCGCGAATAACTAATCTAGCTTTATATTTACATTCATTCCCTTCTAGCATTTTCCTTTTTAGAACCCATTTAGAGTCAATTATATTTGCTTTGCTTCCATCTATCGAATACTTTGGTCGATCTACTAAAGTCCAAACATTATTATTTTTCATCGATTCTAGCCCACTATCAATTGCTCTTTTCCATTCTAACTTATCGTTTGCTGACATAGCTTCTTTATACGAAGTTGGCTCTTTTCTTATGATAGCTAATAGAGATTGACAATTTTCTAATTCTAACATATTGATATTTGATTCTATCTGTTGCGTTGTTTCGGTTGCTTTAACTCTTTTGCGTTTTACTCCTCCGTTTCTAAAATTTCTTTTTCCTTTTCAAATTCTAAAAACCAACTTTCTTTATTTATTTCCTCTGCCGATTTAGCCCAGTCTTTAATACTAGCTTTGTTGTACTTATCTCCGAATACCAGTTTTTCACAAAATCTAACATCTCTACTTTCATAGAAATTACCTTCTTCCGGTTTCAAAAGTAAATATCCCGTATTAGTATATCCTATCATAACTACTCGTTTTCCTAGCTGATCGAACTTCGTTCCAACCTTTCTTTGTATTTTCATATAAGCTATTGAACCAAATCTTTTAAATCTTTCTATATCTATCTTGTAATTGGGGCAGAATTTTTCTAGTGGTATTTCCATATTGTTCGATTTGTGCGGCGTTCTATTATATACGTATACCGCCGTGCCTAAAGCAAGATCCCACATATTTTCGGGCAATCGCGTATCGTAAATTAAAGTTCTAACTTTCTTTTGAATCGTCTGGTTGAATCTTTCCGCAACACCATTATGTTCAGGTGTATCCGGAGGGGCTAATTGCAGTTCAGCTCCTAATTTATTTAATATTTCTAGCGTATATCCACCGGTAAATTCTGTTCCTTGATCGCACCTAAGATAACATACTTTTCATCCGAGCCTTACTTTTTCATCGATTCTAGCCCCACTATCAATTGCTCTTTTCCATTCTAACTTATCGTTTGCTGACTAGCTTCTTTATACGAAGTTTGGCTCTTTTTCTTATGATAGCTAATAGAGATGACAATTTTCTAATTCTAACATATGATATTGATTCTATCTGTTGCGTTGTTTCGGTTGCTTTAACTCTTTTGCGTTTTACTCCTCCGTTCTAAAATTTCTTTTTCCTTTTCAAATTCTAAAACCACCTTTCTTTATTTATTTCCTCTGCCGATTTAGCCAGTCTTTAATACTAGCTTTGTTGTACTTATCTCCGAATACCAGTTTTTCACAAAATCTAACATCTCTACTTTCATAGAAATTACCTTCTTCCGGTTTCAAAAGTAAATATCCCGTATTAGTATATCCTATCATAACTACTCGTTTTCCTAGCTGATCGAACTTCGTTCCAACCTTTCTTTGTATTTTCATATAAGCTATTGAACCAAATCTTTTAAATCTTTCTATATCTATCTTGTAATTGGGGCAGAATTTTTCTAGTGGTATTTCCATATTGTTCGATTTGTGCGGCGTTCTATTATATACGTATACCGCCGTGCCTAAAGCAAGATCCCACATATTTTCGGGCAATCGCGTATCGTAAATTAAAGTTCTAACTTTCTTTTGAATCGTCTGGTTGAATCTTTCCGCAACACCATTATGTTCAGGTGTATCCGGAGGGGCTAATTGCAGTTCAGCTCCTAATTTATTTAATATTTCTAGCGTATATCCACCGGTAAATTCTGTTCCTTGATCGCACCTAAGATAACATACTTTTTCATCCGAGCCCAAGATATTTCTAGCGCTTCTAACAAATGATTCTAAGCAGTTTCCTGTCTCACTTTTATTTTTCATCGGATATGCCATCGCTAATCTAGCATAATCATCAATAAATACGGATATGAACCGATATCCCTTTGGATGAGTAGCTGGACTGATTGGACCCATTGTATCAGCATGTATAATTTGTAACGGTCTGGTTGCTCTTTGTCTTTGACTATTAAATGGCAATTTATTAAACTTCGAGACGATACAAACTTCACAATTTTGTATTGATTTATCGAACTTTACATTACTTAAATCTTTCTGATTTGGAAACCGTTTCTGAAATGATTTTAGATATTCTAGCGATGCGTGACCAAGTCTAATATGCCATAAAATAGCTTTGTTTTCTGAAATTGTATCTAAACTACAATCTAACTTTGTTGTTTCGTCAGTTAATAGATTATCTATTTGGTTGATCTTTCTATCGTATATAGTATTCTCAAAGTTTGAAGACTGTGACTGAGGAGTTTCACGATCTATGTCTAGCGTATCTACTCTTCCGGTTTCCTCATCGTCAATATTGGCATTTTCTTTTTCTAGCTTTCTTTTATTGCCTTGGCTTCTCGTTGTTATGTAAGCGATGACTTTACTATCCTTTTCTGGCTGGTTTAATTTCTTAATTTTCGATCTATCTATTTCTAACTCAATTATCCAATAAGGGTTTTCATAAATTCCTGTAATGAACGACTCTTTTGTAAATGGATCAAATATGTTGATCTTTTCGTTATCTAGATATATGCCTAGACCCTGATCGACAAGTTTCCTCAAAGAAAGAAGATTTTCGGATAGCTGTTCGGCGCAAATCACATTTTCTAACTCTAGCGTTCTATCTTGTGAGGTTATACCACTAACTTGACCTACTCCCTCCGATTTTATAATCGCATAATCATTTTTGTTAGCACATTTAATATCAATCTTTTTATTATTATCTAGCTTCTTAAAAATCAATTTTGTATTTGACATATGTTCTGTGGCACCGGAATCGGCCAGGAATTTAACTAATATATTATTTTGTGGAATCTCGTTCTCTTCAGGAGTCGAATAATGCAAACTACTATTAGTTGTTAAAAGACCATTGCACTCACCGGGATTACTTTGATTTTTATTTACTGGTGCTCTTTCTGTAGCTTTTCCTCTGCCTCTCGTTAACCCACGGTTGATTCTAGCATTCCCTTTATCCTGACCTCTAGTCAAATCTAATCTAGGTCGTTTCTTTGTTATTTGTTCGAATCCGGGGCTTTGTCTTTTATTCGTTGAAAATCTAGCTCCTCGAATTAACTCTCGTTTAGTACACAACTGTCTAACATACCTTGGTCTAGCTTGGATTCCCATCTCTTCTAGCTGTCTGTCCGAGTATGGGCAGATCGTGCTAACGTGTCCTTCGTATCGACGACATCTGTAGCACATTCTGCCGTCTCTCGTGCAATCTCTAGCTGCATGTCCTTTATTGCCACACACGTAGCATGCCTCCTTTTGACTGCTCGTAGCATGTTGAGCAGTTGCCGATTTCGAACTTTCTCCTCTAGCTGCTTCCTGTTCAACAATATAGGTTTTTAGTTGTTCGACCGAAAGGGGTCGCTGATGCGTATTTTTATTGAAAAATTCAGCATCTCTAACTTTGGGTACGTTTATTACTATTGCATCGTAAAATGCATCTCTAATTTCCGTTTCCGTTAAATTTGGTACATTTGTCAAATTATTGTACTGTCTAACTATTTTGTCGAACTTATCCCAAAATACCGAAGCAGTTTCTTTATTAGGTTGATATCTTAAATTATGCAATTGTTTTTTTCAAATACCCGGATGTCACATTGGATTCACTAGCTTTAAGACTTTTAATTTTATCTAACAATTCAACTGAGTTATGAATGTGCGCGAGTTTTGAATGATACGATTGGTCGATTCTGTTTATAATTACGTCTCTAACTTTGAATTTTTCTTTTTCCAACGTATTGTCATCTATCCCGTCTCTAGCTTTTTGTCGAGGATCTATAACGTAAAGCAAATCACAAACGCGCAGTTCGGACGTCAGATAGTCCAAGAACTGTTCTAAACTTGAACCATTTGTTAACTTGTACTCGCGCCTAATTGTCGTATCTTTATTTACAATTTCGATCTGAATCTTTTCTTTTAAGTTACTTGTAAACTTTCTAGCATATTATTTCTAATTAGTTTGTCAAATTCTTTTCTAACTGTTTCAGAGATTAATAATTTGTCTACCTTTTCTCTAGTTCGTTCGATTTCTTCAAATTCCTCCCATTTTGCCCATTTTCCTTCTAGCGTACCAATTCTATCATATATGTGACTTATCCTAGTCACTATGTCGCCGTGGTACATCTTTTGGTCCTTCAAACCAAGTTCATATAGAGTCGGGACTCTATCTTCTAGCGACGCCACTCTAGCTGTTAATTTTTCTAGCATTCCGGTCAAATCTGAAAAATTACAATCTTTATTTATTCCAATTTTATTAACTAAATCTCCCTTATCGGCTGTGTAACATTCTAACTGAGAATTCTCAAGGAGACTTCTCTCTTTCTTGAACCTACTCAGATTATAAACGCACGAGTCTATTCGTTTTATCATTGGGGTTGAGTTACCTTTCATTTTCGTTTCTAACTTATCTAGCTTATCCCCAGACTCGAGCTCAGGTTCCTTTTCTAGCTCAAAATCTAGCTGTGGGTCAGGATCATTTTTCCCTTCCCTTTCTAGCTCCAGATCATCCTCCTGCTGGCTCAGAGGAGATTGGTTGGCGTCACTCGCCTCTAACAGCAGCCGTTTCCTTTCTAACTCTTCACTGACGACACGAATGATCTCGTCACTCAATTGCTCTCGTCCTGTGAAAATACAATGGGAAATTTAGATAGTTGTCCAAAATTTGACCGAACACAAGCCAAACATGAACAACAAGCGAATGCAGAAGCACTGAAACACAGATTTTCCACATTCACTTAATATCATGAACAGACTGCATAAGAACACATTATACAGAAAATCCATGAGCCAGCTTTAATCTGAGATTTTTGCATGCTTCAAGGTATAATACCTACATATATATATATATGATTTTTAATTTCGTATCTAACTACTATCTAATTACTCTTACCACTCTAGCTTAAAAATGCATGTTTACCAACTGTATAACGTTTTCCGCCAGACATGGTGAAGATCACTCCTTCCTCCTGGATGTCGAAAACATATGTTTCGTCCGGGTGGTTCTCCGCCAATTGAAGCTCTAAGTCTTGCGTGAGCAAGAACAGCTTCAAGGTCCGTTGGTCTATACATCAAAACCATGTTAAATCCAACTTAAAATATTCAATCATTTCATATATCTAACTTCAATATATTTTCTAACTTGATTTTAATTTTCGAAACTGTACAGTCTGTCTAGCTTGTATAGTCATTTATTGACTTTCTAGTAATGCGCATTCTCAAACTTTCAATTACGAAGCATTTATCCGTATCAAACGATGTGCGGGTCTCGCATGTGCATAATTAGTTCTAACTAATTTCATGCGCGTCCATTTCACTCGGTCGCGCCACGTACCAACTGCAAATATCAAGCGGTGTGAATGTCGATCGATCGATAGTTCGCGCGCGCCGGTCGAACGAGCATGCTCTCCAGTCGCGAGTTTCCCCCACTCCGCGCGGTCGAGCAACACGGCGAGAAACGGCGCGCTTCCCTGGCGCTCCCGCGCAAACCCGGCGTTCCCGCGCAAACCCGGCGTTCCCGCTCAGGCCCGGCGGCCATCTTGGCTTCCTTGCGTCTACCGATTTCTCGGAATCGTCTAATTAAAAACCAATTTCGTGCACTTTTTGCGAAAACCCGGCAGTCGAACGACACGTAAACGCTCAAATTTTTAAACTAGCTTCAAACTAACATAGCTTTGGATCGAGCATTTTCAATTGAATTTAATCTCAAACTAACAGAATTTAATTTCATACTAACTGAATTTAATTTCAAACTAACTGAATTTAATTTCAAACTAACTGAATTTAACATGTAACTAGCCCGCACTTTCGCTCGCTGAGTCACATACCTCTAGCATTTGCCGATTTGTGGAGGTCTCTTATCTCGTCCGCCATCTTTCTTTCTAGCTGCTGTAGATTCCTCTACCTGATCCCGGTCGATCCTCTAGCTTTCTTTCTCCTAGCTAAATTTCCTTTGTGGTGGTTGACTGGGTGACCGTAGCTCTGTCTGATCTCCCTTTCTAGATTTTTTCTAGCACAACACCAACAAAACTTTACACCACACTTTTCTCACAAACACTCGCGATCGCGAAGAAGGGACTTCTAACAAAATAACAAAGCCAAACTATTCCTCCCAAACCAGCGCGCAGTGGAAGCGTGCTGGGCCCATAACCTGTTGGAATAAAACAGGAGAGGAAGGGCTTGGCTTCAATGATAAACTCACCGTTTTTATTATAAAAGAAATAAACCAATTTATTCTATATATATATAATATGTATGTACACTGGGGAAGGCCTTGGTACATCCGACCGTGTCGGGATCCGTGGCTCGAGTGCTATATCGGGTGAAACCGATCTCTCCGCGCCGCCGCTTGCGTCGCTTCCTCCGGGGTCCTCCCCACTCCTCGATACTCAGTTGGTAACGATAGAGAGAGAGAGAGAGAGAGAGACTATCACGTCTTATTTCCAACAATCCATAATTATATCCAATTTATTTTTCCCTTTAGTTACAGAGCCCATATATTTATTTTAATTATTATAAACAAAGGCATTCCTTGAATAACCTTTTGTTTCTAATAAATACATACTTGTTTATATAAAATATTGTTTTATATAAATATACGTAATCTACTTACTTATATATCCATACAATTTTTAAATTTTGATTTGAATAATATTTAAATTAAATACTACTAAAATAATAAATTTCGAAAAATTTTTGAAATGTAATTCGTATTTTATATTGCCTCTGTTAAAATTTGAATTTTCTTTTGCCATTACTGTTTATAATAGAATTATCTTAAAAATGCAATAATTAATGTATTAATTTTTAATTTATTGTATATTTCACATATAGCTATTTGAAAAAGTGTATGTTATACTTGATTAATATTTATTTTATCTTCGTAAAATTGTGCATATTTTTAAAAACATTACATTAAATTTTAGGTCCGTTTTTATTTTATGAGTTTTATCAGGAATAAGTAAACTAATACACATTCTTTCAAGTTATATTCACAACTTTTTTTTGCGCACGGAAAAAATACATATATTATCTATTCTTGAAAAAACAAATAACACGTACACACACATATGCACATACATACACACACACACACTTCTGGGTTAGAATTTCTAATTTCAATGTAAATGTTATATAAAATACATGCCAATATTCAACTTAAAAAAAGTGTAAATGCGCTACAATTGATTTTTTATCCAAAAGTTTGAAAGAAAGCTTGGAGCAATACCTTTCAAATAGTTCTGTAAAAAGTTATGAATTATCTTAAAAATGCAATAATTAATGTATTTAATTTTTAACCCATTCTATATATCACATATGGATATTTGGAAAAGTGTATGTTCACACACACACACTCACACACACACTCACGCACGCACACGCACACGCACACGCACACGCACACGCAAGCACACACACGCACGCACACACACAAACACACACACACACACACACACACACACACACACACACACATATATATATGACATATATATATAAAACATATATATATATGTTGAATTCTGAATTCTTAGACACGGCGGCGGCGGCGGCGGCGGCGGCGAAATATTTATATATTATAGAGAGATATATAATATATATATATATATATTGAATCCTGAATTCTTAGACACGGCGGCGGCGGCGAAAAATTTATATATTATAGAAAGATATATATATATATATATATATATATATATATATATATATATCTATAATATATAAATATTTCGCCGCCGCCGCCGCCGTGTCTAAGAATTTAGGATTCAACATATATATGTATTTTATGAGGCCTGCGATGGCTCGGTCGGTAGGGCGTCGGGCTCGTAATCTGGAGGTCCCAGGTTCGATTTCCGTCCCCGGCCGATTGATACAAGCACCACTGGCGAAAGTATTTTTCAACAAGTGCTTTCTTTACCAAGACATCGTATGACCTCCGTCGCTGATTAGCACCGGCTTGGGAGCATACAAAGAGCGACGTTAAAATAATAAAAAAAAAAAATAGAATTTTGTTTTAATGTATGGAATCAGTAAAAAACTACTTGAATAGAGTGTAGTTAAATTTTTAGACCTGAATTACAATTAGTACCAAAGCTGTAGCCAATCAAAAAATCGAATTTTTTGAAAAAATTGACTTTTTGGCCATGTTTATCACTTAATAACTGAAAATCTAACAATTTTTTCTTATATACATTAAATTTGCAAAAGTTTATTAATTTCAAGAAGAATCAATTGAAATATTTCATTTATATTACTTTAAAAATTTGAATATAGTTAAATCAATAAAAACCTTTATAGTAAAAAAAAGGGTTGTACGATCAAAAATATTTTAGCCATCCAAAAATCTAATTCATCGATGATTAATTACCTTCAAAATAATGCAAGGTTTGAGTGCCGCAGACCATTTCAGACAAAGTTATGGTGTTTTTAGGCAATTTTCTTAAAAAAAGAGAGCAAATGCATTTTATGAAATACACAGAGTAACCGTATACTTGCATTCAAACAATATAGGACATTGTTAATCCTCAATAACACTAAAATATATTATTTATTGTAAGTCACTGATACTTTTCAATCTTTAAGCTGCTTACAAACACAAAACAATAGGTGTAATAAATTTTACCTGTTATATAATTTGATAAATATCTGAAACTTTTATATAAAACAAATATATTATTGGCTTTCCAGGATGAATAATAAAGTACGTGTGAACTTTTTGAAAACAATGATAAGTTCATAAGTACTTATATCGTATATATTATATATTGTATATTGTTTATAGTATATATTGAATATTATTGTTTGAATGTAAGTATAAGGTTATTCTGTTTTTTTAATAAAATGCATTCGCTCTCTTTTTCAACAAATTTGACTAAAAACACCATAACTTTGTCTAAAATGCTCTGGCGCACTCAAACTTTGCATCATTTTAAAGGTAATTAATCATCGATGAAGTAGATTTTGAATGGATACAAATTTTTTGATTGTACAAATTATTTCTTTACTATAAAGGTTTTTATTAATTATAACCATAATCAATGTTTTAAACTAATATAAATGAAATATTTCAACAGTTTTTTCTTGAAATTAATAAACTTTCTCAAATTTAATATATATAAGAAAAAATTGTTAGATTTTGAGTTATTAAATGATGAAAATGGCTAAAAAATTGTTTATGTGATTGGCTACAGCTCTAAAATAGATTGAAATTCACTTTTAAAAATTTAGCTACACTCTATTCAAGTAGTTTTTTACTGATTCCATACATTAAAACAAAATTTTATTTTTTACTGTAACACTTCACATGGAATCTTCAATATATATATATATATATATATATATATATATATATTGTAACGGGGTGGGTACTGGGGAATGTAAGGCCCCGGTTAGGCCCAATCTGTCCCAACTTACCAAATCACTTTGATTCCCGTGCAATGCCGTTAACAACGTCAAACTCCTCGTTTGACTTTAGTACCGTGTGTCGGGCCCTATGCCCAAAATTGCCAACTAGTAACTAGAGGGCGGTATTCGTGGGATAGAACTATGACCGGTAAAAACGTTATCAACAATCGATATATTATGTTAATCGGCGAGAAATATCGTCTCGACGAGTCAATTTATTAAATAAACAATCACAAGATAATAAATTAACAATTAACAATTCAAGGGGAGTCAAATGTTATTATTTTGACTTTTCGACAATTCTTTTATTATAAATAACTTTTTATCAAAGTATAGGCTAAGTAAATCCTTCGAACGATTAGAAAGTAGTTGACGCAAGGAATTCTTTAAACTTTACATAAAAAATCAATTGTGACGTGGCCACCTTATGTCAAATATCAATATTGTCATATCGTGTATGTATGTTTGTTCTGACCCCCGAATATTTGCAGAAAAAGTTACGTTTGATATTATTTAATAGAAAGTGATAGGTTTTGAGATAAGCAGTTTCAAAAATCGCAATTGAAATTACTTACTTTTTTAAGTTAGAATAACTTTTAAAGATATTGTCTCCTACACTTCAAATTTTCTCTGTCTTTTGCATACCATAACCAGCTTCTACAACAAATTTGGTGCAGTTTCAAATTTTATTATAATAAAATATGTTAGAATTAATTCCTTATATTTTATTATTATCAATTCTAAATTTATACAAAAAAATCATTCTGTTATTAACAATTTTATTAATTTTTCTAGTTTCTGAAGCATTTTTTGTGCAGAAAACAAACTTAATTGCTGAACTGAAGAGAACGAAAGATATTCCTGGCATTAAGAAATTAAAGGTACAACGCGCGGAAGTGGAAAAATCGGAGGAAAAAAATCTTATATCTGAAATTAATAAAGCCTTTAACATTTCGAATTTTGTAGAACAAGTATGTACACTTTCTTTTCTAATATCGATGTAGATAATTTGTAGAAAATTGCTAACAGTGATAACGATACACGTATAAAGCTTTTGTCATCTGGTATTCCATAAAAAGTTCGATAAATTGATGCATAGGTCGGTTACCTCAAACAGAATTTATTAACCCATATAAAGCCACCATTAACTGAGACTAGCTAGGGTCCTGGAGTTTATGTAAACTTTGGCATCACATCTAAATATGAAAACATACAAGAAGAAAAATTTTTTTTTCCATAAATTTCAAAAAGGCGTACCAATATGGCGGACCAAAAGATAAAAAGTTTCATCGATATTCTTCAAAATTTGTACATAATGGTTTTTTGTACATTTGGTTTTATGAAATTGGATTTCCAAATTTCAAAATGGCCGATTCAGTATGACAGCGCAAAGATGTCGAAATTATCGTTACTCTATAAAAATCTGCTTTAAATAGTTTGTTATTGAAGAGAGTACTTAGCACTATGTGTAAAACGTGGCATAAGATCAGAAACTATTGCTATAAGGCAAAATATGATATTTCCTGTTCAGAAATACAAAATGGCGGATCGTAAAATAAAACGTTTCATCGATATTCGTAAAAATTTGTAAATAAAAGTTTTCTGGTTCACTAAATACGAATACGGAATCAGATTTTCAAAATTCAATATGGCCGATTCGGTATGGCAGCGCAAAGATATCAAAATTATCGTTACTCTATAAAAATCTGCTATAAATAGTTTGTTATTGAAGAGAATACTCAACACAATGTGGAAAACGTGGCATAAGATCAATCATAAACTATCGATATAAGGAGAAATATGGCATTTCCAGTTTAGAAATACAAAATGGCGTATCAATATGGCAGATCGTAAAATAAAACGTTTCATTGATATTTGTAAAAATTTGTAAATAAAAGTTTTCTGGGTCACTAAATACAAATACGCAATCAGATTTACATAATTCAATATGGCCAAATCAATGTAACGGACAAAAAGTTTTCAAAGATTTATTATTGCCTAAACTACTTGAAAACCTGGTATGAGATTTTGCACTTATTATTTAGAATACGTATAAGGTGTTTGAAGTTTACAAATATAAAGTGGTAAACTAACATACTGCTGCAGAAAACCAAAAGGTTTTACAAAATTCTTGTTTTCGTGTATTTTTAAATGCGGAACTTCACGCTTTATTTAAAAATGCATTATGAGAAATAGAAAATAGTTGTACAAGTATATTCCAATTACTTTTATTTTTTCAAAATGTATAAAAGTTTTTTAATGATACATTACAATTTCATAAGCGAAATTTTTTTCTTTTTATATTATTAGATACTATACAAGTGTTTTTTAGAATAGAGCACAAATGTACGTTTATATGTATAAAATTATTCATTGTATATTTATTATACGCACTATTGTATATTTATTCATGAATGCAGTATTTGATTTTCAAAAATTCCTTTCTCTGATTCTTTGTAAAATATTTTTTTATGTTCGAAAAAGCTCTCTATTAGTCTGTATTATTTTGAAACCTATTCTACATATTCTACATATAATTCTATCACTACATAAACATTGCATTTACACTAGATGATGACTCAGATAGTAGCTCTGATTCGAACTCTGAAGATGATGGTGAAGAAGTATCATCCAGTACTTTTCTTCCTTATAGTTCCTATGAACATGCTATCAATGCCTATTCAGCGATTTAAACAAAATGGGAAACTACTCATGTATACGAATGGGTTGAAGGTTGTTCTGAAAATTATATTCCTGAAAATTCCAGTAACTTATCCTTAGTCAAGAAATTAATGAAAAATTGATAAATATAAATTCGTTATTAATTAATATAATATTGACATATTTGCGCCGCTATATTGAATCGGCCATATTGAATTTTGAAAATCTAATTTCGTATTCGTATTTAGTGAACCAGAAAACTTTTATTTACAAATTTTTACGAATATCGATGAAACGTTTTATTTTACAATCCGCCATTTTGTATTTCTGAACAGGAAATATCATATTTTGCCTTATAGCAATAGTTTCTGATCTTATGCCACGTTTTACACATAGTGCTAAGTACTTTCTTCAATAGCAAACTATTTAAAGCAGATTTTTATAGAGTAACGATAATTTCGACATCTTTGCGCTGCCATACTGAATCGGCCATTTTGAAATTTGAAAATCTAATTTCATATTCGTATACAGCGTTCCAAAAAACCCTTATGTACAAATTTTGAAAAATATCGATGAAAGTTTTTATTTTTTGGTCCGCCATATTGGTACGCCTTTTTGAAATTTATGGGAAAAAAAATTTTTCTTCTTGTGTGTTTTCATATTTTGATGTGATGCCAAAGTTTACATAAACTCCAGGACCCTAGCTAGTCTCAGTTAATGGTGGCTTTATATGGGTTGGTAGTTATGAATCAAATACCCAAAGGTAGAAAAAAATCAGTTACATATAAATAGGCTGTATTAGATACGCAATTAATATTTATATTTGGTAAAGAAAATGAATTAATAAAGATCACCTTTTTTGTGCATTAGTTGAAAATTTAAATTCTCATATACATCTTGCGTGCAAAAAAACGTAAGAACAGTCCCTAAAATTTTTAACAATCTATATAACATAATTTAACAGCAACTAACGATATTTATAAAATTAAATAAGAACATAAAGCAAACACTATATAAATTGAAAAACATTAAAAATAATGGAAATACTTATAACCAGAATTACCCTTTTTTTTTGAAAATACAATATTTTTAGACAGAGAAGATAAATAATAAATATTGAAGAACACTAAAAATATCTTAGATATTATCAAAATATGTTATAAAATGGTTGACGTAAAACCAGTGTTAACACTAGTACTACCATTGCTAGACTGGTGGACTCGTACCCAAAGATCCTGAGTTCGATTTTCGGTCTTTGCTGATTAATATAATCATTACTAAGGAATGTATTTTGAAAAAGTGTTTTCTTGACAGAGACACTGTATATCCTCCTTCGCTGATTAGCATCAAACTCGCGGCATAAAAAGAGCGGCGTTAATTTAATAAAAAAAGATCTTAGTAAAGTAGTAAATTCAAATACTAGAATCATTTATCCATATATGGTAATAAGAAAAAGTCTTCGATGAATATAGTTTATTTACTTAACTTTTGACAATCCCTGTTAAGGTTTATACAGCTGCATGATAGATATGGTGATTGATATGCGCAAATTAAATCTATTAATGGAGCGAATTTTTAAATTAAATTTTAGCAGTCGTATAATAATTATTGATATTCTTAATAAATTGTTAAATTTTTTTTCATTTTTTTGACAAGTTTAAAGTTATTTAAAAATTTATTTATTCACGAAATGTGTTTATGGGAATATTTACGCTTTGTAATCAATGTCTTGCGTTACTTCGTCCCCATTCGAAACAAATTTTGTATTGCCAGTATGTTTCATCTTATTTATAAGTGAGATAGCTATATATCAAACTTGTACTCATGATACATTTTTAAGTGAAAATAGCGACAAGTAGTCACACAGGAATAATTTACCAGATAGGCAGACACGCTAATTGAGCTTTTATTCAATTTAATTTTCTTAGCTTAAATTCTTGTAAATAATTCTGTCATCTAAATTATTTTTATCGTCCTGAAATAGTGCATCAAATAATATCGCTTTATAGCTATTAATGTCTTTCGAATCAAATATTATGGGTTTGAGCCCTGGTCCTGGTAAAGTTGTTTAATATCGAGGAGGAATTCTAATAGCTTAACATGCGAAAACCAGTGAATTAATAGTATATTCTCACACCTTCTAGGTGACAGTTATGCTGGTTCGAGGCAATAGAACAAACGTATTTTTCCCGCGATGCGGTGATAGTTACCTGTTTGCTCTACTAAATCTTTTAAGTGTTAGTCCGAAACTGAGGTTCGGTTACAAATAACAACAAGTACAAAATCAAATCTGAAATTGACCGAGAAATAAGGATATTGTTTTGAGCACTTGTCAATTTAAATACACGGGCTCTTAGGATCACGGAAGGTATCTTACGTAGAATAAAATTCAATTATTAGAAAAGCGAATTGAATTTAAATAATAAATATAAATTATCCAAATAAAATGAAAAGAGCAATAAACAAAAATTGCTAACTGTTCCTGAGGTCTACGCTCGAAGATACAAGACGGTAAACGGCCTAGTTGTAGAGAAAGAGATTGATTGATTGATTGATTCAGATTTATTGCAGCCAGTGGGGTATAACCCTATGGGGCTGAAAAGCAATACAGGTGAAGTACAATAAATTTAAGTACAGAGGAAATACAAGTAAGGAAATACAATTAATAGTTCAATAATCGTAGTTACAATATAGATATTTACAAAATAAAAAGTGTAGTATAAGTTTGCGCTTTTTAAGCTTAAACTAGAAGTAAAAATAGTTACAAAACTTAAACTAAAACTAAAACTAAAGCAAAAGTTAAACGAAAGTAAAACTAACAGATAGTCACGCCGATAGGCCCTCTAGAGTAACTTTATCATTCCAATCGCATTTCTCCCTTAGAGTAAGCTCACCCAAGAGCATTTTATTAAATGCCTCAGGTAGTCCACCGTAAAATTATGTACAGGAAGGGAGTTAATAATCTTAGACGGTGTGATAGTAAAAGACTGGTTCATGGCTTCAGTCCTTGGGACCGCATACGACAGTGAACGCATTTTAAGGCGGGCGGACATTCGCGGGTTGACATCGCGACCTATCAGTGCAAAGCGACTGGATAAGTAGAATGGATTTTCATGAGCAATTATCGAGTAAGCTAGAGAAGTTAATAGATAATCTCGCCGCCTGCTAGCAGAAAGCCATCCTAAGTCAAGGCGGTATGGGGTGATGTGCGCTCGCCAAGGAATGGAGCCATGGACGAAACGAACACAGGCGTTTTGCAGACGTTGAACTTTAAACTATGCGTTGCATCGAGGTCATGGTAAACTGCAGAAACGTAGTCAACATGAGGAAAAATAAGCCTTTCGACTAACAGCTTACAGAAATCTTTCGAAAGGGCATGTCTATAGAAACGCAAAGAGTGGAGTAGGCCATTTATTTTGCGACTAAGATGACGTACATGCTTATCCCAATTTAATGAGGGCGTTAGATAAAGACCCAAGTTTCTAACCTCAAACGAGTAAGAAAGCTGGGAGCCCAGAAGAGTAACATTGGGAAGATTTCCATAGTCAATCCGATTTAAAAATTTATCACTACCGAGGATCATAACTTTGGTCTTCTTACTGTTAAGCTCTAAAGCATTAATCGACGCCCAAGTGGCGATTTCGTTAACATCCTGTTGAATGAGTGAAATATAGTGGGCTAAGTCATTTGGATGGCAATGCAGATATATCTGCGTGTCATCAGCAAAGATCATGTGTTTAGAATTATGCAAGATACCAGGTAGGTTGATTATGAATAGAGTAAATAAAAGAGGACCTAGCACACTGCCTTGTGGAACACCTGTTAGTGCAGGTAGCCAGTCTGAGAGCTGATCAGTTTTACCAGCAACAGACTGGCACCTACAATGAAGATAATTAATAAACCAAGTGATAGCTCGATTTGAGAAACCAAGGTTTTTTAGCTTAATGAGTAACAACAAATGAGGCAGTCGGTCAAAGCCTTTGAAATATTGAATAAAACCAGTATAATAATTTGTCTACGACCAATGGCCGTGCGTACATCCTCCAATACCCCTAACAGAGCCGTTTGAGTGTTGTGGCCTTTTCTGAAACCAGCTTGGAAATAATCGATCAAATCATTACAACACAAGTATGAAGAGAGTTGTGAATGTAAAATTTTCTCCAACAACTTAGAGATTTCAGGCAGGAGAGCAATTGGTCTGGTGTCGGAGGGTGAGGTAAGGGTATTGGATTTAGGCAACGGTGAAAGAACCGCTTTTTGCCAGTTTGAGGGAAAAGCACCTGTATAGAGAGAGTAATTAAAAATATTTACAAGTAGACCAATTATAATTATAATTATAATTGATAATTATCGTTGGCGAGGCAAGCTTAAGCATAGGTAAAGAAATTTGGTCGAAACCCATGGACTTGGATGATGCAGCTCTCAGTACATTTGAAATATCATCATTTCCAACCATAACAAAGTCAAAGTAAGTGCTAATTTGTTGGTGAGTAAGTTTATACAGAAGAAAAGTAATATCATTGACAGAGATGGGCGCGACATTAGCAGATAACGCGGCATAATATCTGTTGAATTCGTTAGGCGAAAATTTTGAAAGTGGCGATAGTAGTTTGGAGCCAGATAACTTGAGGTTTCGTATGAACTTCCATTCAGGGTTGTGAGATTTATGATTCGTCAAATCATGAATCCAAAATCAACCTTGGAATTGCAGAATTTGTTGTCTTCAAATCACAAATCCTTTTGGTTAAAGGATTTTCTTTAGTTATAAATCCAAAATCCTTCTGATTAAATATCACTTAGATCTTATGATTCGATAAAGTTGAGAATCATAAAATCAAGGGAGATTAGGATTCGCAGTAAATGAAAATCCAAAATTAAAATTGATTATGAATTTTTAAGGATTCTATTCCTCGAAATGATTCGAGTACTTACAACCCTGCTTCCATTTAGCCTTTGGATTTGATGCCTCATTAGTTTTGACGCCAATAAATTTATTTTTGGCTGTGTCAAGAGCATTACTTACTTCGTTCCTCAATTTCTTATAATTGGAGTAGGCATTGGAAAACCGACCATATTTGAGAGCGGCCTTATAGGCCTTATCGCGAAGTCGCATCATTTTTCTTAACTCTTCATTAACTCAAGGTTTTTTTCTTTTTCTTAGTTAAAATAACAGTAATCGGAGCGAGTTTGTCAAAAGAATTGGTGACAACCCGTTCAAAGTAGCATACAACAGAGTCCATGTTTTATTCTGAAAAGGAACAATCAACATTTGAAGATGTAACTGTACTAATGTGCATATTCCTAGGATCTACATTAAAATCTAAGACTAAATCTAATAGGGGAGCTAGTTTAAGGTCGGTCGCAAGTGAAGAAAGATTGAGTTGAAGTGCGGCATAGTAATATGTGCAATGACATATCTTCGCCACGCGAACAAGTGTCTTTTCTTGACCTAGTTGGCCAACGGCCGGATCATCATTATATACAGGAAGGATAGACTGTCTGTGCTTTTCAGGTAAAACCAATTTTTAAACATTTTGATCTTTGATACGAATAAAGATTTCCATCTTAGATCTTCCAATCCTCCAATCTAACTGCAAATCGCTGGGTCCCATTACGGTTATCGATGTACCTGGATCAAACACTGATCCGATCCGGAATCCACGTACGTCGACCTGATACTACCAGCGCGTCTCGTCCTCAGGGCGGTAATTTCGTCGACTACTGTTTGATGTCATCTTTGAAATATTGCATGTCTCCAGATTCATTTAGACTTCCTGTAATCTATCGAAAATTAGTCATTTCCGCTTCTGCTTAACTGCAGCTGAACTTACTCGATGGTCGGGAATCATAAATTTATCCTCCTTGGCGACTTCCTGTCCTTTGAGATATGTGGCTTTCCCCTCTAACCGCTTCCCGCGCTTTTTTGCGCTGTTGTAGCAGTCATGGTATACCACAACTTACCACACTTGATTAGCTTGAAAAAAATCTTCTTTCTTTTCGCTCTTCTTCTTTGAGTCCGACGATTCCTCAAGCTTCGAGATTGAACCACTCGCCGACCGTTGATATGGACTTTCACGTGTGTCTTCCTTCTACCAAACCAAGGAGGTGAATTGTGGGTTTTCTTCTTAGGTAGCGTACCTTTATCTACCTAAGGGTTTTAGTGCGTTTTAGTCTCGCAATTTTGTGAGCCGTTCAAACGGGTCTTCCCGACTCGGCTCACTTACTTCCGTAACTACGCTTGCTACCTTGGGCTTGGCGGTCGGCTGCTTCTTCGATTGTGCCTTGTAAGAAAATTCCGGCTGCATTAAATCCTCCGCTGCCGGAAGCGGCCGATATAACTTTTCACACTCGAGTGTTTGTTCGGTGTTCATCACTGGCTCCAATAGGTCTTTAATAGACTTGGCTACAACACTCTTAATCAACCGCTGAAGCTGGGGTAGCATGTTACGGTATAGGTGGTCGAATTGCCTCGCTCGCGATCGAGTTGAGTTTCTGCATGAG
Organism: Theocolax elegans; assembly: GCA_026168455.1. Classification (NCBI taxonomy): domain Eukaryota; kingdom Metazoa; phylum Arthropoda; class Insecta; order Hymenoptera; family Cerocephalidae; genus Theocolax; species Theocolax elegans. The sequence goes on along the minus strand of CM047426.1, from coordinate 41,451,648 downwards.
CACAATCAATCAGGAGATATAATGTCGCACCGGCTCATCCTCACCCTGTGTCCGAGCATTGGACTCCTCGATGAGTCTTTGCTGAAAGCTCTGGCTCATATCTTACCATTTCTTGGCAGATTTTACAAAATCCTACCATGAGTGCCATTTGTCTTTTTCGTTCCGGTACCACGTAACTGTGGTTTCACTGAGAAGTTCGAACAAGGACGGCAATATCCTGTCTTCAATGAAGTTGGTGAGCATTCTACATTCCTCGACTCTCGTAAGGAAGGCATCAATACTCTGGCTTTTATTTCCAAAGAATCGAACTCTCAACTTACGAACCACGGTGCCAACATTGCGCGGTGCCCCGTCCGATTTTGACGTTGACTGGTCGGACTCGTAAAAGTCTTTCAGATTAGAGTATGGAGAGGTTGATCATGGAGACTGTCTTGATCTGCATGTGTCAGCCCTCCCTCAGGCTCCTCAAGCATATACATAAGGCACTTCAGACCTCTCAGGCTCTACCTGCACTTGCTGTGGTCTAATGTCCGTCTCGTCTAGGGTGTAACACGTATACGTGTTGGGCTGGCTCTCCGGTTTTATTAGTGCTGGAAGCTTGTGCACCGTATAGCACGTTCAACTTACCGTTGATGATGTGTACCTGCGATTCCAGCTCCTTGACCTGTTCCATCAAAGTGGATATCTTACTTATTAACTCCGCTAATATTGAAGCAAAATTCTGTGGAATTCCGAACTGATCGCCAGTTTCGGATACCAAACTGACTTGATTTCTTGGCCAAAGATGTCGGATTGCCCACATTCCTCTCGCTCATCCACATCTTCTACTTCCATAAAGAATGTTCTCTGTAGCACCTCTACTTCATCTGGATCAGAATCCGGGTCCGGAAACTCCGAATATCGGTCAGCCATGAAATTAAATCAAACTGTCTTCCGCCTGTCCCGCTTGACAAGATCCTAATTCTAGTCTGTCTCGGCTACAAACTCTTAAATTATAATTACCTAACAGCTATTTTGTAGTCGTTCGGTTTTTTTTATATATAGAGCCGTCTGCATACAACTCTAACGACTCCAACTGCACCTGGATCTATTGAGTGGAGTGCATACCAATCCACTGATCGACTTGAGTGGTCATCGATTCCGCCGTTTTGATCTTAATAAAATTACAGCTATACTTATTTACAAAAAAATTTAAGTCGCTTTTCGCTTTACCTGTGCAAGGTATATTTTTGTTCAAATTGTTAGGTGGCTTTAAATGAAAAAATTATTGCGCCACTAAGTTAAAAAATGAATTCTTTTCCCTATTTGAATAAAAGAAAAAAATTAAGCACCTATTTGAAATTTGCTTTCCTGCCTAATCTAAAAAAATTAGTAAAATAATTATATTTTTGACAATAAATTTTACAATCATATTGAGAGGAAAAATTGATTTTGTTAAACGTTAAATATATTAAATTAAAAACAAGAAAAAGAAATTTTTAATCCGACTAAATACGAAATAGACAAAATTATTCCGGCTCTCGGTCACCAACGTACGCTGAATATACTATAAAATAAATAAATAAATGGATAAGAAATATTGTAACGGAGTAAATCTTCGCCGGGGTCTTGCTCAGATTCCAGGATTCGGTCAGGAAGGAAATTGAAATAATTATACCGTAATTTAATTATAAAAGACTAACTATATATATATTTGTGAAGCTAAGATGTGTAAAACAGTGAAATAAATGAAATCGACGTTTCCATTGCTGACTGGGAACTTGCGAACTTAGTCAATCTAGAATCAAATAAATAAGCAATACTTAGTACTACGAAACTTACAAACTTTACAATGCTACCTTATAACTAGTTTCCTAAACGGACGCAACTAACGGTTATCGTGTGTTCACTACGGTTTGGGATAATCCTCGTGTGCTCACGAAAATACGGTCGGGATAATCTACGTGTGCTCACGTAGATACGGTCGGGATAATCTACGTGTGCTCACGCAGCTACGGTCGGCATAATCTACATGTGCTCACGAGGATACGATCGGGAAGCGGTTACGGTACGGTAGGTTTGGATTACGGACGTGTGCTCACGTTCGCATCTACGGGCGCCTGCACCAGGTACAAGATTCAGTCTGGCCGTGTGCTCACGACCAGCTTCCTCCGGCTCCTTGATCCAGACTGGTTACAGCGGTTCTCGGCGCGCCCTATATACCCAATCTTCGAGAGCGCGCATGCGCAGAACGCGGTTGCCCCACTCCGAACGAGGTCAGTGAACTGGCTAGTAGGTGCAGTAGTGTAGTATCCTACTATACTACGAGTCTTAGACCTAATGATTAATTATACTTATTAATTTAATAATTAATATGCTAAATGATTAATTAGCGCGTGCAATTATTGCACGTCGCATTCCTCTCTTTCTTCGGAGAGTGAAATTTCGATATTTCACTCTTACAATCGGAGAAAACAAAAAAAAATATTAAAGAACAAAATTACTATTTTAATTATCGCAAGAGTGTGTAAATTTACCAGTTTTACTGCGCCGGCATGTCGAATGTCACCCGTGCGTGGATTTAACCGCAGGAGCCTCTTGAATCCTTGAGGTTTTATTTTTCTAATGTATTCGGTAGCCACCTTGTAGTTTCTATTGGAATCATGGTGTAGATTGCGTCTACTGCGTCACTATAATGCGGTTTAAGATCCTTTACATGAATATGTCTGATTATTCGATTATTCTTCTGTAAATCAAATATTACTGGCGAAATCTTCCTTTTTACGGTATACTGTCTGTCGAATTTCGCTACTAGTTTTGCATTAAACTTCTTAGCCTTATCAGACAATTTAAAGGTTCTTGCTCTAACTAGATCTCCTACTTTTGGAGCCCACGGTCTATGTCGAAGATCATAGTGTTTCTTTTGTTTTTGAACGCTTTGAGCCAGGTTTACTCTTGCTAATTCTATTGCCTCTTGCATTCTTTTTATTGGGTTCTCGGTGTCGCCTGAAGGTGTTGATTGCTGATGTGCGGTGATTTCTCTACCAAAATTTAAGTAGGCAGGTGAAAATCCGGTGGTATCACTATGAGCGGAGTTGTACGCGAATGCGATTTCTGCTTGGTGTTGATCCCATTTGGATTGATTTTTGTCCAAGTATTGTGCAATCATGGACTTAACTACTCGGTTTGCATTTTCCACGGGGTTACATTGCGGCGTATATGGCGGTGTCCTACGGTGCGTGATTCCATGGTTTGTCAGCAGACCTTCTACTTCCTTGCTAATGAATTGTTTGCCATTATCGCTGACGATGGTTTTGGGGCAACCATGGCGTAAGATTATATGCTCCTTAATGACTTTTGCAACAGCATTTCCGGTGGCTTTATTTAATGCTCTGAGTTCCATCCATTTAGTGAAACGATCTTGCATGACAAATAACCATATTTTTCCGTTGGTCGATCGTGGTTGCGGACCTACTAAGTCAATCAAAACCATTTCCCATGGTTGTTGTACATTAGTAGCGTGCATTAGTCCAGCTTGTGCCTGTTGTTGGACTTTATATACCTGGCATTTGGTACAGTTTCTTACATGCTTGGTTCCGTCGCGCAATATACCGGGCCAATAATAATAGCAAGCAAGGCGAACTAATGTTTTACAAATTCCTAGATGTCCAGCAGTAGGTTCATCGTGGCATTCTTGCAGGATTCGTTGGCGATCGTCGGTCAGAATACACAATTTCCATTGTTCATTCGGGTCTTTATCGTTAAAATCTAGGGTATGTAATATGTGTCGGTATAATTTTCCGTTTTCTATACAATACTCCGGATTTTCTTTCGGCCGTGTTCTTACTTCTTTAAGCTTAGTGGTATACCATGAGCAATTTTTACTGGTATGAACTGTGCATACTTCGACAAGTTGTCGAGAAAGTGCGTTTGCTACGTTATTGTCTGCTCCTCTTCGATACCGAATCTCTATATCCCATTGATCTAACTCCATTCTTCATCGTGCCAGTCTTCCTGATGGGTTGTCGATTTTCTCTAGCCATTTTAGCGACTGATGGTCGGTTAGTACAATAAAGTGGTCATCTTCCAAGTAGTCCTTCATTTTCCATATGCCCCATTTCACTGCTTTATTGAGGGTTCTGCTGGAGTATGCAATAACTCTCCCCTGTCCGTCTATTTCCTGAGTTAATACAGCTCCTAAACCATCATTACTGGCATCGGTTCGTAGACACATGACTTTCTCAAAATCTGGGCAGGTTAATACGAGAGCTTTTGTTAGGTGTTCCTTTATTTCATCGAATGCTTCTTGTTGTTCAGGTCCCCAAGTCCAAGCAGTATTTTTCCTTAGTAATTTACTAAGTGGTGCGGTTCTTTTGGATACATTGGGTATGAATCGTCTGTACCATGATAACATTCCGTTAAAGCGTCGTAATTCCTTTAGATTCGTTGGCGGATTCAACTTGCGGACAGCTTTCACTTTATCGGAATCAGTACGTATACCTTCTGTGTCAATTACATGACCCAAATAACATAACCGTCGTCTCCCAACCTGGCTCTTTTCCCAGTTTGGTCAGAGTTTTGCCGCTTTTAAGCGGCGCAGGACTTCTTCAACCAGTTCAATGTGTTTTTCAAATGTTTCTGAAATAATGATTATGTCGTCTAAATAACAAAAGACGTGCGGTTCTAGCTCTGGTGTTACCACTCCTTCAGTAATCATGCGTTGAAAGGCGGCGGGGGCAGAATGTAATCCGAACGGAAGGACTTTGAATTGGTAGCGTCGGCCTGGTACAGTAAAAGCGGTTAATGGTTTGCTGTCCTCTTCGAGTGGTACTTGCCAATACCCATTTTTTAAATCTATGATACTTAGGTATCGAGCTCCTCGCAATTTATTTAATGTGGCGTTTATCTTTGGAAGTGGGTAAGCGTCCTTGATTGTTACCCCGATAAGTTTCCTGAAGTTTACACAAAATCGGTATTTACCATCATTTTTCTTTGCTAATACGATTGGCGAGCTCCACGGACTGGTAGATGGTTCTATAATTCCTTCTTTCAACATTTTGTCAATTTCTTCGTTAATTAATTACGGGGTTTCGAGCGCGGTATCGCTGTTTTATCGGTGTAGGGTCGCTAAGCCGTAGTCCATATGTTAGTACCCAAGTAGAAATGATTTCCAGGCAAAAAAAAGGTCCTGCACAGGTACCTGACGAATATTAAAAGGCCCTGAACAGGTGCCTGTAAAAGGCCTTAAAAAAATGTAATGGGGTGGAGATCAGGACCTGTTTTATGTAATACTATTTTGTAGGTATGTTAAGGTGATATTAAGGCACTTAATTAGTAGTAAAAACTAAATATGAATGTGTTTGTTTTTAATTGTTAACCTTTAGAGGACTGTTAGCCTTTAGAGGACTTCTGGTTCAAAAAAGCTTCTTTTTTCAATAAAATTAATGTCTAAAAACATCTGATCACTTTTAACCTTTAGAGGACGGGGATTTGGGTTTACTGTTTTCTCTCACTTTTCTATAGAAATCGAGTTTTTATGACGTCTCACATCTCAAAACTAACACATGTAAAGGGTCGATCATGGGCATGGCCCGTATAGGGGCCATCCCGTCCTATAAAGGTTAATAAAACGTTACCTTACATGTGTAACAGCTTTATAATCTTAAAAACTTCAAAATATACTAATATAAAGTTATAAATATAAGGTTAATTAGGCGTGCGTGCATGCCTGTATGCGTGTGTGTGTGCGTGTGCGCGCGTGTGTGTGTGTGTGTGCGTGTTTGCGAATAGGTTTTGTAAATAAAATAAAACGTATTTTAATACATTAATATTTATTAAACATAAATATTATAGATAATATAATTAAAATATATGGTTTAATATAATTTCCAAATAAGTACAACAATATTAATATAATATAATCTTAATAAATTTGCACTTTTTTTTACAATACAAAATTAAATCTTTTCACATATTTAAAGCAATATAATACTGCATAAACTTTTATATTATTAAAGTGTTTTTTTAAACTTTCACTATTTATATATAGTATTTTCCTTTTAAATCGATACCTTCGAACTCTTAGTAAATTAAGCTTCTGAGCATAATCAATTTTTTTACTCATTTTATATTTATAAAAAACGGTTGATAAAATTCTAACCTGAAAATCGATATACAATACTATATAATTTGTAGATACTATTACTAACCTCACATTCGAACTAAAAAAATTGACTTTTACTATAACGTCACATCCGAACTAACAAAATTAGGCCCTGACTTAAATTCCATTACATTCGCATCCCGGCCCTTAACAGTCGGCCTTTTCAGGCCCTGTTTTCTAATTCAGGCGGCCTGGTTAGAATTTCTACTCGGGTAGTGGCGTGGGACCCTGAATCTCGTTAAAGTCATTCCGAGCTCTGTCGATAATTTTATCCCTTATTTTCCTATCTTTTGTATTAATATCCACTAATCCTGGTATTGTTTCAACTTGACATATATCGCAATTCAGCGGGCCATTTTCGAAAATTGCCAAGTATCTTGTTGCCCCTTATCCAACATGGACCAGCTATGTTGTCTTCGAGTGGTATTACACTACAATCGGCCAATACGGCTCGGTTCTCTTTCCTCACTTTTTCCCATCCTTTGGCCAAACACCAGTTGGTCGCGGCTCTGTTGGCGAAGGAGCTAACGGCACCGGAATCAATAAGTGCCTTAAAACGTCGGCCTCTTATATTTACGGTGACAAAGAACCGGTTATCTCGTTCGTGGACCGAGTCATTGGCCTGGTTGACTCGGTCATTTGCCCGTTTCCCTGACTTGTTCCATGATAGTTGTAGTGTATACGTTATACCGATAAGTAAGTAGAGTTGGCAACGTCGATAGAGCGCGTGCGCGCGAGCGCTAACACAAGTGTAATACGGTTGTAGGATCAGATCGTGACGAGCTGTTGACGAGTACGCATGTATACGCTAATCTCTGCTACTATGTACATTAATTTAAACTAGCTAAAATCCTCACTCGCTCACGCTCGCTCGCTGAAAAATCATTATCTAATAGATAATATTAATTTAAACTAAAAAATATTTTATTATTTAACTACATTTAATTATTATTTATTAAATTGTACCACTATAGAGTTATTATCATATGTATAATAATTAATGAATTTATTATTATTATACGATGAATTAAAATGATAATATTAAAAAAATAGAAATTATCTATAAAAATAATTATTTTTGTATGAAATAGAGTTTAATTATTATTGCAATAGCACTTTTCATAAAGGAATTATTATTGATTTTTTATTGTTATGTGATATGTATACATCCTTTGCAAATAATTATTTTATTTATTTAGCAGTACTTATTAATTTGTGTGTTATTGGTAATTTGGTAATAGCACTTTTTATACACTGAGAAAAATATTCTAATAAATATTAAAATAATCTATATTAAAAATTACTATATTGTATAGGAAAAGTGTGACATTTCAGCAATATAATAATTTTTGCTATGTTATATAGTAAAATTTAGATATAATATCTTTTGTAACGTGGTACTTCGTCCTAATACCACAGTTACAAGTAATTTATTAATTTAATCAGGGACGACGGCCCCGAAGAACACGTCTCTGTCGTCGCCGTGGGTTGACGAGTCAACCCGTCGGGACACGGTAGCGGAGATAGGACAATCTCCTCTATACCGACACACGTGGCGGGAAAATCGGGGATCGGAATGCGGTTTGCGGGTTAATCTATAATCAAAATGATAACGCGACCGTTAAGTTAATATAAAATAAATAAGTATTTATTTAATAAATTACACGGAGGTGCCCGACAATAATTAACGGGGCGTTCTCCCGGTCGCGTGGTATATACGCGGCAAGCAGGGGCTGCCCCCGTGCTCGCCCCGCGCAATACCCAATCGGTTTCGGTAGCACCGGTGTGCTACCGAACAAACATACACACACACTCACTCAACACGCTCTAAATATATACCGACCAATGTCGGGTACTTACCGGGCTGGCTGGTCCATTGGCCCTGGTGTACGTCGGCGCCCCGACGTCTGCTGGCCGGTGGAGTCGGCCCGGTCTCCCGTCGTCCTCGACGGTAGTCTGCAGGTACGGCCTGATGCCGCGGCGATTCGCCTACCTCGGGGAATACTCAACCCGAGGTGTATGGTCCTTCGCACTGCACTTTCACAATCTCACTAGCACTCGCGTACGGCTTCCCGGAGTACGGACGAACCGGTCCGGTACTTCCCGTGGATCGCGAAACTAAGCGTGACGAGGGGTTTAGAAGGTGCTGTCGCGGTCAAGACCGGCAGCGTACTGAGCTTTTCGGGAATTGTCGCATTCCCGAAAAGTATCTAACACACACACACAATAACAATCGTATATACGGATGCTCGCACACATCCTCGGTCGTCGACATAAACACGCGTGTTTTGTGGCCTTGAAGAGGCAACGCACGAAACAATAACAACGTGCGAGATTTTAAGTTACAATATTCTACATACATACGAAATAATATAATACATTAAGTATTATTTATTTCATTGCAACGACGTCTCGTCGCAAAGCCCCCTACTAAACTCCACATCATCCTACTGATGTGAGAGTTGAAAAGAGGGCAATGAAATAAATAATGACACGCACGCAATCAAATTCCTCGCCTAGACGAACTAGGGTCGAGGGGTGGTGAGGTTCTTCTCCAGGGTGGCCATCACCAGTCGCAGGACGACGTCTCTCGCTGCGGGATTGTCTCCTGCCACCGTTTCCAACAACAAGCGACACTCCCGAAGAAGGTCAGTGTCGTTGTTGGGTTGACTCGATGGCCCGGTGATGACGTTGCTGCTCATCCCCGACGTCATGTCCATCCTGGTCGGAACGGAGGGCGGTTCGACCAATGGAATCGGTGGTGCAGGGTACGGAGTTAGTAGTGACAACTCCGCTGGGTAGCCTACTTGTCGGAACACGTTGTTGAGGCCCGCCTGCACCTCATCCAAAGGTCCAGAGTTTGGTACTCCCAAACCCTGCGCCAGGTGACGTAAAAACGACTCATGCGGGGGTACATCCTCGATCCGCTCGACGTGGACTGGCTGAGCTACGCTCTCTTCTCGTCCACGGGTCTTGTCCTCTTCGGCCTCTTGCTGGCCAGATATCGTTGAAGGAGGCGGTGTAGGAGGAAGGGCCAGGGAGTCCTGGTATTCCCTACGGCGTCGATCCACCAGCCTTTGAGCATGCTCGCCCAAGGCGCGTCGCACCTCCTCAATCGGCCCGGTATGGTGCAGACCGAACTCTGCCGCCTGTCGGCGGTCTGCCTCCTCGATTCGTCGAGCAATGACTCCGGAAGCGAAAGATGGTTGTTTTTCCTGGGGCTGTGCGTCCACAATACCCACCGAAGTTGCTCGGACCGATGCGACGGTGGTCTCTCCCACCCGCCGCTTCTTCGCTTTACTGCGGCTCCCTCTCTGTCTGGCCCTCTTGGACACGGACTTCTCCTGTGTCCCAGACGTTGAAGGTTGGGGTGCCGCTGTTATATACTTGCTCTAATTTTTCCGTGGCCAGCTGATCATTGCTGGCCTAGGATTTTCTCCTTGGCGGAGCATATCTCTTTAAATCGGATACGTGTACTTCAGACCTTTTCCGTCCAGACTCTTCAAGTCTTAAGACTACTGGTGATAGTATCTCCTTGACTTCGAAGGGTCCGTCGTACTTAGGCGCCAATTTGGCCGAAATACCTTTGGCTCCGTGCGATAACGTTCTACACTTCCTCATGACTAAATCGCCTACTTGGAAGGAAGCCACGCGTCTATTTTACACTCGGCTGACGTAAACGATCGGATGCTCGAAACCATCTTCATCTTCTTGGGTTAACACAGCCCCAATAGCGTAATCACTCGCGTCACTCTGGACCGAGAAAGGCTTAGAGAAGTCTGGTCGAGCAAGCACTGGCGCGCCGGCTAGAGCTAACCTGAGTTCACGGCACGCCGCGTCCTGCTCTGGTCCCCACTCCCATGGCTGGTCCTTACGGAGTAATCTCACGAGAGGGATCTTAATATCCGACTCTCGATTTATAAAACGAGAATACCAACCGACCATGCCAAGGAAGGAACGAAGTTGTTTAACATTTCTTGGGGTCGGATAATTTAGGACAGGAGCCACTCGATCCACATCGGGTCGAAGTCCATCACCATCCAGGCGGTACCCAAGGAACGTAACGCTCGAGCAACAGAACTGACACTTCTCTCTGTTCAATTCTAGCCCTGCGTCCACTAGTGTCCTTAGAACCATTTCCAACCATTTTAAATGTTCCTCGAAAGTTTTGGTTATAACGATTAGATCGTCCAGGTAACCGAAAACATGAGGTTCAACTTCGGGACCAAATAGAGCATCGATCAACCGTGCAAATGTCATGGGTGCATTCATCAGTCCGAACGGCATCCGTGTGAACTGCCACAACCCAGAGCCAGGCACAGCGAAGGCGGTGTAATGTCGACTAATTTCTGACATTAACACTTGGAAATATGCCTTCTTAAGATCGATCTTAGAGATGAATTTGGCATTATGTAACTTATCCAGAATCGAATCCATATTCGGTATTGGATATGAGTCACGTTTTGTTACCGCATTCAAATCTCGGAAGTCTATGCAAAAACGATAGCTACCTTCGTCTTTGCGGACTATCACTGGAGCGGCAGACCATTCACTTGCACTCGGTTCAATTATTCCTCTCTCAAACATTTTTCTGACTTCTTGCTGGGCGAATTCGAGGACTTTAGGCGACATACGTGATGTTGGATCAACGTAGTAAAGCCATGCACATCGCCTGGTGGTGGTAATAAGTTCTCTACTAACTTTCTTACCCTCTCTCGCTGGTCATCGTTAATCTCGATGATACCTGCACACTCTGCGAGAATCCTCGTGTCTCCGTCTCGGACTCCATCCTTGACAAAAGACTGCCATTTTCCGGCGCCAACACGCCAGAGGGCATCGCCAATTTTAACCTCGATGTTCCAATGTTGAAGGAAGTCCATACCGAGGATCATCGAGTGTTCCATACTCTCGACTATTCTCAGTTGGATGTTGCCATCTAATCCCTCAATTCCGAATAGAACATCTAACAAACCTAGGACTTTCAGTGCCGGTCCTGCGACACCCCGCACGACTACCTTGGCCGGTTTCCACTTATCCCTGTAGCATTCCGCTACGTCAACGCGTATAAGTGAAACCATTGCTCCTGGGTCGAACAATGCTTTAAAGTCCTTGCCACCAAGTCTTACCGAGAAGAACAAACGGTTTTCGGATTGCACTCCCGCAACCATGTCTTCGGCTTGACTGTCAAGTAGAGCTGGAGTCGAACTTGTCTCTCTGGACGTCTTCGGGACGGCTCCTGCCCCCCCCCCCTGAACTGTTCTAATCGGCAACGATTTTGAACTGTTCATCACCTGATCAAGAGAGACAGTCGTTTTACTCTCATTAGACTGTTTTATACTCTTTTCTTTGATCGTAGGTTGGGGTGACAATGAGTAACGAGTATCATCATTCTCATTGGTGGGGTTACACAAGTTTAGAGTTTTTCTCTCGTTCTCTATTTCCTTCAGTAACCGTTTGTGTTCGTTAACAGCCTGCCTACGGAGTACTTCAGACCAGAAAGACTCTTTGTTTTTCTTGATCTCTAGAAGTTCTAAATCTGCTTTGTTCGGCGCTTCGAACGTTAGAGTTAGCTTGGAAGGAGTCTCAGCCTTAACCATAGGTAACTCAGCAGATTTCGGCAAATTCGGATGTTCAGAGGTATTCTCTCTTACCTTCTGAACGTTTGTTTGCTCTCCGTTTAGCAGTTCAGCGAAGTCAGTGAGGTGTTTGTCCTTCTTAACAAACAACCTCGCGGGTTCACCAACCCGTATCTCTTGCCCCCTAGAGCTATTACGTTCTTTTAATTGCGTGCAGGGCCCAGGGGGCGATTCTGGCACCCTGCCGCTAGGTTTCCCAGATATTGCCTCACATGCTCACACTTAGGGCAATTATCCAGGGTAACTCCGACTGTGTGACACACCTGACACTCAATGGGCGCTGCCACGTTCGGGCACTGGTCCGCTGTATGTCCCATGCTTGCGCAATGTAGGCAAGTCTGATTGGGACAATCGGAATATCGATGTCCTACTTTGTGGCATGTAAAACATATGCCAAAGAAGGGACTGTTCGGATTCCTATGCAAACCAGCGTCTTGGGTCTGCCTCTGCGTAGTACGATCATATACCGTGTTTTGTCTACGTTGAGGCGTATAGACGGGTGTCGTCTGAGCTTGAGCAACGTATTGTTTCGGCCTAGCACCGTTATATTGTTGCTGCTTTGACCCTGTCTGTCTATTTCCCGAAGATTGTCTTGCATTATTAATATTTTGTGCACCCACAAAATTTTTATTTTGTTGCAAGTACTGACGTTGGTTAGTGTTGCGAGTACCATACACATTGGCTACTTCACAATCACTTGAAGATGGGCTAGAAGAATGTTTCTTATTTTTCTTGCTCCGTTTCTTTTTCAACGTCTTCTTCTTCGGTGGTGGAGATGGCTGAGGAACCGGTTGGCTCTTCTTATTCTCAACTAATGAGGCCACTTTCCCCAAAACTTTGGACGAACTCCGTTTTGGGAAAGCTTGTGGGATATGAACTTGTTCTCTTGGTGTGGGTTCCGCAAACCTCTTGTCCCATACCAAGTGTTGTACATATTCTTTACCGTACTTCATTATGTCTTCGAATTTATTTATGGATCTCGAGGACATAAACTTGCGGCACTCCGGTCTCAATTGAGAATATGCCATCTCTACTTGTTGGCGCAGCGGAGGAGGTCGGCGGAATTTCCGCACAATAGCCTTAAAGCAATTCAGGTATTTTACGACCTTCTCTCCTTTGCCTTGCGTGCGGCGTTGTAGATCCTCGAACAAATCTTGATCTCGCAACTCCTGACCGTATTCATTCAAAAATTCATTTTCGAAGTCATACCAGTTACGTAAAGAAGATTGGACGGCCCTATACCAAAATAGGGCTGTCTTCTTAAACACGCAAGGCAATGCGCTGAGAATACGCCGGTCAGAGAACTGGTCGTCATTCCTGAAGTCTTGTAAACTATCTAGGAATTCTTCGGCATCGTCGTTGGTCTCCCCATCGAACGACAGACCCCAGTCTCTGAGGGCTCTTGCACAACCAGGCCGATCCTTTCTATCTCTCACTGGTGGCTGGTTGTACCCCAAAGGGACTAATGCACCCATGTCCTCACTTTGGTTATACGTATCACGCCGGTGGACATCTCGACTCGGCGATGGTACTCTGCTACGTCTGTCAGGGAGGCGCTCCTTGCGATATCTACTCGCATAGTAAGCGGTTGCATCTTCCCTATTCGTAGTGTAATATTCGTCCGAATCTAAGTTACTAAGATTAGAATCGGTTTGAGTACCTTGATCGCGTCTAGCGACAGCTCGCTCGTGCTCGACGGCATCATTATTCGTTTCGCGGGATCTGTTGTAACCATTGTCACACTGTGTAGAGGCTTCCCTCTTAGTGTAAGTCCTTTGGCTACGATCGGACGTGTGAGACTTACGATTCCCTTCATTCGGTAACCGTCTAGAAGTGGATGTTGCACTCCTGTGATAGCGCTCACCTTCCGAGAATGATTCATCATCTGCTTCTTCTGGTGCTGGCGCATATCTGTGTGAGGAGGTCCTATTGTTATGCTTGTCATAACTAACCTTCCTCTGACAGGTACCGTATTGATCGCGATTATGTGAACGATAATCTGGAGCTTCCCTCCGATTATCAGTCGACTGCCTGCGATCGTTGGAAGGGAGTTCATAATCCCTGCTCGTCTGTTGCCGCGACTTATCTGACTGAATCTCCGAAACGCGCTTTTTAATAGCTCCAGAACTACTAAAATGGCTGGGAGTAGACCGCCCATGTGCATCGGAATTCAGTCCAAAATCGTTACGACGATTGGTGCCCTTTTCCACTGGGTTGTGGTTACCAACCAACGAGTTACGCTGATCCCGGTGTGACGCATGTGATGAATTTATAGCATGCGTCTCACCTAGACCAGTATATGTGGCGGTCGACACCGTCACTTGTCTCGAAGGTGGTGAGTTAGCCGTCGGAATCGCCGCTTCTGTGTTAATGCCAGCTGCATTATCAGAAAGCGGTCTCGATTCACCCGTCGGCGTGGGCACTCTACTATGTGTAGTCACATTTCCCTCTTCTTCCTGAATGGGGGTTATGTGCTCACTTGTTGGTCTATCGTCTGACAACTCAGACTCTATAGACCTGTCGGTACCAGGAGGGATCACACTACCTCTTCTGGAGCGCTTTTGGTGCTTCTGCCAGAACTGTGGACAAGCTAAGGGCTTCGTCGCTGGTTGGGCAGAAGTATCCTCGTCGTAATTGGGATACCAAGGCACGTCAATTTGAGGATCATAACACTTAATCCTATGTCTCAGAAGGCGCTCTCTACACTCAAATTCCTCTCCATTTGCGTTCAATTGCAGTTGGTCGAGTTGAGTATAGATCTCCTCCATTGGGAGTGATCTGATCTCATTTTTAATGTGTCTCGCATCCCGCGAGTCACTAAGTATTTTGCACATACGCGTCTCGTAGCTGCCCATCGCAATTTTTTTTTTGATAAGGCAGAGACGGCGTTGTGCACCTGGGGATTTCTTCTCAGCTGGCACACCAACTGCTTCCCCGTATGCCCTGTAAAGTTTGGACAACTGAGGAGATAGCTCAGAGTCCAGATTCAAATATAGAGTACAAAGCTACTCTATATGAGAGGGCATACCTTACATAAAGAGAAAAGAATCTCACAAAAAAAAAATTCCGATCCGAGTTTGGCAAACTAATTAAATAATAAAAAATCTAAATAAAAACAAGAAAAATTAATGTAAATTAATTTAATCTATAAAAAAAATTTTGTTTGCCACCAGATTCGAAAGCTTAATCGAATCTGTTTTCGGATCAAAAGAAAAAATTTTTGTTGTCGATCTTCTCTTTAAACCTAAGTAAAATTGCAAAAGATACTTGGACCAATCCAAGACCGAATTAATTTGACAAACAAATTAATTTGGTAACAATTTAAAAATAAATTGCTATTGATTGCAACTTACAAAGAAAAATACTAATAAAAAAAAATATTTTAATTCGCTGACACGAGAAATTAAATATTAAGGAAAGAAAAAAAAATTCTAGAAGCCACAAATATAATTATTTTGACAAACAAAATAATTATAATTTTACACAAAATGTAAATCTCATACAAAAGAGATATTTTTTTAAATTAGCTTCAAAAGAAAAGAATTTTCAAAAGTAAGATCACACAAAAAAAAATTAAATGTGACTGAAACAGCAAAAAAAAATTTGAAGTTGATTTAAAACGCACAAAAAAAAATTAATTTTATTGTTAACCTCCAACAAAAATTTTAATTTATTTTTTTAGAACAAATTATTTATTTTATTTATTACTAATTTTATATATATTACATTGTATTATACAATAATTAATAATATAAATATGCAATTAATTTGACAAACAAATTAATTGCAATTTATTTCTTAATTTGGAGGAAAAGCAAAAAAAAATTAAGAGAATAAGTCAAAGAAATTTCCCGTCAGCAGAATTAATGTTTAAGTGACAAACACTTAATCGAAATAATATTAATATTAACAATAAATATAAATGTAACACCGATATCACGATGTGTCTCAGCACTAATGTGAGCCAAAATCGTGACGGTAATACAAAAAAATTTATCAACCTTGACTTATCTGACTAACAGACAATGTCAAAATTGATTATAATAATATTAATAATTATTAGCACACAACAAAAAAAAATTATTGTATAAGTTCGAAATTATCAGCTGACTAACAGCGTGATAATATCATTGAAAAATCAATTGCAAGTATATATATATATATATATATATTACAACAAACAAATTATTAATAATAATAATGATAATAATAATGATAATAAAATTAATAAATATAAGCAATAGAAAAATATTATTGGTCGTCTCGAACTGATACACAATCAGTGAGCCGAACTCAAAAATATTTTACACACTCACAAATTGTTAAACTCGCTTTTAAAGCGAGCTAACAAAATTCATGCAATTAAATTAAAAATGAAATTACGGTCGCGCAGAGGGGGAAATTTTCCTTCTTGCGTAGCAATGAAGGATAGCCGCGCGGTATATGACGTATACTGTATATTCTCTTTCTCTCTCTCTCTCGATACTCGTTACACTTACGCCGCGCGAGTCTAACGCCGGCTAGTTGGGATTTTCTCTCTCTCTCCCACTAGCGGACTCGTGCTCACTCAGCACTACACGACTCCGCGACGCAATGTCTCTCTCGCTCTCACGTACTGGTTCTCTCTCACTCTCTCTCTCTCTCTCTCTCTCTCTCTCTCTCTCTCTCTTTCTCTCTCTCACACACAACCACAATATACGGCTAGGGATACCCGCGCGTCCCTACTCTAACGCGAACTCGAAATTTCAAATTTCTATTCTCGCTCTCTCTCTCTCACTCATACACACAATTCAATTATAATGGCATGCATCCATGCCATTATAAACCTATATGCTCTCTCTCTCTCTCTCTCTCTCCCTCTCTCTCTCTCTCTCTCTCTCGCCTTTTACACACCCGTTTTTCGTCAGGGAAAAAGAGGGAATTTTAAATAATTAACCCGCTGTTGTTCTTTATGTACAGGTAGACCTGTACAAAAAGAAATTGTTTAGCCAAAACAAAAAAAAAATTCACCGATCCGAACAATCCTCGACACGCAGGTGGTACAACTACCGTCCTGTCACGGTCGCCATTTGTAACGTGGTACTTCGTCCTAATACCACAGTTACAAGTAATTTATTAATTTAATCAGGGACGACGGCCCCGAAGAACACGTCTCTGTCGTCGCCGTGGGTTGACGAGTCAACCCGTCGGGACACGGTAGCAGAGATAGGACGATCTCCTCTATACCGACACACGTGGCGGGAAAATCGGGGATCGGAATGCGGTTTGCGGGTTAATCTATAATCAAAATGATAACGCGACCGTTAAGTTAATATAAAATAAATAAGTATTTATTTAATAAATTACACGGAGGTGCCCGACAATAATTAACGGGGCGTTCTCCCGGTCGCGTGGTATATACGCGGTAAGCAGGGGCTGCCCCCGTGCTCGCCCCGCGCAATACCCAATCGGTTTCGGTAGCACCGTTGTGCTACCGAACAAACATACACACACACTCACTCAACACGCTCTAAATATATACCGACCAATGTCGGGTACTTACCGGGCTGGCTGGTCCATTGGCCCTGGTGTACGTCGGCGCCCCGACGTCTGCTGGCCGGTGGAGTCGGCCCGGTCTCCCGTCGTCCTCGACGGTAGTCTGCAGGTGCGGCCTGATGCCGCGGCGATTCGCCTACGTCGGGGAATACTCAACCCGAGGTGTATGGTCCTTCGCACTGCACTTTCACAATCTCACTAGCACTCGCGTACGGCTTCCCGGAGTACGGACGAACCGGTCCGGTACTTCCCGTGGCTCGCGAAACTAAGCGTGACGAGGGGTTTAGAAGGTGCTGTCGCGGTCAAGACCGGCAGCGTACTGAGCTTTTCGGGAATTGTCGCATTCCCGAAAAGTATCTAACTCACACACACAATAACAATCGTATATACGGATGCTCGCACACATCCTCGGTCGTCGACATAAACACGCGTGTTTCGTGGCCTTGAAGAGGCAACGCACGAAACAATAACAACGTGCGAGATTTTAAGTTACAATATTCTACATACATACGAAATAATATAATACATTAAGTATTATTTATTTCATTGCAACGACGTCTCGTCGCACTTTTAATATCCAATATCATAATTTTTGATATTCAATATAGTAATTTTTATTATATAAGTCAGCAAATTTTATTATTCAATCTGGTATTTTTTAAATGCGAATTTAAGGAAGTAAAAATGAATTATATTTTGTATTTAATTAATTCGAAATAGAATGTATATATTATGGAATTCCTTTTGTCAATTAAGTACTACAGAAGCATTTAATATTTGGAGATTTAATTATATACTATTCTTACGCAGTTGATCGCAATTTTTATTCACTCGCATATATTTATTCTTTACACTTATTAGACACTAACTTAAATATTATCTCAATCGCTATCATTGCAATACGCTGAACGGAAGATACATTTTCGCATAATAACTAAATATCTTGTTGTTTCTTATACACTAGTTGACACATTTTTGAGCATTTGCGAGAAGAACTGGAAAAATAGAAAATTTTATACACGCCACCTATTGGACGAATGGAGTAATTAGAATATAGCGTTAAATTTTTAATAGCCTTAAATTAAAAAGTCGTCTCAAAACAATTGAATACTGAAAAAGAAATGAACGTATACGCGTATATAAAATGTTTCTACAATACATATTATACAAATTTTAATATATGTAGTATGTACATTTCACTATATATGATGTAAGAACTTTTGTTATTTTGATATTAAAATTTGCTATTTACGTAAGATTAATTATAACATTACATATTAAATATTGTAAAACTTTATTTTAAAAATTTTATAAAATAACAAAATATAGTATAAATATTGTAATAATTTTTGTCTATATATATAACTAATTTATATAAAAACTCAACCACATAATTAAATATTGATCATACATATATAATTATAATTTATTTATATATTAGGTAGTTTATGTTATTATGTATTATGGTACTTATAGTATTTATGGTATTTATGTTATTTATATTATTTTATTACTATTTATTATTATTTTTATTATTATCTACTGGAACGCACATTACGAAATTAAAAAAAAAATTTCTTTCTGAAGATGATTGCCAGGTCCCTAATGTTACCTCCAGATCATCGCGGCATCATCTACTGGAACGCACATTACGAAATTAAAAAAAAAAATTAATTTCTTCCTGTAGATGATGTCCAGGTCCCTTATGTTACCTCCAGATCATCGCGGCATCATCTACTGGAACGCACATTACGAAATTTAAAAAAAAATTAAATTCTTCCTGTAGATGATATCCAGGTCCCTTATGTTGCCTCCAGCATTACGCAAACATTACGAAATTAAAAAAAAAATATTCCCTTCCTGTTGATGATATCCAGTCCTTCATGTTACCTTTAGTTATAACTGATCGATATAAGCAAATAAATAATCGAGTTAAATAATCGAGGTTTTTTTATAAAAAAGATAAGCATTATTTCTAATTAATCCGTGTGGTTCCGCGATCACTTTCATTAAAAAAAATTCATTTTTTCGAAAATTCAAGAGAGATAAGAAGAGTTAAAAAATAAAAAGTCTGCCTGTACGGACGTACGAACGTACGCTCAGACTTAAACTTTTAAACCATTAAAAAATTAATTAAATACCTATAAAAAATTCAAACGCTATGTCTAATTATTCCTTTGGGTGCCGCGATTCGCCTACGTCGGGGAATACTCAACCCGAGGTGTATGGTCCTTCGCAGCACTTTCACAATCTCACTAGCACTCGCGTACGGCTTCCCGGAGTACGGACGAACCGGTCGCTGTTAGGTACTTCCGTGGCTCGCGAACTAAGCGTGACGAGGGTTTAGAAGGTGCTGTCGCGGTCAAGATCCGGCAGCGTACTGAGCTTTCGGGAATGTCGCATTCCGAAAAGTATCTAACTCACCACAACAATAAAATCGTATATACGGATGCTCGCACACATCCTCGGTCGTCGACATAAACACGCGTGTTTCGTGGCCTTGAAGAGGCAACGCACGAAACAATAACAACGTGCGAGATTTTAAGTTACAATATTCTACATACATACGAAATAATATAATACATTAAGTATTATTTATTTCATTGCAACGACGTCTCGTCGCACTTTTAATATCCAATATCATAATTTTTGATATTCAATATAGTAATTTTTATTATATAAGTCAGCAAATTTTATTATTCAATCTGGTATTTTTTAAATGCGAATTTAAGGAAGTAAAAATGAATTATATTTTGTATTTAATTAATTCGAAATAGAATGTATATATTATGGAATTCCTTTTGTCAATTAAGTACTACAGAAGCATTTAATATTTGGAGATTTAATTATATACTATTCTTACGCAGTTGATCGCAATTTTTATTCACTCGCATATATTTATTCTTTACACTTATTAGACACTAACTTAAATATTATCTCAATCGCTATCATTGCAATACGCTGAACGGAAGATACATTTTCGCATAATAACTAAATATCTTGTTGTTTCTTATACACTAGTTGACACATTTTTGAGCATTTGCGAGAAGAACTGGAAAAATAGAAAATTTTATACACGCCACCTATTGGACGAATGGAGTAATTAGAATATAGCGTTAAATTTTTAATAGCCTTAAATTAAAAAGTCGTCTCAAAACAATTGAATACTGAAAAAGAAATGAACGTATACGCGTATATAAAATGTTTCTACAATACATATTATACAAATTTTAATATATGTAGTATGTACATTTCACTATATATGATGTAAGAACTTTTGTTATTTTGATATTAAAATTTGCTATTTACGTAAGATTAATTATAACATTACATATTAAATATTGTAAAACTTTATTTTAAAAATTTTATAAAATAACAAAATATAGTATAAATATTGTAATAATTTTTGTCTATATATATAACTAATTTATATAAAAACTCAACCACATAATTAAATATTGATCATACATATATAATTATAATTTATTTATATATTAGGTAGTTTATGTTATTATGTATTATGGTACTTATAGTATTTATGGTATTTATGTTATTTATATTATTTTATTACTATTTATTATTATTTTTATTATTATCTACTGGAACGCACATTACGAAATTAAAAAAAAATTTCTTTCTGAAGATGATTGCCAGGTCCCTAATGTTACCTCCAGATCATCGCGGCATCATCTACTGGAACGCACATTACGAAATTAAAAAAAAAATTAATTTCTTCCTGTAGATGATGTCCAGGTCCCTTATGTTACCTCCAGATCATCGCGGCATCATCTACTGGAACGCACATTACGAAATTTAAAAAAAAATTAAATTCTTCCTGTAGATGATATCCAGGTCCCTTATGTTGCCTCCAGCATTACGCAAACATTACGAAATTAAAAAAAAAATATTCCCTTCCTGTTGATGATATCCAGTCCTTCATGTTACCTTTAGTTATAACTGATCGATATAAGCAAATAAATAATCGAGTTAAATAATCGAGGTTTTTTTTATAAAAAAGATAAGCATTATTTCTAATTAATCCGTGTGGTTCCGCGATCACTTTCATTAAAAAAAATTCATTTTTTCGAAAATTCAAGAGAGATAAGAAGAGTTAAAAAATAAAAAGTCTGCCTGTACGGACGTACGAACGTACGCTCAGACTTAAACTTTTAAACCATTAAAAAATTAATTAAATACCTATAAAAAATTCAAACGCTATGTCTAATTATTCCTTTGGGTGCCGCGATCATATTGAATTAAAAAAAAATAATTTTTTTAACTATTTAAAAAAATGTAACATAATTTATACTTAAATCGTCATTTAGACAGTATAAAATTTTAATATAATGTGGATGGATGTGGATGTGGATAATATCATTTAATATCTACTTAATGAACTGAATTTTCCTGAATTTCTGAGAATTGATCTACTACTTACATCCTACATTCTAGTAATGTTGTTAATATCTCTTAGTTTATTAACAAAATTATCATAAATTTATAATAATTACTGTATATCTTGGAAGGTCCATTACGAAATTATAAAAAATCATTTCTTTCTGGAGATGATTTCCAGGTCCCTAATGTTACCTCCAGGTCATCGGGACATCATCTACTGGAAGGTTCATTATAAAAATAAAAAAAAAATTTTTTCCTGTAGATGATGTCCAGGTCGGTAATGTTACCTCCAGGTCATCGGGGAAATATCTACTGAAAGACCTATTGTGTAAAAAAAAAAAATTTTCTTCCTGTAGATGATGTGCAGGTCACTAATTTTACCTCCAGGTTATCGGGGCAACATCTACTGAAAGGCATATTACGAAATTAAAAAACAAAATTTTTCTTCCTGTAGAAGATTTCTAGGTCCGTAATGTTACCTCCAGGTCATCGGGGCAACTCCTACTGTGAGACTTATTACGATATCAAAAAAAAAATTTTTCTTCCTGTAGAAGATGTCCAGGTCCCTACTGTTACCTCCAGGTCGACGAGGCATCATCTACTGGAGCGCATATTACGAAATTAAAAAAAAATATTCCCTTCCTGTTGATGATGTCCAGTCCTTAATGTTACCTTCTGTTATAACTGATCGAGATAAATAAATAAATAATCGTTTTAGATAATCGAGGTTAAACCATTTAAAAAAGTAATTAAGCACCTATAAAAAAGTTAAACACTATTATTAATTAATCCGTGTGAGTCCGCGCTCACTTTCATTAAATAAAATTCATTTTTTCGAAAATCCAAGAGAGATATAAGAAGAGTTAAAAAATAAAAAGTCTGCCTGTACCGACGTACGGACGTACGGACGTACGCTCTGAATTAAACTTTAAAACCATTAAAAAATTAATTAAATACCTATAAAAAAGTCAAACACTATGTCTAATTATTCCTTTGGGTGCCGCGATCCTATTGAATAAAAAAAAAATTAAATTTTACAAACTATTTAAAAAAATATAACATAATTTATACTTAACTCGTCATTTTGACAGTATAAAATTTTAATATAATGTGGATAAGTATGATCAATATTTAATCATTTGGTTGATTTTTTTTAAATATATATACTACATATATTAAAATTTGTATAATATGTATTGTAGAAATATTTTATAAACGCGTATACGTTCATTTCTTTTTCAGTATTCAATTGTTTTGAGACGACTTTTTAATTTAAGGCTATTCTAATTATTCCGTTCGTCCAATAGGTGGCGTGAAGAAGCTTAGGTCCCCACTGTTACCCATAGGTTAACGGGGCATCATCTACTGGAAGGCCTATTACGAAACCAAAAACAAAAAATTTTTCTTCCTGTAGAAGATGTCCAGGTCGATAATGATCCCTCCAGGTCATCGGGGAAATATCTACTGAAAAACCTATTACGAAACCAAAAAAAAAAATTTTTCTTCCTGTAGAAGATGTTTAGATCCCTACTATTACCCATAGATCGACGGGGCATCATCTACTGGGGGCCTATTAGGACACCAAAAAAAAAATTTGTTCTTCCAGTAGAAGATGTCTAGATCGATAAACATCCCTCCAGGTCATCAAGAGAAATATCTACTGAAAAACCTATTACGTAAAAAAATAAAAAATTTTCTTCCTGTAGAAGATGTCTAGGTCCCTACTGTTACCCATAGGTTAACGGGGCATCATCTACTGGAAGGCCTATTACGAAACCAAAAACAAAAAATTTTTCTTCCTGTAGAAGATGTCCAGGTCGATAATGATCCCTCCAGGTCATCGGGGAAATATCTACTGAAAAACCTATTACGAAACGAAAAAAAAAAATTTTTCTTCCTGTAGAAGATGTCGAGGTCGGTAATGTTACCCATAGATCGACGGGGCATCATCTACTGGGGGGCATATTACGAAACCAAAAAAAAAAATTTTTCTTCCTGTAGAAGATGTCTAGGTCCCTACTGTTACCCATAGGTCGACGGAGCATCATCTACTGGGAGGCCTATTACGAAACCAAAAAAAAATTTTTTCTTCCTGTAGAAGATGTCCAGGTCGATAATGATCCCTCCAGGTCATCGGGGAAATATCTACTGAAAAACCTATTACGTAAAAAAAAAAAAATTTTCTTCCTGTAGAAGATGTCTAGGTCCCTACTGTTACCCATAGGTCGACGGGGCATCATCTACTGGAAGGCCTATTACGAAACCAAAAACAAAAATTTTTCTCCTGTAGAAGATGTCCAGGTCGATAATGATACCCATCCAGCCATCAGGGGAAATATCTACTGAAAAACTATTACGAAACCAAAAAAAAAAATTTTTTCTTCCTGTAGAAGATGGTTTAGATCCCTACTGTTACCCATAGGTCGACGGGCATCATCTACTGGAAGGCCTATTACGAAACCAAAAAAAAAAATTTTTCATCCTGTAAAAGATGTCGAGGTCGGTAATGTTACCCATAGATCGACGGGGGCATCATCTACTGGGGGGCCTATTACGAAACGAAAAAAAAAAAATTTTTCTTCCTGTAGAAGATGTCTAGGTCCCTACTGTTACCCATAGGTCGACGGGGCATCATCTACGGGGGGCCTATTACGAATCCAAAAAAAAAATTTTCTTCCTGTAGAAGATGTTTAGGTCCCGATTGTTACCCATAGGTCGACGGGGCATCATCTACTGGGGGGCCTATTACGAAACCAAAAAAAAAATTTGTCTTCCTGTAGAAGATGTTTAGGTCCCGACCGTTACCCATAGGTTGACGTGGCATCATCTACTAGAAGGCCTATTACGAAACCAAAAAAAAAATTTTTTCTTCCTGTAGAAGATGTCTAGGTCCCTACTGTTACCCATAGGTCGACGGGGCATCATCTACTGGAAGGCCTATTACGAAACCAAAAAAAAAATTTTCTTCCTGTAGAAGATGTCGAGGTCGGTAATGTTACCCACAGATCGACGGGGCATCATCTACTGGGGGGCCTATTACGAAACCAAAAAAAAAATTTTTCTTCCTGTAGAAGATGTTTAGGTCCTACTGTTACCCATAGGTCGACGGGGCATCATCTACTTGGAGGCCTATTACGAAACCAAAAAAAAATTTTTCTTCCTGTAGAAGATGTCCAGGTCGATAATGATCCCTCCAGGTCATCGGGGAAATATCTACTGAAAAACATATTACGTAAAAAAAAAAAAAATTTTCTTCCTGTAAAGATGTCTAGGTCCCTACTGTTACCCATAGGTCGACGGGGCATCATCTTCTGGAGGCCTATTACGACACCAAAAAAAAAAATTTGTTCTTCCTGTAGAAGATGTCTAGGTCCGCTAAATATCCCTCCAGGTCATCAAGGGAAATATCTACTGAAAAACCTATTACGTAAAAAAAAAAAATTTTCTTCCTGTAAAGATGTCGAGGTCGGTAATGTTACGCATAGATCGGCGGGGCATCATCTACTGGAAGGCCTATTACGAAACCAAAAAAAAAAATTTTTCTTCCTGTAGAAGATGTCCTAGGTCCCTACTGTTACCCATAGGTCGACGGGGCATCATCTACTGGAGGGCCTATTACGACACCAAAAAAAAAATTTTTCTTCCTGTAGAAGATGTCTAGGTCGCTAATATCCCTCCAGGTCATCAAGGAAATATCTACTGAAAAACCTATTACGAAACAAAAAAAAATTTTCTTCCTGTAGAAGATGTCTAGGTCCCTACTGTTACCCATAGGTCGACGGGGCATCATCTACTGGAAGGCCTATTACGAAACCAAAAAAACAAATTTTTTCTTCCTGTAGAAGATGTCGAGGTCGGTAATGTTACCCAAAGATCGACGGGGCATCATCTACTGGGGGGCCTATTACGAACCAAAAAAAAAAATTTTTCTTCCTGTAGAAGATGTTAGGTCCCTACTGTTACCCATAGGTCGACGGGGCATCATCTACTGGAGGCCTATTACGAAACCAAAAAAAATTTTTTCTTCCTGTAGAAGATGTCCAGGTCGATAATGATCCCTCCAGGTCATCAAGGGAAATATCTACTGAAAAACCTATTACGAAACCAAAAAAAAAATTTTCCTTCCTGTAGAAGATGTTTAGATCCCTACTGTTACCCATAGGTCGACGGGGCATCATCTACTGGAAGGCCTATTACGAACCAAAAAAAAAATTTTTTTCCTGTAGAAGATGTCTAGGTCCTACTGTTACCCATAGGTCGACGGGGCATCATCTACTGGGGGGCCTATTACGAAACCAAAAAAAAAATTTTTCTTCCTGTAGAAGATGTCTAGGTCCCTACTGTTACCCATAGGTCGACGGAGCATCATCTACTGGAAGGCCTATTACGAAACCAAAAAAAAATTTTTTCTTCCTGTAGAAGATGTCTAGGTCGCTACTGTTACCCATAGGTCGACGGGGCATCATCTACTGGAAGGCCTATTACGAAACCAAAAAAAAAATTTTTCTTCCTGTAGAAGATGTCGAGGTCGGTAATGTTACCCATAGATCGACGGGGCATCATCTACTGGGGGGCCTATTACGAAACCAAAAAAAAAAATTTTTCTGCCTGTAGAAGATTTTAGGTCCCTAAATGTTACCCATATGGTCGACGGGGCATCCATCTACTTGGAGGCCTATTTACGAAACCAAATAAAAATTTTTTCTTCGTAGAAGTTTCAGGTCGAATAAGGATCCCTCCAGTCATCGGGGAAATATCTACTGAAACATTACGTAAAAAAAAAAAAAATTTTCTTCTGAAGAAGATGTCAGTCCCTAATGTTTACCCTAGGTCTACGGGGCATCATCTTCTTGGAGGGCCTATTACGACACCAAAAAAAAAATTTGTTCTACCTGTAGAAGATGTTAGTCGCTAATATCTCCTCCAGGTCATCAAGGGAAATATCTACTGAAAAACCTATTACGTAAAAAAAAAAGTTTTCTTCCTGTAGAAGATGTTCGAGGTCGGTAATGTTACGCACGGGGTAATCGGCCGGGGCATCATCTACTGGAAGGCCTATTACGAAACCAAAAACAAAAATTTTCTTCCTGTAGAAGATGTCCAGGTCGATAATGATCCCTCCAGGCCATCAGGGAATATCTACTGGAAGGCCTATTACGAAACCAAAAAAAAAAATTTGTTCTTCCTGTAGAAGATGTCTAGGTCGCTAAATATCCCTCCAGGTCATCAAGGGAAATATCTACTGAAAAACCTATTACGTAAAAAAAAAAATTTTTTTTCCTGTAGAAGATTTCTAGGTCCCTACTGTTACCCATAGGTCGACGGGGCATCATCTACTGGGGGGCCTATTACGAACCAAAAAAAAAATTTTTCTTCCTGTAGAAGATGTCTAGGTCCCTACTGTTACCCATAGGTCGACGGGGCATCATCTACTGGAAGGCCTATTACGAAAAAAAAAAAATTTTTCTTCCTGTAGAAGATGTCTAGGTCCCTACTGTTACCCATAGGTCGACGGGGCATCATCTACTGGAAGGCCTATTACGAAACCAAAAAAAAAATTTTTCTTCCTGTAGAAGATGTCGAGGTCCCTACTGTTACCCATAGGTTAACGGGGCATCATCTACTGGAAGGCCTATTACGAAACCAAAAACAAAAAATTTTTCTTCCTGTAGAAGATGTCCAGGTCGATAATGATCCCTCCAGGTCATCGGGGAAATATCTACTGAAAAACCTATTACGAAACGAAAAAAAAAAATTTTTCTTCCTGTAGAAGATGTCGAGGTCGGTAATGTTACCCATAGATCGACGGGGCATCATCTACTGGGGGGCATATTACGAAACCAAAAAAAAAAATTTTTCTTCCTGTAGAAGATGTCTAGGTCCATACTGTTACCCATAGGTCGACGGAGCATCATCTACTGGGATGCCTATTACGAAACCAAAAAAAAATTTTTTCTTTCCTGTAGAAGATGTCCAGGTCGATAATGATCCCTCCAGGTCATCAAGGGAAATATCTACTGAAAAACCTATTACGTAAAAAAAAAAAATTTTTTTTCCTGTAGAAGATGTCTAGGTCCCTACTGTTACCCATAGGTCGACGGGGCATCATCTACTGGGGGGCCTATTACGAATCCAAAAAAAAAATTTTCTTCCTGTAGAAGATGTTTAGGTCCCGATTGTTACCCATAGGTCGACGGGGCATCATCTACTGGGGGGCCTATTACGAAACCAAAAAAAAAATTTGTCTTCCTGTAGAAGATGTTTAGGTCCCGACCGTTACCCATAGGTTGACGTGGCATCATCTACTAGAAGGCCTATTACGAAACCAAAAAAAAAATTTTTTCTTCCTGTAGAAGATGTCTAGGTCCCTACTGTTACCCATAGGTCGACGGGGCATCATCTACTGGAAGGCCTATTACGAAACCAAAAAAAAGAATTTTTCTTCCTGTAGAAGATGTCGAGGTCGGTAATGTTACCCACTAGATCGACGGGGCATCATCTACTGGGGGGCCTATTACGAAACCAAAAAAAAAAATTTTTCTTCCTGTAGAAGATGTTTAGGTCCCTACTGTTACCCATAGGTCGACGGGGCATCATCTACTTGGAGGCCTATTACGAAACCAAATAAAAATTTTTTCTTCCTGTAGAAGATGTTCCAGGTCGATAATGATCCCTCCAGGTCATCGGGGAAATATCTACTGAAAAACATATTACGTAAAAAAAAAAAATTTTTCTTCCTGTAGAAGATGTCTAGGTCCCTACTGTTACCCATAGGTCGACGGGGCATCATCTTCTGGAGGGCCTATTACGACACCAAAAAAAAAATTTGTTCTTCCTGTAGAAGATGTCTAGTCGCTAAATATCCCTCCAGGTCATCAAGGGAAATATCTACTGAAAAACCTATTACGTAAAAAAAAAAAATTTTTCTTCCTGTAGAAGATGTCGAGGTCGGTAATGTTACGCATAGATCGCGGGGCATCATCTACTGGAAGGCCTATTACGAAACCAAAAAAAAAAATTTTTCTTCCTGTAGAAGATGTCTAGGTCCCTACTGTTACCCATAGGTCGACGGAGCATCATCTACTGGAAGGCCTATTACGAAACCAAAAAAAAAAATTTGTTCTTCCTGTAGAAGATGTCTAGGTCGCTAAATATCCCTCCAGGTCATCAAGGGAAATATCTACTGAAAAACCTATTACGTAAAAAAAAAAATTTTTTTTCCTGTAGAAGATGTCTAGGTCCCTACTGTTACCCATAGGTCGACGGGGCATCATCTACTGGGGGGCCTATTACGAATCCAAAAAAAAATTTTCTTCCTGTAGAAGATGTTTAGGTCCCGATTGTTACCCATAGGTCGACGGGGCATCATCTACTGGGGGGCCTATTACGAAACCAAAAAAAAATTTGTCTTCCTGTAGAAGATGTTTAGGTCCCGACCGTTACCCATAGGTTGACGTGGCATCATCTACTAGAAGGCCTATTACGAAACCAAAAAAAA
The DNA here is from genome assembly GCA_026168455.1 of Theocolax elegans. Taxonomy (NCBI): domain Eukaryota; kingdom Metazoa; phylum Arthropoda; class Insecta; order Hymenoptera; family Cerocephalidae; genus Theocolax; species Theocolax elegans. The sequence goes on along the minus strand of CM047426.1, from coordinate 41,422,439 downwards.
TTTTTTCTTCCTGTAGAAGATGTCTAGGTCCCTACTGTTACCCATAGGTCGACGGGGCATCATCTACTGGAAGGCCTATTACGAAACCAAAAAAAAGAATTTTTCTTCCTGTAGAAGATGTCGAGGTCGGTAATGTTACCCATAGATCGACGGGGCATCATCTACTGGGGGGCCTATTACGAAACCAAAAAAAAAATTTTTCTTCCTGTAGAAGATGTTTAGGTCCCTACTGTTACCCATAGGTCGACGGGGCATCATCTACTTGGAGGCCTATTACGAAACCAAAAAAAAATTTTTTCTTCCTGTAGAAGATGTCCAGGTCGATAATGATCCCTCCAGGTCATCGGGGAAATATCTACTGAAAAACATATTACGTAAAAAAAAAAAATTTTTCTTCCTGTAGAAGATGTCTAGGTCCCTACTGTTACCCATAGGTCGACGGGGCATCATCTTCTGGAGGGCCTATTACGACACCAAAAAAAAAATTTGTTCTTCCTGTAGAAGATGTCTAGTCGCTAAATATCCCTCCAGGTCATCAAGGGAAATATCTACTGAAAAACCTATTACGTAAAAAAAAAAATTTTTCTTCCTGTAGAAGATGTCGAGGTCGGTAATGTTACGCATAGATCGGCGGGGCATCATCTACTGGAAGGCCTATTACGAAACCAAAAAAAAAATTTTTCTTCCTGTAGAAGATGTCTAGGTCCCTACTGTTACCCATAGGTTGACGGGGCATCATCTACTGGAGGGCCTATTACGACACCAAAAAAAAAATTTGTTCTTCCTGTAGAAGATGTCTAGGTCGATAAATATCCCTCCAGGTCATCAAGGGAAATATCTACTGAAAAACCTATTACGTAAAAAAAAAAAATTTTTCTTCCTGTAGAAGATGTCGAGGTCGGTAATGTTACGCATAGATCGGCGGGGCATCATCTACTGGAAGGCCTATTACGAAACCAAAAAAAAAATTTTTCTTCCTGTAGAAGATGTCTAGGTCCCGACTGTTACCCATAGGTCGACGGGGCATCATGTACTGGAGGGCCTATTACGACACCAAAAAAAAAATTAGTTCTTCCTGTAGAAGATGTCTAGGTCGATATATATCCCTCCAGGTCATCAAGGGAAATATCTACTGAAAAACCTATTACGTAAAAAAAAAAATTTTTTCTTCCTGTAGAAGATGTCTAGGTCCTTACTGTTACCCATAGGTCGACGGGGCATGATATACTGGAGGGCCTATTAAGAAACCAAAAAAAAAAATTTTTCTTCCTGTAGAAGATGTCCAGGTCCCTACTGTTACCCATAGGTCGACGGGGCATCATCTACTGGAACCCATATTTCGAAATTAAAAAAAAAATATTCCCTTATATTTGATGTCCAATCCTTAATGTTATCTTAAGTTATAACTAATCGACTATAAAAAAGTAAAAAAAGTAAATAAAAAAGTAATTAAACACCCATAAAAAAGTTAAACACTATTTCTAATTAATCCGTGTGGTTCCGCGATTACTTTAATTAAAAAAAATTTATTTTTTCGAAAATTCATGAGAGATATAAGAAGAGTTAAAAAATAAAAAGCCGCCTGTACGGACGTACGGACGTACGGACGTACGCTCTGAATTAAACTTTAAAACCAATAAAAAATTAATTTTTTTTTTTTTTTTTAAGTAATTTAATGTCGCTCTATTTATGCTGCCAGGGCTAATCAGCGACGGTGGTGAACGGTGTGTCTGTAAACAAAGCACATGTAGTTGAAACAGTGGTGCTTGTGTCCATCGGAAGATATCATCGGTCACGGTAATTAGTCTAATAATTACAGTTTCCTGTCCTCCCAATGGAACCACCGCGATCCTCTTTACATCTTCGCGTCCCTAACGTTCTCTATAGTTCAGATGCCCGTGCCTCTCATGCACTGACAAGTGCACGAAACGCACGCGCACCTGAACTGGCGTCACATTATAGTGACACGCCGAGCCACTGAGTCGCGGTGTTCGAAAAATGCACATGAAAAAATTGTCAGAGGTACACGTCTGGGTTCGAACCCACGACCCTCGGTGTGGGAGTCGGGAGCCCTACCCATGAGCCACCGCGGCTCTATAAAAAAAAAAAAAAAAAAAAAAAAAAAAAAAAAAAAAAAAAATTAATTAAATACCTATAAAAAAGTCAAACACTATGTCTAATTATTCCTTTGGGTGCCGCGATCATATTGAATTAAAAAAAAATTAAATTTACAAACTATTTAAAAAAAATATAACATAATTTATACTTAAATCGTCATTTTGACAGTATAAAATTTTAATATAATGTGGATTACTAATAAAGATATACTTACTCAATATATATATATATATATCGAGTACTATCATTATTGTACCACATAAACATCACATTGGCGACGAGGATTAAAAGTGAAAATAAAATGGAAGAAGAACTGAAGAGACGGATTGCCGAAATAGAAACAATGAAAGCCAAACTCGCTGATAAGGAAAAAAGAATCCTTGAAGAGCGCGAAGCACTTGAAGCGGCAAAACATTTAGCAGGGATGTCATCAGCGAACCATACCACAATAATTAAGGGCACAATAGGCAGTATAACAGAATTTTCAATCGAAGAAGACTGGTCAATGTGGTATGTGCATTTGGAACAATACTGCATAACGAACGATGTTTCAACGACAAAACACGTCTCACTGTTTTTGACCTTACTAGGAAAGGACGGATACGCATTATTGAGAGATTTGTGCTCACCGAGAAAACCGTCGACAATGACGTTACAAGAATTATCAGAAATAATGAAAAATCACCTCCAACCTACACCGATTATAATCATGGAGAGGTATAAATTTAAAGAATGCAGACAAGGAGCGGATGATAATGTTAAAAAGTACGTAGCAAATCTAAAAAAATTGGCGTCACTGTATGAATTTGGAAGTATCCTAGAGAATTCGTTACGTGATCAATTCGTCTGGGGTATTTCAAGCGAAGCGACGAAAAAGAGACTCCTTGGAGAAAAGGATCTGACTTATCAAAAAGCCGTTGAAATAGCAGCATCGATGGAAGCAGCAAGCTGCGACGCAGCAAAGATGCAACCGACAACAGAGACCATCAATATAATCACGGACAAAAAGGTAATGACGCGTAAATATCAACAAACACCGAGCAATTCCGGGAAGTGTTATTGTTGCGGAAAGGCGAACCATCGTGCATCGGAATGCAGATACAAAAACTATAAGTGTAACAGGTGCGGTAAAGTAGGACACCTTAAAAATACATGTAAAGGTAAAGACACGAGTAAGTCGAATGCTGTAAACGCGAATCGACGAGTTAATAATTCTAAGAAAAAACAAGATAGACAAGATCACGTAGAAGAAGTCGAATCGTTAAGCGAGAGTTTTAACAATGTGTATTTAATCGATAATGACATATATACCGTGTCAAAAATAGAAGGCTATGATGCACCTTATTTCGTAGAAATTAAAGTAGAATCCGAAAAAGTAACCTTTGAAATAGATACCGGGGCGTCAGTATCCGCTATACCCGCAAAACTTTACCGACAATCGAAAAACTTGTCCAAGCTAGAGTTGAAACAAACGAAACGCATTTTTAAAACGTACCATGATAAACAGATAGTACCATTGGGCATATTAGAAGTCCAGGTTGAGTATAAAAAAAATAAGCAAAGGTTGGAATTATTCGTATTTCCGAGTAACAGTGACACATCGATAATAGGTCGACCATGGTTAAGAGACCTAAAAATTATACAGCGCGATACAAATAACGATACGTTTACAATAAATACAATTAGTGAAAGTAAGAGTAATAGTAGTATCGAAAAGGGGTATGAAAACGTATTTTCGGGAAAAATCGGCAAATATAACGGTAAAAAGTTCTGGTTGAAAATGAAACTTGACAGTATACTCGTATTTTACAAACCGAGACCGGTACCCTATGCCATGCGTACGAAAATCGAGAGTGAATTAAAGCGTTTAACAAATGCGGATATTATTGAACAAATCGATAGCAGTGAATGGGCGACACCCATAGTACCAGTACCGAAATCAAACGGTTAACTAAGAATTTGCGGGGACTATAAAATCACGCTAAACCCTAACCTAATAGTAGATAGACACCCGATTCCGCGTGTATCGCATTTAACAATAAAGTTGGAAAAAGGCAAACATTTCTCGAAATTAGATTTGTCAGACGCGTATCAACAAATGGAATTAGACGAAGCATCGCAAAATTTGACAACAATTAACACACATAAGGGGTTATTTCGATATAAAAGGATGTGCTACGGAATCACATCAGCATCGGGCATATTCCAGAGAGAGATGGAAAAAATATTAGAAGGGTGCGCGGGGACGGCAGTTTATTTCGATGATGTATACGTTGCAGGTAAAAATGAGATAGAACACGACAGTAATTTGAAAGAGGTATTAGATCGATTTAAAAAATACGGATTAACACTGAAATTAGAAAAATGCCAGTTTAATAAAAAAAGTATTAAATTTCTGGGATATCAACTAAGCGAACAAGGGTTAAGTATAGATCAGGGAAAAGTTGAGAATGAACGCTCCTCGTAGCATACCGGAATTACAATCATTTTTAGGAGCAATGAATTTTTGCGCACCATTTATCGAAAATTTCGCGAGAAAAGTAAGTCCGTTATATGAATTATTAAGGAAAAACACGAAATGGCATTGAGAGCCCAGTAAAAATAACATGTGACGCATCACCAATGGGTATAGGGGCCGTATTATTTCATGTACTTCCAAACGGAGAGCAAAAACCGATAGCATACGCATCGAGAGTATTAACACGCGCGAAACGCAACTACTCTCAACTTGAACGGGAAGCATTAGCATTAGTCTTTGGCGTTAAAAAATACCACCAATTCGTATATGGTAGATCGTTTGGGCTTGAAACCGACCATAAACCATTATCATTTATATTTGGACCAAAAAATGGTCTCCCTCAGATGGCAGCAAGCCGTGTACAACGATGGGCCGTGTTCTTAGCCGGTTATGATTTTCAAATTAAGCATATAAGGGGTAAAGACAACGCGACCGCGGATGCACTTTCGCGAGTATCAATGGACGAAATAAAAGCGGAACTCCGCAAAGAACAATCTGTGGAATACACCTATTTGAATTATGTGTGCGACGACGTAGAAACTATTGATATTAGTGTAATTGAGAGCGAAACAAAAAAAGACCCAATATTAAGCAAGGTAATAGAATATGTGCGAGTTGGTTGGCCTAGCCAAACAAATGATAAAATGTTAGTTTTTAAAAATAGGCAATTAGAATTAAATATTGAAAGGGAATGTCTTTTCTGGGGACATAGGTTAGTAATACCGTTTAGTTTACGTCCAAAAATGCTTAAAGAGTTACATGATACACACGGAGGTATAGTTAAGATGAAGGCTCTGGCTAGATCGTTTATTTGGTGGCCGAAAATTGACAACGAAATTGAAAGTTTAGTCAAATCGTGTAATTTGTGTTTAACGTCGGCAGAAAATCCACCTAAAACAGTATTACATGTATGGCAGTGGCCGGAAGGACCTAATCAGAGACTTCATGCTGATTTTTGCGGTCCGATAAACGGATTTATGTATATAGTAATAACAGATGCGTTTTCAAAATGGATAGATATAAGAGAATTGACGGATATAAAAACATCCACAACAATTAAGATTTTTAAGGAGTACTTCAGTGTATGGGGATTACCGTATTCAATTGTCACAGATAATGGGCCGACATTTAGATCAGAAGAATTTGGAAGTTTTCTAAAAAGAAACTACATATGGCACCACCGAACTGCTCCTTATCACCCGGCATCAAATGGGGCCGCAGAAAATGCCGTGAGATCATTTAAAAATAAATTTAAAGTTTTAATTAATGGTAAATTAACAAGACACGACGCTTTGTATAAATACTTATTTTATTATCGTTCAACACCGCATAGTACAACAGGATACTCATCAGCAGAATTACAAATAGGTAAAAAATAAGAACAAGAATGAGTGCTATGGTACAGTCACCTAAAGAAAACGTAGAACGAAATCAGCAAAGACAACAAATATATTTTAAAGGTAATCGAAAGACGGATTTTGAAGTTAAAGATAACGTAGTGGCTAAAGATTACAGAGGGAAGAGGTGGCGACAAGCTGAAATAATAGAGAAACAAAGCCCTGTTACCTATTTAGTTAGTACAAATAACGATCAAGTGTGGAAGCGACACACAAACCAATTGCGTAAATATGAAAATAATGTAAATAGATCAGATACAAAAAATAATTTAAACATACAGGAAGCGAGCAAACAAACTAGTAGCGAAATTAATGTAAACAATACGGATCATCCAATAATGAGTGTATCGAGCGAATTTGTAATGGGGGTTACACGCGACGCCGTAAACAATTGTAATCAAAATGTAAGCGTGAGCAAAGAAACACCTAAATCAGATGTTCAGCTGCGTCGATCTACACGCATACGAAAACCGCTCAATAAACTTGATTTGTAAGATCACTGATTTAAGTCGGGAGGATTGTAGTGTATACGTTATACCGATAAGTAAGTAGAGTTGGCAACGTCGATAGAGCGCGTGCGCGCGAGCGCTAACACAAGTGTAATACGGTTGTAGGATCAGATCGTGACGAGCTGTTGACGAGTACGCATGTATACGCTATTCTCTGCTACTATGTACATTAATTTAAATTACTAATAAAGATATACTTACTCAATATATATATATCGAGTACTATCATTATTGTACCACATAAACATCACAATAGTCTTTCGTGTAGACACCGTCCTTTCCACAAACCGAGCAAAATAGTTTCCACGGATTTCGGCATTGACTACGGTTGTGCCCACGTTGTTTACAGCGCCATCAACATTCATTTCGTTTGTAAGCTGTGTTGATTTTGGTGATGGTCATTGTCTCTTTTTGTTGTTCGTATGTTCGGTTAATCTCTAGTACATTAGCTTCATGTTCTTCCACTCTTTGAATTAATTCACTTACGTTTCTTATTTCGGAGCGGCGGATGTGAATTCGGAGTTCGGCTTTCATATTATAATATAAATTATCCAGCTGTTTCAAAGTGTGCTCACGAAGATACGGTCGGGATAATCCACGTGTGCTCACGAGGATACGGTCGGGAAGCGGTTGCGGTACGGTAGGATTGGTTTACGGACGTGTGCTCACGTTCGCATCTATGGACGCCTGCACCAGGTACAAGATTTAGTCTGGCCGTGTGCTCACGGCCAGCTTCCTCCGGCTCCCTGTTCCAGACTGGTTATAGCGGTTCTCGGCGCGCCTTATGTACCCAATCTGCGAGAGCGCGCATGCGCAGAACGCGGTTGCCCCACTCCTGAATTGGCTAGTAGGTGCAGTAGTGGGGGAGCGGTCGTTGAACTCGCGATTTACGACGCGTGTTAGTCGCGAAGCTATCTTACTATACTACGAGTCTTAGACCTAATGATTAATTATACTTATTAATTTAATAATTATTATGCTAAATGAATAATTAGCGCGTTCAATTATTACGCGTCGTAATATAAATATATTCTTAATCAACTATATGTGTACGCAGCTGTAACCTATTGCAATGGCAATGTTACAAAAAAAATACTAATATAATTTGTATTGTAATGCGAGATCCGGTTTGTGATGCCAAAAATATAAATTCAACAAGCAACCTTAAAAAAAAGTTCCATCTTGCACAGGTATTACAATTTTTATTAAGTCGGAAAAATTAAATAACGCCGATTTGCCGAGTTACCTAGTCGAAATCAGAGACTGGATATGTAAATTGCAGATCTCAAGTCGAATGGTTTTATAATTTAATTTTAAAATTCAAATTTACCATTATTTACATGTAATTAATTAAAAAATTATTATTACCAACCTCGGATTTCTTTGGAGCAAACTAAAATTAATCAAAAAAAATCCGGTTTAACCTTTTCGGTCCGACTATGATGTTTGTGGATCAGTGTGTGCCAAACACTATCCTATCTGAAAATCAATAAGCAAATATTTTGGTAACCTGAGGTGACACTAGCTCTAGCAAGATCGTCTTGTCATCTTTGTTTAGTAAGTTCGGTGTATAAGTACTGAATGATAACATATATATCTGTAGTTTTTTTCTTGTGTAGTATCTAGAAGTAATAGCTATCCTAAGGTCATTTTTTACATTGATGATTCTATAAAAACATTTCTCGGGGCAATTGTTGAAATACTAATTTTATGCCAACGAGATAGTATTTAGTTATTTAATTTTTTCACACTTCCACGGACATATTCTAATTAACATAGTAGTTGTTCGTTATTGTTACTACATTTTGCTATTCAAGATAATGGCTGACGACAAAGCTTGGACAAGTGACGAACCTGAGCCAAAAGAAAGAGACCCTGACGATGAAGAGATATGTGGTATTAATTTAGAATACTTAGAAGATGTGAAGTATGTCGAAGATCAAATTTATGAAGACTCATGGTTTTTTTCGTCAATAAATGATTTCAACGATACCTCTGAAGTCAATCAAAACATCATTATAGCGGTTAATTCACCTATAGACTTCTTCAAATATTTTTTCGACTCCTTACTAATTGAAATGATTATTGAAGAAACTAATCCTTATCATTTTCAAAACCTGGAAATCAAATCGACTATATAAATTTTTGAAATTTTTCTTGGCCTTTCGATTCTTATAGGACACGTTCGGAAAGGTAAATTGCATAGTTATTATTTAACTGATCAATTAGTACAAACTCCAATTTTTCGTCAGATGATGTATTGCGACAGATACTTACAGATTTTGTGTTACATTCATTTTCACGACAATGAAAATACGACATCGAATATTTCAGGCCAAACTTTAGCAATAATCAAGGCAGTAATCTCCTTCATGGCAGAATTTTTACACGACTGAGATACTGGTTTGTGTGGGATAGTAAGGGAAATAAGTTATCACGAGGATAAATACAAGTTGCTTAGGGGGACAAAAGAATTGTGCGTATATTGTCAACTGTGTACGAGGTTGATTTTTGTTCAACTGGCAAGAAAAGTCGCGACACAGATGAGATACAACGTAGGTGCTCTTCGAACGTTTCCGTGACGATTATTATATCATCAAGGTATGCGAATGCGAATGGCTCGAGTTTCGGGCCAATTACGTCGTCTATGAGGCGGGGTATGAGGGTATGCATTTGGTTTTGATATCGTTCTGACTTTGCGATAATCTACGCAAAATCTGTATTTACCGTTAGATTTCTTAACCATAACGACTGGACTGGACCAGCCGCTTGTTGACGGTTCTATTGTGTCCGCGTCTTTTTGTTTATATTCGTCTATAAACGTTTGCGTCAACGCGAATCTGTTTTGACGGGTTGTTTCGCCGTCCGTCTCTTCACCGGGTTTGAAGTCGGTAGCTGTATAGTTACCGTGTAGCCACTTTTCGATTCTACTCAGCTGTTCGAGTTTCGTTCCGGACTCGATCAGCTGCATGTATTTAAGGGTTTCGTGGACATTTTCTGAGCTTAAGCTCCAGCACCAGTCTTCGAGTGCACGGATGGTTTTGTCCGCCATCTTAAATTATGCCGCTTATCAATTTTATAAACGCTTATTCACAGACAATCGTGCGCTTGATATTATAAGCGTCTAATTGTTGTGTTTACAATATAAAATATTAGTGTACATAACCTGCACACTATTGTCTGTGTTACTCTATTCGCAGAGTACGTATAAATGCGAGTACGGGCTTCCTATATTGCGCGAATTGCCGCTTTGCAATTTGCTTAAACGCCTATACCCTCAGAAAAATTTAAATTTTTGAAGGAATATATTAGTTTAATATGAAGGAAAATTTTCCTTCGCTATGAAAATTAAACAACTTTAATTTTAAACCCAAAAAAATTAAATCAAATTTCCGAATTTAATAATTGTTTCTCCTTTAAAAAAAAATTATATTTTTCTCACGAAGTCGGTGGCTATTTTCTCTAAATTATCATATGAATGATTTTGTGAGTAAAAAGGAAGAAAACAAGCAGAAAGAAAAAATAGAAAATTAATTAACTTCTATATTAATTTTTCAATAATTGTATTTTAATAAATTTTGCCAAATTTTTCTCGATAAATTTTTCCTGTTATTTCCTATTGAATGACTTAATCATCTTTGCATTAAATAAATATTTATTTATTTTGATTATTAATCCTTAAATAAATTTATTTACTAGAGTATTCGATTTAATTGAAATCGAAATCAAAAATAATAATTTTTCACTATTTATTTAATCAAAGAATTTTGTATAACAAATTCGTTGAAAAAGAAAAGAAAATATAATAAAATCATTTATCGAGCGAATCAAAATGTCCGCTCGCTTTAATAATTAGTTTGATAGGAATAACAGGATTCTTGTGTACCGACTTCGCCTTTTGTGTGAACAGAAATAAAATAGAATAGATTATTAAAGTTTGCTATCGGTAGGGCATATATACCCCATGTCTTCCTCGTCAGGTTTTCAAATATTTTTATATCTGTCATTTGTATCTAGAGACGAGATGCCTGGACTCTACTGATGAGCCCACCAGGCATACTCAGGGCGAAATACATAATTTTTTAATTTTTTTTTTCTTCCGTCTTATTAAGTTTTAATTAATTTTATACTACAATCAATTAAATTTTACATTTTTGTTGACTTAGCTTGTCTTAGTCTTTTTTCGAACACTCATCCTGTGAGGTTTCTAAAGTGGCTGGTATTAATACAGTCCGCCTTACTTGAGATGTGAGGAATGTTTCTTTGGCTTGTGAAGATCAATAAATTCATTTATCATATAAAATAGAATAGAATTTTTAATTTTATTTGTGCTCTCTCCCGCACTTATATAGTCGAATTTTCGGTGCTTGAAAGTCGCACCGAATTACATTTGTTTTCGACTAGCGCTCGTTCGTAAACAATGCCGCTCTTGTTTACTTGTATCGGCGCGGGCTTTCCTCGTCGCGTGCTCTCTATTTACGAACGGTTGAGAAGTTTCACGTCTGAAAAACTCTTCGCTTGCCTTTTTCTAGACTCGCAAACGCGCCTACACTAAGTAGAAATTTGGAATATTTGCTTGTATTCTCGGGCGTCGCGCAACGAGACGTCCAATATCAAAAAAACACTTTTTTTAATCAAAATGCACCTTAATTATGCGTAACTAGGAATGTGCAGTTTTTATTTAATTTAAACGAACATGTTGGGCGCCATGTAACGGGGTCTACCTCTAATTAAGGCCGAAATTAGAAGCATGGCCATAAGGGCCACGGCAGGGGATTTCTACCTCCCTCGATGCGGTCAATGCGGCCCGCGCGTACTGATGTGCTTACCTCGGCCGCGCTACTCGGAGCACCGCGCTCCCTGTCTTTCTCTCTCGGCCTTACCTTCACCTTAGCCTCCAAGTACGCGAAATCGAGAGGCTAAATACTCGGCGTGAGTCTCGCCTCTACAAGGTGGTTTTAAAATATTCCGAATTCAATCGACAACACGACACACACATGCAAAAGTAAATGAACTCCAGTTGAAGAATTAATCAAGTTTGATTTATTAAATGAAATCAAAGAATATACGGGTTACAACTAAAGAAAATTACAAAGAAATACAATAAGGTGTGCGGTTGTGTTGTATAGACGTTACGCGAAGTCGCGATTAGTGTCTTACATAAAGTCGCGTCGATCCCTCGGCGGGATCGTCCTAAGCTATCTCGCGAGGAAAGCCTAACAAGGTTTATCTCTAAGTGTTAGAGTAAGAGAGACGGGAGTCGCCGGCCGAGTCGTCCCTTCTGCCTCGCTCTCGATTTACGAATGCGTTGCCCGCTGGCAACGATGGTCCGCTCGCGATCGCGCTATATTGAAACGTGGAATCTTATCCCGACTTACATTTAATGCGGCGTCCTTATAATGCCCCGGACGCCAACTACGCCTTGGGCCTCCTAGCCGCCTGTCGGGCAGGTAGCCTTCTCGTCGAGGCAAGGACCAAGGAAAGTCACAGAAGAAGAGACGGCGGAGCACGTCGCGCACCGTCTCTTTTGTGGCACGATACCCATACGAACCACTAATACCACTATGTCGAGCCCCGCTTTTTTGGGCTCGCTGTGTTTTCTCGGCGTCTCCGGCAATAGTACGCGTACCACGGGAAACGTACCGATTCTCGATCGCTCGTTCGCGTCGCGGTAAAATTCCCTCACACGTGTCGCCTATTCGCTCGTAGCTCGGCCTAGCTAAACCGTAGCGTTGACCGTCCTTCGCCATACTGAATTTTCCGTGGGTCATCTAGAGGTCCTCTCTCCCTCCCTTACGTACGGATCGTTGTTCGTTCGCCGCGACATTTCCGCGAGAAGTTATTATATAATTATATAGTAACAAAACAGTTTGTACGTACAAATCTGATTATATTACAAAAATGTCTAACATTTTTTCTGATAATGCTGTCTTTAGGTGTATTTCTAAGAATCCATTAAAAAACTTACAATCTTCTACTTCTAAAATTTTGAAACATTTGAATAATCGTGAATTTTTACAACACAAATTTCACAATAATGCACTTACCTGTTCTAATACTTGTTTAGCGAAAGGTTATGGTTTGCCAAAAATCCATAAGATTGATAGCCCGTTAAGGCCTATCATTTCTTTAGTTAATAGCCCTACACATTTTCTTGCTAAAATAATTTATAATCAATTAAGAACAGCTATAAAATTACCGAAATCTCTAAATTAATATTGAATTTTGTCGGTCTTGCTGAGCTAACGTCTATATTTTTAATTATATATTAATACGGTATTATATTTTTAATACCGAAATCTCACTTTAACAATAGTTTTCATTTAAAAGAAAAATTAAAGGATGTCACTTTAGACGATGATCATGTTTTACTTTCATTGGATGCAGAAAAGTTTGTATTAATAAAAAAAAAATTTTGGTAGTTTCCACGTACACCTTTTTACAGGTTTTTACGTATCCCCTACACCTTTATTCCATTTCCAATTTTACCCCCTCTTTACCCCACCTTCTCGCATTCGCCCGGGGTTATGCCCGTGGAGAAAGGGAAAACCTGTGGCCAAACCCGTTGGGATAAATGCCATTTAGGAAAACCTCCTCCGAGAAGGGCGGTGTATTCGAGAACAATTCTGTTTGGGTGGCAAGGTCACATTGCGTAGACTTTAACACCGAAACGGAATGCCTCACACCTCCCGCTCACGTTGTGGAATGTGAAAAAACACCTAACCGATCATTTAAGCTAAGCCCGAGAACGGTCACCCATCCAAGTGCCGACCGCGCTCGGTGCTGCTTAACTTTTCATGACCGGCCGAGGTGCGCTTCCGCCACTCCGCCACCGTGTCGGTAAGTTTGTATTAATATTTAAATTAAAAATCGAAATGTTTTTGTATTATTTTCATGTCACCCATTTTATGATCCTAATTTGTTACTAATAAGCGACGAAAGTCTTACAATGTATTTGTTAAGAAAACGCGTGTTGAAAACATATTCCTCAGTGGTACTTTTATCTATCGCAGGCTGTGTATTATATTTTACTTTAATAGTATATGGATAACTTTCAGGAACTTTTGGTTTTTGTGACTATGCATAGTTTTATGGGTACCTAGTAAAAATCACAGTATCTATTGGAAATTTTTTGAAATAAAATAGTATACAAGAAGTGCTGCTGCATTATTTAACTCGATCTTCGTCAATATTCGTTTGTTGTAAGTCAAAAACTAGCTAAAAGACCAGTTGGTCAATGTGATGAATGTCATTCTATTTTATTTTGCTCGCTGTATTTTTTTCTCAAATATGAATGTACACGGAAATTTTTTTTAATTTTCTTTAGTATATCAGTATTGTAAAACTATATTAGAAGAGGGTGAATCCTTCCTAGATTAGATGTAAAAAATTAATAAAATTAGTAATACTGGATTATCAATGATTTGTTCGTGGAAAATGAATAAATTGTACAGTAACTAATTACATGTGTTTTTTATTACTTCAATATTGTTAATGTGGTTAATAAGCTGAATTTGTTATCAAGCTATTTAATAATATTTAAAATCGGTGAATCACTTAATATTTAAAAAATTACATTGCGAAAATTCAAATATATGGGTGGCTCTCTGTGACATCGAAGATGAAAAAAATAAATATTGCTATACTATGGGAATATATTTTAGAGGTATCAAGTAGTTCTCCTGAATTTTTTCAGATTTTTTTCGGGACCATTATTTTAAGTTACAGAGAGACAAACTTGACATTTTAGCAATTTTTTGCATTATATGCCCATTTTCATGAATTTGTATCTCCCAGGGGATGCATTTTTCACTAAAAACATAAATATGACTTTTTTTGTCAAATTTTCTGAATTTTTCATTAAAAATACTTTTAAAGACATAAATGTATGCTGTCACACTCTTGTAAGCCATTTAAACCTTAAATGGTGAAAATCAGCAATTCTGCTCTGGACTCTGGAAACCTAATTCTGTCTAAAAGATATTTTTTATATGATACAAAATTTTTATCGTTCGGTAATGTGTATATGTATATATAATAATATCGGTCTCTCCGAACTAAATGCTTTACTTTTAGAATAAAGCAGGCCTTAGCATTTAGTTTGGAGAGACCGATATTATTATATACACATATACACATTACCGAACGATAAAAATTTTGTATCACATAACTCGCGACACGGTCTAACACGTCGCGGTCTGGCCGGGTGACTTTTCCTACCACCAGAGGGAGACGACTATCTCTCTACACTCGTTGGAGAGATCGTCGTCTATTTTCTATATATATAGCCGCAGAACATCTTGCTGGCGTCGCAGATCATCTTGCGACAGGCGTCTAAGGTAAGATCTCCAGTTCCTTACTGAGGAGTCCAAGCTGGAGATCGAGGACGAAAGGCCTTTATTTATTTTAAAAGGCCGTGCTCTGGGAAATTCCACCAACCATAGTGGACAAAGAGTACGATAGGCCTGCTTTATTCTAAAAGTAAAGCATTTAGTTCGGAGAGACCGATATTATTATATATAGATATTTTTTATAGTCAAAAACTGCATATAAATTTTTAGAGTGGGTCTAAATCATTAAGATCAGTTATGGTCAAAATATCTGAGAAAAGTGTCCGAAATATTAATAGAAATGTATATTTGTTGCCTTATAACGATGAATCTTTTAGGATGATCATTGCAAAAAAATTTATGGACTTACCTTGGAGTGGTAGAAAAGTATCTCCACTTGTTTCAGTATCCATCTAATGCCCTGTAAGCTGCTAAAAATACAAATATTATTATACAATTATAAAAAATTAATTTTTAAACTTTATAATGCTGGATTTTCAATTTTATAACCACTTTAAGAATTATGATACTAATCTGAAAGATTACTATAAAAGTATCAACATGATTGCTATTATTATTCAGCAATACATTGTTTGAATTTCACAAACTTGTCACTGTCACGTAATCATATTACTCATTGTAATTTTAGATCTGATTTGTTTATATTTTTTTGAATTAAATACGTATATATAGTTATAGTAATAATAATATTAATATATTTATGGAAATCCTTCACATTAGTATCATAATTCTTAAAGTGGTTTTAAAATTGAAAATCCAGCATTATAAAGTTTAAGAATTAATTTTTTATAATTGTATAATAATATTTGTATTTTTAGCAGCTTACAGGGCATTAGATGGATACTGAAACAAGTGGAGATACTTTTCTACCACTCCAAGGTAAGTCCATAAATTTTTTTGCAATGATCATCCTAAAAGATTCATCGTTATAAGGCAACAAATATACATTTCTATTAATATTTCGGACACTTTTCCCAGATATTTTGACCATAACTGATCTTAATGATTTAGACCCACTCTGAAAATTTATATGCAGTTTTTGACTATAAAAAAACATCTTTTAGACAGCATCAGGTTTCCAGAGTCCGGAGCAGAATTGCTGATTTTCACCATTTAAGGTTTAAATGACTTACAAGAGTGTGACAGCGTACATTTATGTCTTTAAAAGTATTTTTAATGAAAAGTTCAGAAAATTTGACAAAAAAAGTCACATTTATGTTTTTAGTGAAAAATGCATCCCCTGGGAGATACAAATTCATGAATATGGTCATATAATGCAAAAAAGTGCTAAAATGTCAACTTTGACTCTCTGTAACTTAAAATAATGGTCCCGAAAAAATCTGAAAAAATTCAGGAGAACTACTTGATACCTCTAAAATATATTCCCATAGTTATAGCAATAGTTATTTCTTTCATCTTCGATGTCACAGAGAGCCACCCATATATATATCGACGACTCAGACAAAGAATAGAAGAACTCAGATTTTTCCATTTAAAATAACAATACTAAATCTAAGTTGTGCCTTTGTTCGGACGACGCGTCGATGTGTATAAGAATAGAAGAAATTCGTTTGCAGTGCAATTGAAGATGCCCTAGCATGAGTAAACCCAATAAAATGTAATGTACACACTTCACAGATATTTAAATATGTTTCATATCGCAGGTTAACCCCAAGTATTATTTTTACTTTTATGTCGGCACGGTATATTAAGTAATGTACCGTTTATTGTTGTTAGCAATTTTCAGTATTTTGTCTATGTATTGACCATAGTGTTGATTTGTATTCTAGGGCTAAATGATTTTAATTTATAATTGTGTACAGTATTAAAATTTTATTTATATTTCATTAGATACCTGAAAAAGATAGTTCTGGTAATGTAATACCAATTTGGAAAAGACAAATGTTAGCTAGGAAAGCAGCTGACCGGGCTAAAAAGGAATTGGAAGATCAAATTGCAAGAGAAACCGCGGAAAAGAGACAACAATCGATACCTCCTTGGAAAAGGCAGTTACTTGCGAAAAAGGACAGCGAAATAAAAAATTTAGAGTGGGTACCGTAAACTTTATAATATTATAAATTAAAACCTAGTTCATTATATAAGTAGTACATGATATGTTTAGCCAGTTATGTTATTGATGTAAAATCTCTTTTGCAGACTAAATTCGGTTCAACCAAATGAAAGTCAAGTATTCTCACCAAAAATTGATCTACCAAGCGTTACTAAAAAGGAATTTATTGCCGATATCTCAACTTCACCACCTGTTTCAAATCCATTAACACCAACACCAAAACTTGTTCAAGATTTGAAAATTACAGTTGTTCAATCCGAAAATAATGACCCTGAAAATGTGCAGATAATTCCTTGGCGTGCGCAATTAAGAAAAACCAATAGCAAGCTTAACATTTTAGATTGATTTATTATTGATATAATGTCGATATGAAAAATATATCTATAAAAAATTATTTTTTGTTTATTATATTTATAAAAGATAATGAATCGTAAATAATATTGAGCTTAAAGAGAATTATTTTTGTAAAAATATGTATTATTATAACAAATAATATGTTAATTAATATAAACATATATGAATTTTAAATATATTTGTATTATTTCATGTCGTATGACATTTGCATACAAATAACCAACATAGGATTGATTAGATTGATATACATTGTCTGGAAACTTTGATAGAAATTGATTATAATATTTATTCAAGGAGGATAGATAATCGCAAAACTCTTTACGTATAATAGAAAGTCTTATTAATGTAATAATACATAAGAAAACGTACAACAGGCGCTGCGGGCTTTTTACGTAAGAAATGCTGTGCTCGACTCGCTCACATATTACTCTTATAATTGCAAATAAAAATCAGAGACATAGACCAATAGATATTTCCTTCACCTTTCTAACGGTAAGGTTATGTTTGATCTCGAAATGTTTGCTTTATCAAGCTTAAATAATCAGTTAGTTTTATAATCTTTATATCTAAAATAAAAATACACTATATTTAGAAATAAAATTTGGTGTTCTTACGGACCTGAAGTAAGAAATTGGATTTTTGTTTGAAAAAAATCAATTTGACTTTCAAGTAACCGTCATGGTTATAACCAAAGTCAAATTAGAGCACATCAATAAAGTCCTCATTAAAATTGCTCTCGATCTTAAGGGTATTTATGTCTGTTTAGATAGCTGATTCCGAATTCAAGAAATAAATTTTAGAGGACAACTTTAATTAATTATTTTTATGATTTAAAAAATTCTAATTCAATTTATTCACTCATTTTTGGATTTCATATAACAAAATTCGTAAAACATGTATCTAGTATAACTAAAAAAATGTTACCGAGCCGGGAAATAAGAAAAGGTGATTTTTTCTAAAAAAAACTAAAACATTGATTTTGAAGTTCGAGGACAAATCATTATTTTTTTGGGTTAACATTTTTTATATTAACACTTGCATACATTTTTTAATATGGCATAATATATGATAATATCACTATCATATACTATGTTCTACGATTTTTACACAAATTTCGTGGTTTTATCCGATTGTGCACCACTTTTTATTTTTACATTGTGCATCTATTTTTAGCATCCAGTAATTTCTTCATGCTCTGATGAAATCTTTTACCTTACTTTTGACCGAAGTCACCAAGCTTTAGTGAAAGTTCATGAATGTACGAATCAAGAAAGTAGAGTTTAAATTCATTAAGTAATCTAAACTATCAAAGTTTTCTTCTATCATTTTTACGATATTCTTATAGTTTCATTTTTATTATTACCAAGAAATTTTGTTGCAATATCTTTAAAGCTCAAACAGGCTGTCTTCTTAATATCATTCATACTTTTAACTAGGTTTTCTCTGTATTAATATCGTCCACGTAGTTGTATTTAGAATAATGTATTTTGTTGATTTCGATAGTCATACTTTGAAATTCTCAATCAAACAACCAGAGAAATAAATAAATATATCAACATAACTACACTAACGCAAAGAAAAAGCAGTCAATAAAAACAAGGATAATATCACAGACAGTTCTAATAAAAAATTAAAGTTTTGTTGATATGAGCAATTATGTATAATTGCATATTAAACGCGCGATATTAATACCCAATAACCAATTAAAGAGGGGAAATTAAAAAAGGGAAAATAATTCTTAAATAATTGTAATGTTTCAATTCAACATTGTTTTTTTATTCATTTCTGAAATACATTATTTTTAGGAAAATAACAAATACAAAAAATACAAATAATAATTTAAATAAGTGTTCATTAAGACCAGTATCTTTGAACATGTATCCCGTAAACTCGACGGAATTGGATAATGTAATGTATTGAAAATTCCATCATTACGATGAAAAGTCCATGCAATGAGAAGTACTTGCGATGAATAGTCCGTACGATGAAAAGTCCTTACGATGAAATGTCCTGTGACGAAACGTCCGGATACGATTTGTAATTCAACAAGATGACAATACAGCGTATGGAACGTTAGATGATAGGTATATATGTATCAAATCGTGAAATTAAATTCACATTTTAAAATGCAAGATACAATTTTTTTATCCGTTATGAACAATATTAAACAACGTTCTTACGATGAACAATGTATACAAATATTGTTTCGTTGTCCAACTGATATGGGACAGTGGATTTGCAATTGGTATAATAACAAATTTATTCATATATTATATACAGGAAAACGTTCAAAATCAATTAAAAACTTACAATTGTGGTTTATTTATATAAAATCGATCATTTAAAATCTTTCCGATTGTGACTAGTGCTGTGCTAAGTGAGGGTATTACTGCGATTCGTGCAAAAGTTGCTTTACGTTAATGTCAAATAAATGTGACTTACTAAATTCGATCAACATAAGTATATTAAAGAATAATACAAGTTGTGAATGATTAATTTTATACTTTAGAGAACAATCAGTATATTTACTGCGTTCGTTTTTAAAAGAACGAAATAAAGTATTTTTATTCTCTGGACACAGTTATTCTTAGTTAAATCATTATTAATTTCACAAAAACTAATGTGAAATAAGAATTTAATACTTAGGGACGTAAAAAATACGTTTGATATTTCACCAGTAATTTCAGCGCTGTAATAACAACACGTCACTGGTAACACCAGCATTTCAACTGTTTGCTAATACCATAGTTTAATTAAATTATATTGTTTTTTCAACAAATATAAATGTTCATAAATGTGCATGTATGCATGTATGTATGTACGTATGTGTATGTATGCTCACGCACACGCACATACAGAAATTTACGTAATAAAATGCGTAAAGACGTGAATATTTTGAAATAACCCTTAACGTTAGTCGATTAAAAGGAATACTTTACTGTATTTAATTTTGACTTATAGGGAGTCAATCGATAGCTTTTTTAATTATCTATCCATTCAGCTGGATACCAATTGGGCAACACACCCTTGAAAGGTTCTATGTAAGGGAAGCATGTATATTTTGAAACAACCTTTAACATTATCCGACTAAAAGGGGTACTTTGCGTTATTTAATTTTGACTTATAGACAGTCGATCAATAGCTTTTTTAATTATCTAACAATTCAGATAAAGGGGGGTTTAAAACAAGATAAATAACGTATAAGATTTAATTAAAAAACAGATTTAAAAAGCTATCGATTGACTGCCTATAAGTAAAAATTAAATAATAAAATAATATTAAATTTAAATAAAAAATTTAAATTATTAAAATAATATAAAAAATTAAATAATATTAATAATCTCTATATTATATAATATAACGTTAAGGGTTGTTTCAAAACATACACGCTTCTCTGTCGTCCAATGCAAATCTATCTGAATGGATAGATAATTAAAAAAGCTATCGATTAACTGACTATAAGTCAAAATTAATTGCCGCAAAGTACCTCTTCGATAGGCATATGTTTGAATTTATGAAATTAAATCCACATTTTAAAATGCAAGATACAATTTTTTTATCCGCTTTGAACAATATTAAAAAGCGTTCAATTGTACAGGAATACGCTCAAAATCAATCACAAACTTACAATTGTGGTTTATTTGCTATAGCTTTCGCAATATCAATTTCTAAAGGAGTGTGTCCTTGTAATATAATATTCGATGAATGAATGATGATAAGCCATTTAGAAATGATTTATAAAAATCAATTAGTTAAAATGTTTCCTATTTTGAAAAGTGGTATTCCAAATAATCAGATTCATAATAACAGAATTGTAATTCATAATTAAAACAAGTTTTTAAAAATTATAATATATCAGAGTATTCGGCTACTTATCATAATTCATTGCTAAATGTTCCATTGATTAATGAGTCAATCGATTTAATTAAACAAGATAACCAATTTCATAACGAATTAAAAGAAAAAAGGACGACTATTAATGATAGTAAAACAGAAATAACAAAACAAAATACAAAACTTACTTTTGCTGACATACTAAAACTACAAATTAAAGATGTAGATATGAAGAAATCACACGAAGAAGTATAAAAAAATATATGAAATAAAAGATTTAATAGTAACACTATCCAAAAAAATATAACCAACAGAATAAAGAGCTACACGTTATAAAAATCAAACTCTTTGAAATAAAACCACAAAACAAATTAATAAATCAGAATGTAAAAGAAAATTACGACTATCTTAATCAAAAAATGGAGAAACAGAATCAGCAACAAGTAAAGACAAAAAAATAAAACAAATGACTCAAGAACAAAAAATAGTCGAAGCAGAAAGACAACGTATGTTTAAGATTCACAATCTGAAAATAAAAAAAATCTCAATAATAAAAAGCAGGCAAAGAGAACAAATGACTGAAGAATACAAATTAGCCGAGACAAAGCAAGTGCGTGAGTTTAAAGCTTCTCAACCTGCAGATAAACAAAAAAGAAATCTCAGTAATGAATACAAGAAAAGAATACAAATGACTGAAGAAAAAAAATTAGCCAAAGCAGAACGACAACGTAAGTTTAGAGCATCTCAACTGCAGATAAAAAAAAAAGAAATCTCAGTAATAAAAACCAAGAAAAGAATACAAATGACTGAAGAACAAAAATTAGCCGAAGCAGAACCACAACGTAATTATAGAACATTTCAATCTGCAGATAAAAAAAAAGAAATCTCAGTAATAGGCACCAAGAAAAGAATACAAATGACTGAAGAACAAAAATTAGCCGAAGCAGAACCGACAACGTAATTATAGAACATCTTAATCTGCAGAATAAAAAAGAAAGAAATCTCAGTAATAGGAACCTAGAAAAAGATACAATGACTGAAGAATACAAATTATCTGAAGCAAAGCGAGGGCGTGATTTTAGAGCATCTTAATCAGCAGATAAAAAGAAGAAATCTCAGTAATAAAAACCAAGAAAAGAGGACAAATGACTGAAGAATACAAATTAGCTGAGGCAAAGCGAGTGCGTGAGTGTAGAACATCTCAATCTGCTAGATAAAGAAAAAGAACTCTCAGTAATAAAAACCTAAGACAAGGAATAGCAAATGACTGAAGAACAAAAATTAGCCGAAGCAGAACGACAACGTAAGTTTAGATACATCTAATCTGCAGATAAAAAGAAAGAAATCTCAGTAATAAAAACCTAGAAAAGAGAACAAATGACTGCAGAATACAATTTGTGAAGCAAAGCGGAGGGCGTGAGTTAGAGTATCGCAATCTGCAGATAAAAGAAAGAAAATCTCAGTAATAAAAACCAAGAAAGAATACAAATGACTGAAGAATACAAATTAGCTGAGGCAAGCGACAGTGCGTGAAGTGCTTAGGACATCTCAATCTGTAGATAAAGAAAAGAACTCTCAGTAATAAAAACTAAGCCAGGAAGCAAATGACTAAGAACAAAAATTAGCCGCAGCTCGACGACAACGTAAGTTTAGAACATCTTAATCGGCAGATAAACAAAAAGAAATCTCAGTAATTAAAAACTAAGAAAAGAGAACAAATGACTGAAGAATACAAATAGCTGAGGCAAAGCGACGTGCGTGAGTGTAGAGCATCTCAATCTGCAGATAAAAAAAAGAACTCTCAGTAATAAAAACAAGAAAAGAATACAAATGTCTGAAGAACAAAAATTAGCCGAAGCAGAACGGACAACGTAATTTAGAACATTTCACTCTGCAGATAAAAGAAAGAAATCTCAATTATAAAACGCAGAAAAGAGAAGAAATGGACTGAAGAATACAAATTAGCTGAAGCAAAGCGAGGGCGTGATTTTAGAGCATCTTAATCAGCAGATGTATTTCCTAACTATTTTCCTAACGGGGAAAAAGGAGGATAAACGATAATAAAAATTTATAAAGTTGGGCTCCAATTATGACGTAGCGTTTTCTATCGAAATGATAGAATTCTCGGAACGCTAGTCACTATTAATATTAATTATATTTCTTATTATAATATCCTTATCCTCCGCACCAATTATCCGTAAAATAATACAAACCTCATTCAGCTTCGATTTATTTTAATCCAGGTCTAAGAACCTAATTACGTAGTTAAATTTTCAAATGCCGGCGATCGGTAGAGCTAACACTCCTGTCTACACGTGGTTCGGTTCCGCCAACGAGAAAATGGCGGACTGCTGATTTTATCTTGGATGGGGAAGTATCGATAAATATATGTACACGTATTAAAAGAACAATGCTAATCAATCCTCCTAAACAACTTTATATTTAACTCGGAATTACTTCAAAATCTAGATTCTTTCAATA
>CM047426.1:41128172-41398706 GCA_026168455.1 Theocolax elegans | reverse complement strand
CGAAGACTGCGGGTGTTGGCTGTGCCCGGATTGCAACGAGCAACCGGGTGCATTGCCAAAACCAAGATTTATTACTTTAGTATTTATTTGTGCGCGTGGTAGTATATATATATATATAAGTGTGTGTGTGTATATATATAAATTGGGTATAGTCGTCAGCAACTTTTTGAGTACGGGTGGTGGTGGGGAGATAGGTGATTGAAGCGCAACAAAGCTTCCTACGGTGGTCAGTTTATCATCCGCCGCGAAATGCGATCAGTTGTGTGTTTCCTGTTAACGACGTCACGAGGAGAAGAACAAGACGACGAAGGCTCTATTGGTAAATAAAAATATTTTAATTAAGCTCTCTCTCTCTCTATCTCTCTCTGTCCTCTCTCTCTCTCTCTCTGTCTCTCTCTCTCTCTATCTCTCTCTCTCTCTCTACTCCACTCTCTCATCTCTCTCTTCTCTTCTCTCCATCTCTCTCTCTCTCTCCTACTCACTCCTCTCTCACTTCTCCTCCCTCTGTCTCTTCTCTCTCTCTTCCTCTCTCTCTCTCATCTCATCTCTCTCGTCTCTCTCATCTCTGTCTCTCTGCCGGTCTTTCCTCCTCTTGCTCGCTCTCTCTCTCTCTAATCCTCTCTCTCAATCTCTCTCTACTCTCCCTCTCTCTCCTCTCTCTCTCTCTCTCTCTCTCTCTCTCTCTAATAACCTTGATTTTTAAGAGAGGTGGTACTATGTACAGACACAACAAACCTGACCTTGACCTCGAGTAGCTGTCATAGACGGGGTTACTCGAGGTCAGTGGGTAGGTGGTGGGGGTTTGTTGTGTCTGTCCATAGTACCACCATAACTACTAACCTTATTAATTCAATGCACACGAAGACGTCAAATATTCGAAAACTGGATATATGCCTATTTGTTATAAATAATAAATACGGAATTTCCTGGTAGAACGCGATTAACAATTTCATTAAGATTGTTTTTATATGGATGTCTCAGCTCATACGATCCGGTAAACGAACCGCCCATTTATTTTGTTGATTATCATATTGTACTATAAAATGTTTTTTTCTTTTGTGAGGTTTATCTTATAAAATACTATAGGCATTTATTGTATAGTATGGTATAAGGTTTTTGCACCCGGGATACCTTATAGAGTCGAATTATAAACCTACCATTAGAAAGCAAAAAAAGATATAAACATATACAGTAATTCAATGATAAGTGCTTATTAAATTTTTTATCGGGAAATTTGTATGAATTATAACCTTTTCAAAGTCATTTGTTTTATTATAGAACCCGATTAATATTTTCTTGGATGTACTTGTGTAATTCATGTAATACAGGCTTATAATTTTTCAATCAATTTATTACGATATATGCCGATTCTGAATTCATATTGGTAAAATGAATAGATTTCTATAAATAATTATATGAGCATATCTCTATAAAAGCCTATAAGTTTAATAGTCTCATAGAAACTGATATATCTTTTACCAGGTAAAACTTATAAAAACTAAATTTCGGAACTTGTGATTCATAGCTGTGGGGAATTCATTATAGGTATCGATAAAAAAGAAATCGCCCTATATATTACTATAAAATTTTTATCGACACCCCGATACAATGAGCCATTATTATATCGGATTTTATAAGGTTTTTTCAACAGGGATGCAGTAGCTAAGTAAATAAATCATAAAGAAATTATGAAATTATTAACGTGTTGAAAATAATGATTGTGTTAAGCTACATTTACATGGAATGATTCATATATACGTATATATATTTATATATTTATATAATGGTGTGGAAACATGGATGTAACGAATAAATACTGGAGAAAAATGGAGGATAGGATTTGTAAGTTATGTAATAAAGATTTAGGCACACTTAAACATATTTTGGAAGATTGCGAAAATACCAAGGATTTTATGGAGGAGTTACCAGGAGATAAATATAACAGAGTCGAAATGATAACAAAAAAAACACAAAAAATTGAAGAATTTTTTTATTTAATCTTATAAATTACAAATTTTAAGCTTGAAATGTGTCGCATTGCGTACCTCTCTACCATCTCTTCCGACTGATCTGTTTCGTCTGCATCTAGATTAAAATATAATTATTAAATATTTTTATTTATTTTTATAGTATATATTGGCAAAAAAAAGCAGGCGAACTATTGAGATTTTCTTCCCGAATGTCACGTAGGCAACTTTGCGCAGTAGATGCGCATAATAGTGTCCTTTTGATTGTATACTCACGCGCGTAATTAAATAGTGATGCAGGTACAGTTTAAAAAAGTCATGTTTTGGTGGCTTTTGAAAATACAAAAATGCAAACAAAAAATGCGTGTGTCGTTTTAAATGATATACTTGATATTAATGCAGTTACTTGATAAGATTTAAAGTTTATATTTATTATTTCTTACTATAAAGACACGATTTATTACAATGTAAAATTATGCATATTTTAATATAATAATTGATATAATATATAAAATATATAAATATATAAATATATATACGTATATATGAATCATTCCATGTAAATGTAGCTTAACGCAATCATTATTTTCAACACGTTAATAATTTCATAATTTCTTTATGATTTATTTACTTAGCTACTGCATAATTACATAATATATAAAATTAGTATTTAAATCAAGGTACATCTAGTAACATGAATTTTCTCTCATGCGATTGTATGATATAAACACAGACAAAAAAAATTTGCTTAACCAGCGCACAAATTTGAATTTAGTGCGTAAATTTAGTCAAGTTGGAAAGCCTTCTTGTCGCGACAGACCCCCTCCCAAACTCGCGCGAACAGACCTTTCTAGCGGCCCTGGCACAATGACACCCTGGCGCGCTAACACTGACTCATTCTTTTAGGTATTTAGTACCCAGAAACTTAGAATCTTACGAGTGACACCCTCTGCGACTATACCGACACTACCCCAGCCCACCAACCCATGGAACTTCATGAAAAAAAAATGCTATCGGCTGTATTTCTATTTGTACTTTTCAAAAATGCAAGAAATTTTAATTGTACCCTCTTAGTTTTTGAGAAAAAAAATGCCAAAGTATGGGAATATTGAAAGGTCGGTTACTCGTTTTAGAATCGCTTTTACGTCAACGTAGGCGCCCAAAAAAATTGTACCTTTTTCGTACTTAATTGTACCACCCTCACTTTTCCGAAAAAATAACGGTATAACGCAAAAATATTAAAAAAGCAATATCGTCTGATTGACAGTCCGTTTTCAGCTACTGCGCATGCGCGGCCAACGGAAGTGCGAGATTCGCATGCACACGAGCTTTTCAACCGCACGAGATTTTAAAATCGTAAAAAAGGGAAAAAATGCATGGGAGGCATTGATAAAATATCCATCGTCGCATTATTATTATTAATTACCAGAATTTGTGGAAAAAGTAATTGTACCCTCCGAATCATTGATATTTAACTCTACTATGAGTAAATAAAAAAATGTACATTATCTGTACGTAATTGTACAATCGTCAAACTTTGTATTTATTAATGGGAATCAATTAGAAACAATAGTAAATAATTAGCTGAACGAATGGGCGCACTATGCGCATGTGCGGTTGTGACGCCTATGAAGTCAAGCGTTTTAAAAACGCGAAAAAAGCAAGTAACGCTCGGTTATTTGACCTTGTAACCCCGTTTTTTGGTTATAATCCTAAAGAAGATGCATTATTATAAGGCTTTTATAGTTTTTTCATAAAAAAAGTCAAAAGTGTTTATTATTTATGAGGGTTATGTGGGTATTTGAGACTTATATAGACAGTCGTCTATAACTCTTTTGGGTTGAAAAATTGAGAAGTAAGTACGGCCCCGTCTTAGTCAATAACCTGAGGGATAGTTTATTTTTAAAAACATAAAGCAAATCAATAATAAAGAGTTCAGATAAATACCTTTCCATATAATTATAAATATATATATAAATAATATTATATACGTAATTTAATATATATATATATATATATGTATGTATGCATAGATAGGGTGGACCATATTTTTATTGTTAATTTTCTTTATGTTTTTAAAAATAAACTATCCCTCAGGTTATTGACTAAGACGGGGCCGTACTTACTTCTCAATTTTTCAACCCAAAACGAGTTATAGACGACTGTCTACATAAGTCTCAAATACCCACATAAGCCTCATAAATAATAAACACTTTTGTTGTTACTTGCTTTTTTCGCGATTTTAAGACGCCTG
Organism: Theocolax elegans; assembly: GCA_026168455.1. NCBI lineage: Eukaryota > Metazoa > Arthropoda > Insecta > Hymenoptera > Cerocephalidae > Theocolax > Theocolax elegans. The sequence goes on along the minus strand of CM047426.1, from coordinate 41,394,485 downwards.
CCTTCATATGCCCGCTGGTAATTATTTAATTATTTTTGCTCAAATTTAATGTGTAAACCAACAAACTAATGGTGGTACAATTAAGAACAAATAAAAAAGAATATTTAATACGTCTGTTAATTGTTAAACAGCTGTTGTGCACGCTGCTTTCAACGTTTCCACCTGTAACCTGACAATAACTTTTTTTTTCTCAAAATCTCAGGTGGTACAATTAATTTACATTAAGTAAATTACATTACATTAATTTACAAACAAAATAATTTACATTAATTAAATACACCAAGGAGCGTTTGGCGATTCGGTCTCGGTCAACCGATCAGACGCGTAACAAGGGTCAACGAAGAAGTGCGCCCGTAATAAAAACAAAAGAAGTCCGTTGGTAGTTGCATGATGCTTCGATAGCGCGTACAGTCGGTATGATAGTGAGAGTTGGGTCGGTCGATATACACATACAACAAGAACAAATAAAAAAGAATATTTAATTTGTCTTTTTATTGTTAAACAGCTGTTGCACACGCTGCTTCCAACGTTTCCACCTGTAACCTGACAATAACTTTTTTTTTCTCAAAACCTCAGGTGGTACAATTAAATTTTCTGTAAAGTCTATGAAAGATAAATGAATATACATCGTTGACTATTTTTTATAACATCTTTCGAGCATTTTTTGATCTATTCATGACTTTTAAATAACGCGCCATAAGAAAGCTCCTACGCATGTGTTTCTCGTATTTCCGGTGACCGCGCATGCGCGGTGACTGGAAATATATTTGCATTATGTCAGTACAATTTTTTTGATTTTTTATTTATTGTATTATATTATTTCGCAAAAGTAACGGTGGTACAATTAAGTATAAAAAAGGTACAATTTTTCTGCACCTTTCCTTTAACGTTAAAACCACTTTAAAAGGAGCTATTGGCGGATTAATATTCTAGTACTTTAGGATTTTTTTTCTAAAAAACTACGGGGGTACAATTGAAAATTTTTTTTTGTTGAAAAGTACAATTAAAAATACGTCGATTAGCATTTTTTTTTTATTATATTTCGAAGGGTCGTCGGGCTGGGGTAGGGTCGGTCGCGACTATAGTAATCGTACTTCGCTACAACCAGACAAGCTAATGCCAACATTGCACCATAATCCGGTAATGTATCCAATAACTGGAGGAGTTTCCGTGTCATTGATCTACAATTCTGATAATAGTTTGCTGCAAACTAGACACACTGATTCTAACATAGACAGTGGGGATCTGCCAAAGCATAGAACCGCAGTACGTAGATATCTATTTAAAAAAAAATCTAGTTGTAAAATATATTAAAGAAATCTACGGATAGAGCGAGTGCGAAACGAGTTAAATATATTTTCTCGTGCTTCATAGATTTTAGCACGTGAAGCGTGCGGGGGATTGATTGACACGCGGTAGCTAAAGCTCAGGGGGGCCACGCTCCCCTTATTTTTCATTTAATTGTCCAAATAATATTTTACTACATTAAAATTTTATATTGTATCAATATTAATTTTTTTTCACCCAAAAATAATTTACTACTAAAGTAAATAAGACATGCAATAAATCTTTAATTTTTTCGAATTATTAATCAAATATTATAATATGGTAATAAAATATTTATTTAGATAAGATTGATAAAACAGATTAAATATGCAGGCTACATTAAACAGGTACATATTTGTTAGCATTGGGAAAATTTTTCATTATTTCAGAAATATAATTGTTAGTTATAATTTAATATTTCTGAGAATGAACAAATAAAATTTGTGAAATAATTAGATTTTATACTAAACTTTTTTGTTTTGATAAAATATTTAAAATAATTTATGTATAAATATATTTTCGTCATTGTAATAAATATTTTGTTCTTTCCAGGAAATAAAATTTATTATCATATACAAAAGTGAATATTTTCATACAATAAATTAGTTTTATTGACTCAATTAAATTCTTTTACATTACTATTAAACAAAATAATTAATTAGATAAAAATTTGTACATCTTTTTAGTATCGTTTATTATGAAAATTGAAACAAATTAATATTTATAGCTGGTAAAAATAAACTATGTAATATATATGAGTACGATATAGCTTACATACAGGTTTCATTAATAATATTCTTTTTTAATTACACTTCAACATTTCAGCTTATCACTAATAAATTTAGCGTGATTGGGAACAACAAATGATTTGTGTAAAACTATTTATTTATATTTAATTATATTATAATTTTAGAACTTGATTATTTTAATTTTTTTTTATTTAACGTCGCTCTTTTTATGCTCACAAATTGGTGCTAATCAGCGACGGAGGTTATACGATGTCTTTATGAAGAAAGCTCTTATTAAAAATACATTCCTCAGTGGTGCTTGTTTCAATCGGTCGGGGCCGGGAATCGAACCTGGGACATCCACCAGATTATGAGCCCGACGCCCTACCGACCGAGCCATCGCAGACCTCTATTTTAATATTTTAAGTTGTAAACTAAATCTTTGAAATTGTATTTAAACATGTTTACCATTAACCACATCAAAAACATTTGCTTTTCTTGAAACAAACATGAACAAGAAATACTGCTTCTTAAACGATGCTTCTTAATTTTACAGGAATATACTTTGCAATATACATCTTTAATAATCATATATATTAAGCAGATTTTCTATTAATTATTCGCATTACAATTATGCACATTAATTACAAATATAATTAGAAATAAAAAATTATTTTCTTAGTATAAATGATAAAAAAAGGAATATCAAGGACTACTGTCAATTTTTCATGAACAATCGATATATAATTATCTTTATCCTGCTATAACTTTTAATTATAAGAAATACAATTAAAACATCATTTTTATGAACCATAGTTAAATACACAGAGTATAAAATATGCAGATTAAGTGCAAACATATTAAGTGTTAAAAAAATGCGTGAAAAAGCGTTTCATCACAAGGTATTTAATACCTAAGTTTAATTTCTAGTTCTTAGATTCAAATTTTTACTAGCCCGTGTAAAAAAAAAGTCTGAGGAACGTCTGGGAAAAGTCTGGCTCATAAAGTCTTGGCAAAGTCGAGCTGGTGAAACTATCCCATACTTTTTGCCAGACTATAATTATTTTGAAAGTTTGGGATAAATAAACCATCTTTTCTCCCACACATTTTACTAGACTTTATAATCATTTTTAAAAGTCTGGGATAATTCAACCAGACTTTCCCCAGAGTTTTCCCTCGTCGAATCTTCGTCGCATTGCATCTTCCAAACATAAAATTCATATTGTATCTAATTAATAGAAACAATACATCCTCGATATGTTTTGAGCTATCGAACTCTCAAAACCACTAGATATACGTATCTATCACATATAAAAAAGTCACTAATTTTTTTTCGTGTATCTCGCGACAACAAATTGATGAAACGGTTAGGTTACAATTATAAAAACACAATCATCAAATTGAAGTTGGTTTTCATATCGTTTTGTATCCTAACCATTTCATCAGTTTGTTGTCGCGTGATACACGAAACACAGTGGTGACTTTTTTCTTGTGTGATAGATAAGTGTCTGGTGGTTTTGTGAGTTCGATAGCTCAAAACATGTCGAGAATGTATTGTTTCTATTAAATAGATACAATATAAATTTTATGTTTGGTAGATGCAGTGCGACGAAGATTCGACGAGGGGGAAATGTGGGAGAAAGTGTGGTTGAATTCTTACAGACTTTTACAAATTATTATTAAGTCTGGCAAAAAGTATGGGATAGTCTCACCAGCTAGACTTTGCCAAAACTTTATAAGCCAGACTTTTCCCAGACGTTTTCCATACTTTTTTTTACACGGGAGGGTTTATATCAAGAAATAATTAATTTTTATTAAAAAAAATATATGTCCCCTCGTAGAAATCGTGCTCCATCAAATAGGTAATAAATAGATATTCTAAATAGAATGGTCGAAAAATGTGTGAAAAATAGGTGAAAAATGTGCCTATTTTTATCCTCCCGGCGAAACGCTTTTTCTCCCAATTTTTAACCATTAAATAAACTAAAATATAATTTATATTCTGGTTTTAGCTAATTTTTAGCTTATAAGCATACATCAAATTTAATATTATATAATATAATCTTTTTTAAAAAAATTTTATAAGTTTTTATAAGACCAATTTTTTATAAAAATTGTATAAAATGAATTTATAAAGTTTTTATAAAACCAATTTTTTATAAAAATTATTTTCACTTGGGAGCAAATTATTTTATGAAATACCCAGATATACGTTGTATAACTATAAAGGGGACTTACTCCCTTAATGCATAAATAAGTATTATTTATAAACAAAAGGTACAGTCCGATGAAGAATAACTATAATTACTTGACAGTACTTGTTACGAACTTTTCTACTGCAAATCGCTAAGCAGAATCGCATTTGTAGTTGTAAAACAAGGTAAGTGTAGCATTATTATAAGCTTTCGATACAGGGTTACCATTTAGGGTTTTTCTGTCCTCTATTATCTAATGTAAATGTGGTCATACTGTGCGAATGCAACACAGAAAAAACACCTCTATCTGGCAACACTGTTTCGATAGAAAACAAGAATTTTATAGTTCAAATCAACCTTCTATATTTACCAAAATTTATATTTTAATTTCTCTCTAATTTTTACACCTCAAGTAGAAGTTTGAAATATATATATATATATATATATATATATATATATATTTATCCCAATAGTGGTTTATGCAGCCCAAGAAAGAGAGGGAAGATGCTTACTTTAGCACGTGCGAGAGAGACCTTCGGGATTATGCAGCCCGGGCTGCATAAACCTGCCATACCCCCAATGGGTGTAAGGGAGATAGGGTTATTGGACAGTAACACGTCGGGCTGCATAACACCCGGTGGGGAAATATATATATATATATATATATATATATATATGGGATATTCCACGTGAAGTGGTCCGATCAAAATTTTAAAATGCACCAAATTTTGGGTACACATTGCAAATGTTTTTCAGAATGCAGAAAAAAATTTTTAGGTACTGGAATCTATTTGCTCAAAAGTTATTCTAACCTCAAAAAGTGAATTTTTTCTAGTTTTTTTCAATACCAACTGGGTTTACCGTTATTTAACTCAAAATCTATCAACTTTTACTATAAAACATTATATATAACATTCGTTGCTAACTATGTCTACAATTTATCCTTCTGGGTTAGAATTTCTAATCTCAAGGTTAATGTTACATAAACTACATGTCAATATTCAACTTAAAAATAGTGTAAGTGCGCCACAATTGATTTTTTTATCCAAAAGTCTAAAAAAAAGCTTGAAGCAATACCTTTCAAATGGTCTGTAGCATTTTTGGGATCTTCAATTCTGTAAAAAGTTATGATAATTTAAAGAAAGACATAAAATTCACAAAAATTAACATGGTAATTCCCATTTAAATTTTAAAAAAAATTTCGAGTTTCTTTAAATTATCATAACTTTTTACAGAATTGAAGACCCCAAAAATGCTACAGACCATTTGAAAGGTATTGCTTCAAGCTTTTTTTTAGACTTTTAGATAAAAAAATCAATTGTGGCGCACTTACACTATTTTTAAGTTGAATATTGACATGTAGTTTATGTAACACTAACCTTGAGATTAGAAATTCTAACCCAGAAGGTGTGATGTAGCAACATCACTGTACGTCGCCTGAGGAGCCTTGGTAGGTGCGTGCGCGCACCTCCGGACGCGCACCACTCCGCGGTAGTACCCGGGTACTACTCCCGCCGGTGGGGATCGCGCACACCCGGGGAAACGGTCGCGAGGCACGTTGTTTACGTGCCGGCCCGCGCTCAGTTGTCGCCATCTTGAATCGATCTAGATTCAAGCGCGCGCACACTGAACACGCGGTCCGCGCTCGTATCGATACGGGGATCGCGCGCATATAGTATAGGGAATTTGGAACGCGGATAGTGGGGGAACATGTGTATAAGAGTACGGAGATAAATGTATATTTGAATTTAGCGCTGTTAACTAGAGAATAATTTAGTGATCTATTGAACAAATCAATAGATGACTTTATTCGAGAATAAGACTTCCGTATGGGTAAATATAACAGCATATTACGTTATATGACTGTAATTACCTTAAATACGGAAAGTCGAAATACTAGTTGGGACAATGATAACTTATGCAAATTAGTTGTCATTTTTATCTATAGTAGGGTAAATACGGGTAGCTTTATTACACCTGTGACGGATACGGAAGGGTTGGAGAATTATAATATTGCCGTATCCCTCGCAGGTAACGAGAGAGAGAACAGATAGGGATATTAGGAGATTGAGGGAGATAGAAAATCGGGGAAGAAGTTTGGCGTGACTCGGAAAAACGGATCATCGCCATTCTGATCCTACCGATCGTACAGTGTTGTATTCTGATTCTATCGATCTTAAATCATAGTATTATTTTTCGGCATTCTACCAATCAGGAGATTTTTTCAGGGTGATTTATCAGAAATATTCAGCAGGTTTTGAGGAGAATAATCATATATATATATAAGGAGGAATTGAGGAAAATTATCTAATTTAAAATATAAATAAATCAGGAGGAAGCAACGAACCACCGCACAAATCAGATAATTATATATATCTATCCATAATATATTGGACTGAGTATTATTTTCTAATTAATTACGTTATATATATTGGTGAGTTATTTTAATTATTAAAATAATAATTGATTTATTTAGTGGGGGCAATAAGGATAAATGCAGTGCGCGTTTTTTTCTTATTAAATTAAATTATTTATTTAATTAATTATAAAGTAACGTTCTCTCTCTCGTGGTTAGTGGTGCCACGGGATCTATTATTAGATCCCGTAATATAATTTTATATTTATCTAAGTATGGTTAAGGTATTAATATTCGTTACGCGGTTTAATAGTTATCCGGAACTATTATTTTATTCAACGGAACTTCCTCTGGGTGAGACCACCGGGTAATCAGGACTAATAAATTAATAATTTTTTTCTTTTCGATGATGTTGGGAATCCGGATATAATTTTATTTACATAATATTTTTTTTTTGTTATTTAAATTAAAACCAGCATCACAAAGGATAAATTCTAGACATAGTTAGCAACGAATATTATATATAATGTTTTATAGTAAAAGTTGATAGATTTTGAGTTAAATAACGGTAAACCCAGTTGGTATTGAAAAAAACTAGAAAAAATTCACTTTTTGAGGTTAGAATAACTTTTGAGCAAATAGATTCCAGTACCGAAAAATTTTTTTCTGTATTCTGAAAAACATTTGCAATGTGTACCCAAAATTTGGTGCATTTTAAAATTTTGATCGGACCACTTCACGTGGAATACCACATATATATATATATATATATATGATTGATTTCTCCCAAACTTTGAAAATAAAATATATTAAGTTTGGCAAAAAGTATGGGATAGTCTCAATACTTTGCCAAGACTTTATAAGCGAGACTTTTCCCAGACGTTCCCCAGATTTTTTTTACACGGGATCTTAATTCTTGAAAATAGTCCTGTCAAGCGCAATTTTTTTTGTTGTGAAGTTTGAGGATAACTCAATCCAACAATGAATTATTTCTCAACAGAGTTCCAATACAACGAGACACTTACTGAGCAGTTTGTAAAAAATATGTTGACTTTGAAATTGCAATAACTATAGTCATAATTATGTCGAGACATTTTTTCACTACTTTTGCTTTATGTATTACAGAAAAATCTACAAGTGTAAAGTAATTTGGTTCAAGAAAGTAAATATATCAAGCACCCCCGTTCTCTTAAAGTTAAATATTGAGTGTTGGATTGTGTAAAAATAAAATAATAAGCGTCAGTTCCAATGTAAATCGATCAGGTACAAATCGATGAGATGACCTGGCAGCTTGACGTCTTATTTTGCAGGCTCACATTTTCTACTGAGAAAGCAGGAGACGAGGAACTGATGTCGCCAAGGCTTCTGGCTCGAATTCTGGTTAAGTGATGCTCCAAGCAAGCACGACCTTCTTAAACGGCACAAAAATCGCGTGCTCCGGTCCACTATCAAACATACAAAGCATACATGTTTTCATTATTGTTTTGTCAATATACACTTTTTACTTTTCTTATCGTCTAAATGAACTTCTTTATTATAAACTCTATTATATTATAATTAGTTTTTTTAAAAAATGATTTTTGGTAAAGTTATTAGAAAGAGTAACTGAAATCAATTTATATTAAATCAAATATACTGTATATGAGTAAAGTATATAATATCGGTCTCTCTCGAACTAAATGCTTTAATTTAAAATAAAGCAGGTCTATCGTACTCTTCGTCTACTATGGTTGGTGGAATTTCCCAGAGCACGGCCTTTTAAATTAATTAAAGGCGTTTCGTCATCGATCTCCAAAAAATATCACCGAACGATATTTTCATTTTATTGCAAATAACTTGCGACTCGGTCTAAGACGTCGCAATCTGGCTGGTGGTTTTTCCCACCACCAGATGCAGACTACTATCTCTCTATACTCGTTAGAGAGATCGTTGTCTCTTTTCTATATATATAGACGCAGAACATCTTGCTGGCGTCGCGGTTCATCTTGCGACAGGCGTCTAAGGTAAGATCTCCAGTTCCTGACTGAGGAGTCCAAGCTGGAGATCGAGGATGAAACGCCTTTATTTAATTTAAAAGGCCGTGCTCTGGGAAATTCCACCAACCATAGTGGACAAAGAGTACGATAGGCCTGCTTTATTTTAAATTAAAGCATTTAGTTCGAGATAGACCGATATTATATACTTTACTCATATACATATCACCGAACGATATTTATATTTTATTGCAAATATACTATATTTTAGACTGGCGTTGCAAGTTTACTTCTGGACAAAGCTACTATTTTTATCGAAATTGCAAGTCACTTATAATAATTTTTCCTACATATTGACGTCTGAGTGAAATAAAGACATATCTCCATTGCTGGTTCAAGAAGAGCCTATCTCAGCGACAGATTGAAGAAAGACCTATCTCAATTCAGATTTTTTGTTTTCATATTTTGTAGTAGTAGCACTGTACGATTTTAAATTACAAGCTGAAAATGCTAATAAAAAAATCTGAAAAAATCATGATTTGTTTTTTAATATTGCTCTTGCTTTAGACCTGGTGATTAATAAATATGTTATAATATATATATTATAACATATTATAAATTTAGTGCCGTGCCGACGTGTGGAATGAGAAATTGTTCCAAATTGGGAAATAACTAGAATTCGTCTTTTTAGATACTTCCCAACGAGAAATATCCTTTAGACCTGAAAAATAATTGTTCAAGGTGTAAAATGTAAAATACGATTGACTGGCGAGGTCTTGTTATAAGTCGCCACTACAGATTTTCGTCCGTGCAAATTTTGGATCAAATTAACGCGTCATTCAAATCGTCTAAATACAAGTATAAAAAATTTAACTTTGTTTTTGATTATGATTTATTTAATGTATATCGTATTTAAAAAAAAACTAATAATTCAAAATGGTTCTATATTTATGAAGATTTAAAATAGTTTAACACTATATTTTTTACTGTGACGTTGTAGTTTAACTACATATTACTTATTTGAGAAACTAAATAAGGAAGTAGAGCATAGTACCTGTTAGCTTACTATGCAAGTAAGCGTGCTATGCTTGCTGTAAATAAAACAAGACACACATATGCGGTGTGACGCTGCACTGGGGATCAGGGTGCAGGTCAATTAGAGTCAACTATGTATTATAAATAAAACAAATATTTATTCTAATAAACAATTAAGTGAAAAGGTGGGTGCCAGCCGCGTTAACACGCGACGAATAACGATAACACGCGGGTTATCTTAACCGGACACTATATACAGAGCAGTACTCTCGCCGCACCGGGTTATGCTGTAAGGAGGGGAAGGGGAAGGAGGGGACCAGGATCTCGCACACACTAGTACGGGTACTCGGCGGTACCGTACGCAGCTAGAGTGAATAATTCACCAACCTTTATTAGAGGAATCGGCACTCGTCCCTCAATGGTGATGTCACTCTCTCTATCTCTCTCGCTAGCTACTTATTAACCTAGTCGGTAGTCGGCGGCTTCGCTACGCTGGCTATTATCCGTTTAGGACGGCGGACCGTAGAGCTCTGACTCTCGGCGTGCTCGAGAGTCCCGTGTTCGTACCGCGCGCCTGCGCAGTACGTACCCGTGCGCGGCACCTCGATCTCGCGTCGTGCGAGCGTGTCGAGTGCCGCAGTGTTCAGGCTGTATCGGTACGAATCGGCTGTATGGTGTTTGTTGACCTGGTGCAGTGTACCTCTCGGCGATGCTGTAGGACTTCCTCCTGGGTAATTATTACGTCGTTCCGTCTTGCTTATCTCAACTAATTGGTACGGCGTGAGTTTCAGGTACGAAGCTCACCCGCCGCTGCATTGCTGCCCGACGCCGCCTCGATCATCTCTCCACGACGACGACGTACCAGAACGACCGGTCCCAGGTCTTCAACTACTCCAGGTAATTCCTTCAGTGTTGGGGTCACGCTAGTGTGCGTGTTCAGGTGTTTAGTATTTTACAAGGTCTGCTGTACACGTTGTTTCTGTACAGCAACCTAACCTCTTTGTCCTATACTTTCCTTGTACAGCTGTAGTGATTATATACAGCTGTACACGTATTCCCTTGTCTTTGTCTTCTGCCGATTGCTGTTGATCCTCTTCCTTGCTCCTTACCCTCTTAATGCGTATTTGTTCTTATAAATATCTGTTTTACAGCTGTATCTTGCTTGGCGTTGGAGGTTCTTCGGCTTCCTGCCTGGGTACCATCTCATCGCCTTGGCTGCTATGCTGTGAGGCTTCGGAGGGTCCTGGAGACTTCGTAGTGATCGCCTCCCTTGACTATCCTGTTAGCTGTGCCAGACTCGGAGGAGCCCACCTGATGATTTGAGCTCGCCCAAGATCCTCATCGCCAGGATCACCTAGTGCTTCGGCTACATGTGTGTGTTGCGCTTGAGGTGGGGTTATTAGACTGTGAGGGTAGGTAGGACGTAGTTAATGTGCGGGTAGGTAATTAGGAAATAGTATGTGGGTAGGTAGTATAGCTAGGGACTCGTTTAGCTTATCCGGGTAGGTAGGTGTTTGTCATGGGTTCAGTCGCTCGCTCTTGACATGTGCAAAGCACATTGTCACAGCGGACGTGTGAAACCAAGACAGCTTACCACATGGTAAACCGTTAAAGCATCCCGTTGAGGAGTTATGACTCCTGAATGCACACCATAACACACTCGCACACACTGTCCCAATGAATTAAGCTGCCGATCCTATAACATTCTTCCAGCACCAGGAACATCATATCCACTTTTGGCTCAACCGTATCCACCCTGGGCGAAGCCACTTGGTCCCAGGACATGTTAGGCTCTAGCGTTGAATCAACCGCCTAGTGGGCATAATTGAGGATGGATAGACTATAACCAAGTACAGTTTTCCATAGGTATTTAGAGGACAAAGGAAATAGGAGGTGACATGACACTTTGAGGTTAAGGGAACATATTCAAATAACATATACAATAACACCAAAGGAAATAAGCATAGTTACCCTGTTAAATCCACGAGATTAGCACACGATACGAGTACGCGAGCAACCGCGACCGGCAGAGACGTAGCCTTGCTACGTGTATATCGACACTGATTAGATAAATGAGTATTCCTTTTCCTTTTTAAGTAACTTATTTGATGGTCACCTTAATCCCCAGTGACAACATCATAATACATATATACATATATATATATATGAGAGATTCCACAGAACCTTTGACTTTAAGGCCAAAAGAAAATTGAAAATTTATTTTAAAGGCATATCTTTGAAACTTATCGAACCATTTCTAAATACCAGTAGTAGCATAAAAAACATGGGGCCCCTCATTTTTTTAAAAAATTTTTTTGTAAAAAATCAAAAACAATTATTTTAATGTAAAACATACTACTTTTCATCAAAAAAATAAAATTTTACATTTTTCTTTCAAATTTAAGGTAAAATGTTAAAAAATTTGATAAAATATGTAGCATAATATGTGTAAAAAGAAAAATTTTGTAACACAAAAATATCATTATAATAAAATTTTATTTTAAGCAATTAATAATTGTTCAAACAAAAGAAATGTAACAAAATATATAATATATACAAACATTGTAACTAATACAAAGATTTTTTGAATTATAATTCCTACCTTTAATTTAAGTTCCATTAATGTGTGTGTATTTGTGTTTAAGTATTACAATTACAAATATTTACTATAAGATGATTAAATACCTTATTTTCTCGGAAAGTAAGAATTTCATTTTGTTACATTTTTCGTAAGTTCGTTTCAGGCAAACAAAGAAGAATTTTATGTAAAGTATTTTAAAACATGTTTTTTAAAAGGTTAATAAAAAAGAGCAATTACTTTTATAACCATTGATAACATACTATCGATGTGCTGACGAAAAGTACGATTTTTTTCAATGGGGGGCGCATACGTGTACCCAACTTTGCGAGGGTACAATTTTTTTTCTGTAAGTAGCACACTAACAAACCAAACGCGATTTTATTTGTCTGATCAATAAGTGTCATTTTCCATGAAGAAAATTTATGAGAATAATTTATTTTTTTTTTAAGAGCTAAAAGTAAAATAAATTAGTTTTTTTTAAATAGTGGTTACGGATATTCATAAAATAAATTAATATATGTAGGTTGAAGCACACCTCTAAAACTTTTACATTATATTCTGTGATATGTGAAGATTATATAAAAAATTATCCAAACCATTTTTAATAAAAGTTTTTTTTTATATAAACCTAATAAAGCAAAAAAGTAGAGTGAGTAACACAAAGAATTAATTAAAATGCGATAAATTATAATTTTTTTAAGAAATATATTATATATTATTAATATAATAAATAACGGTTACTATACTTTGTGACTTTTTTCTACAAAGAATGATTTTTTTAATATGTTGAAAATCATCAAATAGCATTGAAAAGTGAAAGTAACAAGAAAGTCAAAAGTTCTGTGGAATCTCTCATATATGGGCTATTTTACGTCAAGTGGTATGATAAAAATTTTAAATCGCACCAAATTTTGAGAACAGGCTGTAAATATCTTCCAGAAAATAGAAAAAAATTTTTAGGTATTAAAAATAATTTGACTAAGAGTTATTCCACCATAAAAAGTATAAATTTTTTAAAAAAATTGCTATTTTTAAAGCCATTTATCTCAAAATCTATTGATTTTTATGAAAAAACATTATATTCTACTTTTGTTCAAAATAATCTTCAGAACTTAACTAGCCAGGTTACAATTCTTAATTTTAAAATCTCGAAAAGATAGGACACCCGGAAATATAAAAAATTGATTTTAAAAAAAGCCAACCATGGCAGAATTGATTTTGATTTATCACCAGAATGTACGCAAATAGTATATTACGAGACGAGTGTGCGAAGCAGGCGATTCACGCACGAGTCGCTTTTGCCGCCCGAGCGAAGCGAGGATGATATTTTTTAACACGATGTGAGCGAAACACATATGATTAAATTAAACCGTGAATGAACCAAAGTGATTCGCACACGCATTCAAGAGCACGTGAATAAGGTGCTTCGCACACGCAAAGCAAGCATGAGAAACCGTGTTTCGCGCACGGAGTGTTAAAAAATAGTTTTATTACATTATTTGCTTACGGGGTTAAATGAATCATTGATTTTATTGCATTTGTAGCTCCCGAGGTAATATAAATACTTCTTAAGCAAGAAATGTAATAAAATCAATGACTCATCTTACCTCGTAAGCGAGAAATGCAATAAAATTATTTTTTTATACGGCCTCATAACCAAGACATGCAATAAAATCAATGATTTACTAGCCTAAAACACTCACTTTGCTCGTAATTCAATAATTTGGGTTTTACTTGAATACAGTTTATTTCAGTTATAAACATAATTCATATTGTTATTATTTTTCTACTTGATATGAATTATACATATAGTGTATAAATTTTAATGCGTGAGTTTTTATCAGAATTATATGTGTATAGTAAGCACAACAATTTCAACTATGTTAAACGCACAAAATTTTTTTTTCAAATTGTTATTTATCTTTTATTTTAAAAGCATACACAACACAAGACACCATATTGTTATTATGTTATATTATAATTATAAATGTAAAGTTTAGAAGGTTATATGAAAGTACTCAAACGACTAGCGTCCTTCTTCCCGCATCAGTAGCAAAAATGCTGCTACAGAATGGGAATTTTCGGATAGGCTGGGTCAACTGCAGGGTTCGGCTCCGCGAGGCGGTCTCGCGTTGTTACCTGTGCCAAGAGGTAGGTGACTTCGCAAAAGGTTGCAAAAGCGCAGTTGATCGGCTATCGCAGTGTTTTCGGTGCGGCCAAGAGGGCCAGAAAGCAGGGCATTGCGCGGCGGATAAGAACATAGGCGCGCCTAGGGTTGAAGCATCTGTCAGAAATGGTGCTTCAAATCAACCTAAATCACTATTCTGTGACCAAGGATCTGCTGCCACAGTTGGTCAGATAAGAGCAGGCTGACATTGTTATCGTCAGTGAGGAGTTCAGAGATCCCACTGAATCGAATTTGGTAAATGATGCCACTGGCAGAGCGGCCATCGGGGTATGTGATAATTGTAACAAAAATAAAGTAATTGGTAATAGATAGAATTTGAGGTCGAAAAAATAAATTAATTTAATTTTTTGTTTAAAAATATCTAATTACAATCTTCAATAAAAATTATAGTATAAAATAATTTTTAAACTATTTATTTTTAAAAATATTACTGTAAACGCAATAAAATTAATTACAATCTATATGGTACGTACATTTTTCCATCAGTATGTAAGTGTGGGGTAGTTGGAAAATAATCAGCTAAATCTGTTTGTTTTGAAAATCGGAAGGTATTTGTTTCTTCGATTTGATAAACGGATAAATGATCGTTAGAACATAAAGTTATCATTTTTTTCATATAAGAAATAAACATTGTGTTTAGATTAATAATTAAAATATACAATAGTTTTCCAAAACTAACAACTGTATCGTTGGGATATACATATATGATTGACAATGTTTTATATAATGTTTCATTTACCCTCGTCCAATTTACGGAAACACATTGCTGAATAGATAAATCATGTGATAAAATGATTTTGAATTTATTGAAAGCTAATATTTTATTGATTACCCCATTTTCAGGTCCGGTAA
The DNA here is from genome assembly GCA_026168455.1 of Theocolax elegans. Taxonomy (NCBI): domain Eukaryota; kingdom Metazoa; phylum Arthropoda; class Insecta; order Hymenoptera; family Cerocephalidae; genus Theocolax; species Theocolax elegans. The sequence continues at coordinate 41,379,251 of CM047426.1, read as the reverse complement.
TTAAACAAAATTTAACACCTTCGTTACAAAATAGTCGTTAAGACGTTTGCAATTGATGCTTTAGTGTAAGAGTATAAGTTGAATTTACTCGGGAATTGGAAGTTTTAGCAATGCCTTTTAAGATTTTGTATTTAGCTTCAAAACGCATGCATAAAAATTGTGCTAATGGACCAAGTTTTTTCATTAAACACGGATAGTGTAACAGTATGTAAAACTTGGGTTTTAATGTTTCGTTAGATAATTTCATGTAAAGAATGTGATGGTCACTTATAATCTTTGATAGCCGTTCAAGAAGTCCATCATTTACAGCTGGAGCCATAATTATTTTTGTTATTTCCCTTAATAGCATATACAATTTGCAAGTAGTACTTGCGTGTGAACCACTTACCAGAAGGCCAAAATAATGAATCAAAAAAGACATTTTAGAAGAGGTTGTAATTAATTTACATTTTGAAAGAGAATCCATTGTTATTGTAGGCAATATATTATCATGTAACATTAAACTTTTATTGAAAAATAAAATACGCGAATTAAGTACATCAAGCGTGAAAAATTGTTTTTCGATTATTAAATTACGTAATATTTTTCCCATATATCATAGCGACAAATCCCTTCGAAGAGATTATGCATTGGATCGACGCAACTACTGTCAATTAAATGAAAGTACGGAATTTTGTGGAAAATACATTCTTCCTAATGCCATTATTCTTTTTTCACAGTCTTTTACTTAGTTTTCCACATTGCGCAAATCCTTTGCATTTTCTTTTACTAGTTTTCCAGTAATAGTTTTATCAGCTATGCAAATTCTGCAAAAATGAGTGGCATTAAAGGACTTTCAAAAACCCAAAATAGTGTTGCTTCCTAAATTATCACTAATTATTTGAAAAACTTTAAAATAAATTTTTGGATTGTTTTCATTACAATTTAAAGTAATACCATTTGTTACTATATCTGTTAATTGTTGTATAATATTCTGAAATATTTTTTAAATTAATATAAAAATTTTGTCGGTCTTGCTCAGTTAACGTCTAACGACTCTAAGAACTCCAAATTGCTCGCTCGAAAAGGCACGACAATTCGCCGCGTATCAATCCGGAGGACAACATTATGAAGGCCACAAACCGCCAGACATGAACCAAAAGGAGAAAGAAGAAGCAAATAAAATACTAAGTTATAAAATTAAAAATATTTTAAATAAGAAAGAAAGAAATTTTAATATTATGGAATCAAAATAATGATAAACTTAAATTTCGGTATCGTAAGAACGAATGAACGGAGCCTATATAAGTACACATAAGGTGGAAATTCTGATTGTGGATGGAATAGCGCCCCCAAAAATCGGGATTGATACGCGGCGAATTGTCGTGCCTTTTCGAGTGAGCAACTTGGAGTTTTTAGAGTCGTTAGACGTTAGCTCAGCAATACCGACACAATTCCTATATTAATTTAAAAACTTTTGCCCGGGCGAGAAAAATTATATTTTTAATTCTGAAATATTCTTTTATTTCAAAAATTTTTATGGTATTCAGTATTATACAACTGGAATAAAAAAATATTTTCTGACTCGGATACTCAATTGGCAAACCTAAGATACGCTCCAAGTTTATGGATACCTTTTCGTGAACCTAATGGTTTGTTTATTTCTAGATCATCAGTATAAATTAATAATGGCAAACATACTCTATCGTTAAAATCTGTTGCTATTTGTGCACAAAATTCGCTAGTGAAAAGTGTATCTAAATTATCACTTTGCTTACATTTTTCTATATGCCCTAAAATCGTCGACAATACTCCATGCATTTCCAAGAATTTTTTTAAAACTTTTGTAATAGGTACAGTTTGAACATCATCGTAGCATTGAACAGTTTTAAGTTTTCCTCTACTTACACGACTTTTTAAATGTGTATTTACAAATATTGATTTAGGCATTATTAAAGTACCAACTTCAACAAAATATTTTATAATTAAATATTCTGAAATAAAATCGTTAAAAGCATTTTGAATGATAGATAACATTTGCGGTAGCCCGTGTATATTTTCATATTTATTTTTGATAATTTCAATGCAGGTTGAACTAAAAAAGCTATTATAATTTTAACAATATGATGGGCAGATTCCCTATTTAAAAGAGGTTTTCCGTACAGCTCTTCTACAATATTACCTGCAGTTCTAGAAACTATATTAACGAACGCTTTTTCAGATATGTTAAAATCATTTTGTAAGGTATTATCAATAACGGAGAAAAATTGATCAGCTATGTTTTGCTGAGAAACATTATCATCAGTATTAGCATCGATTACGCAAGATTCATATTTATGGACGTTTTCAGATTGTAAATTTAGCACTTCATACATGCGCTTATCTAAAACGTGCTTTTGTATCCGTAGATATTCTGAAATTTACGATGACGATCCGTATAAGGACATACGTAACTTCTCTATTCATTTGGCTTTTATGATATGTACTTTTACATGCAGTAAAAATTTTTGTTCCATTGGTTGAACAGTACAATACGGACACTTAAACATCTTGAATATGATCTGGTACAAAATCTGAAACAGATAATTTAAAAATCAAAACATTTTATTTAATAATATGAACACCAATTACAAATATTTATAGGAATTGTTTATATGCAGTAAATAGTAGTAAATAGTGCAGTAAAATACGGATATTTACTTACAGTTTTTTTTAAATTATTCTGAATCATCGGATTTATCATTACCTAAATCGTATTGAATATTTGGACTTGAGCAATCGATTGGTCGATACCGCTTAGTCAATGTAGCGATAATGTGTTCTGTATAAGGAAAAATTTGATCCATTCCAGTGTTAAATTTATAGCACTTTTGGATAAGAGTCCACAAGTTTCGACGTTCAATTGGATATGCAGCATTAAATGTATGGAAGATTTGAAGCAAAAATCAAAAGCTTTTGATACTCCTTATCAACAATTTGTCGTAAGCCGGCGCGTCGGGTGACGCTGGCGAGTCCGCTGTCGACGGTATGTCGGCCAGGAAGGCCAAGTAGACGCTGGTCCGCTACGCCGCTGTCGTAGTGGCTTCTGCGTTGGCTGAGAGAGGACACAGCACTAACCTCTCAACTAGCTTTCTACGAGCCTGGCCCTGGCCTCGAGAAACTCGTGACCAGAGTCGGACGGTCGGATGACCGCCGGTGAGCCCCGCTCACTTTACGAAGTTCTTAGTAGGGTTGGTCAAGATGGACCAACCCAGATGCAAGCCGCTTTAACGGCGAGTTGTCCTCGGACGAAGAGGGAGACGCTCTGCAGGTGACAGCGGGATGTAAGTCGTACCGCACCGTTGAGAGAAGGTGCTAATAATTATGACCAAACAAGTGATCTTAATTTAAATTCGCCTTTATTCAAAACTGTATAGATGGTACAGTAATTGCCCCGAAAGGTGGGGTACTCCCGCAGTGGGAGAAGGCGAGCTGCTGTACGCTCGAACGGGCCTACACTTATAACGGCGCCAGCTTATCTTGATAACGGCAACGGCGCGATAAGGGGGCAGCCACCTTACGGCAGTTATCGGTACTAAATACTATGTATAATGTATAAGCTATATGTATAAAGACCGTGCGGTTCACGCCTATTAATAGTATGCTTGCGTATAACAAACTATTAAATAAAGTTGTAAAGTTTGTTTATGTTTTTCCATGCAAGCAACACTATTTTGCTTTACAGCTTCAATTTCTCCTTCGATCTGTAAATAAGAAAATTTTACAATTATAATAAAAATAATAATGTTTATAATAATAAAAACATTATTATTTTTCACAAGAATATTAATAATAATAACAATAATAGTATATTTCAATTAATTTTTTAGATGAGATGTAAGCTACTTGTCACTAAAATACAAACTTAATAATAAAGATATTATTAATATTTACAATAATATTATGAATTACTAAAATTATTATCTATATATAAATTGTAAATACTTATTCGTCTGTCTGTTTATTTCTCAACTTACAAATAGCTTTGGGAGGTACAAGATGCGACAATAATAATAATTGTATAGCAAATCGGCTATCTAAAATAAAAGGAAAATATAAAACTAAAGCATTTTTCTCAACTAACTTCTTAACTAAAGCATATACACTCATAAAAAACATGTTACTACCTTTACACAGATCCTTTTATTCTAAAATATTTTGCAGAGATTTTGCCGTTTCATCTTTCTTATGCATAGTGGAAATTTCCGAAATACGTTGATAAGTTATTAAAACTCGCATAATCAGCCTCAACATCAGTTAATGGTCGATTTTCAAAATCAATAATTATTAGATTATGAGAATTACTTTGTTTCAAAACTTCCCGCTTTTCAAAAATGCTTGATATCTCTAAGTTTTTATCGTTTCTAATTTGAGACAATCTATAATTTGCTGTGGTCCTCCATTGTACTGTATCTTTTAAACCCGAGTAGGCATTAGATTCCAACCATTGAATACTTGTTTCGAGATGTGGATCTATAAAAAGAACAATATTTATTAATATTAATCTAAAATCAATAAATATTTAATTTAAAACTTAAAAATAATATATATATATATATATATATATATATATATATTTATTTTAAAATTTTAAAAATACAATAAATATTTATATTTACATATTTACAAATGATCAACTTTCTGATAAAATCTGTATATAAATAATGAAATGATTCAACACAACTTATTTATAAAAATTGTTAATAAACATTTAAAATACGCGTTACACTATATAGATAACAGCCAAAAATTGCATTTATATATAATTTTCCACTTTGTAAGCACTTTAGTAAAGAATAACTAAACGGAAACTTTTAATTAATATTGAATTTTGTCGGTCTTGCTGAGCTAACGTCTAACGACTCTAAGAACTTCAAGTTGCTCGCTCGAAAAGGCACGACAATTCGCCGCGTATCAATTTTCGAGCGAGCAACTTGGAGTTCTTAGAGTCGTTAGACGTTAGCTCATCAAGACCGACAAAATTCAATATTAATTTAAAAACTTTTGCCTGGGCGAGAAAAATTATATTTTTAATAAAGGAAACTTTTAATACCTATACTCAGTGGATCTTTGTCATCATTATTCTCATCTTCAACCTCTGCTTCGAAATCATCATAGTTCAATAATTTGCAAATAACAACATTATTTCGCCACTTATTCGGAATGTTTTCCTTAGTCGCCACAGATCTTTTTAAATTTCCTGAGGCCTTGAGTTTGATTGGAGCAATGTAGTACGTTGACACTATTTTTGAATCAGAAAATACATCCACAATTTTTTATGCCAGACTTGCAAATATTTCGTCACTTGCTCTATAAATATAAAATTGAATTTTAGTACAAAAAATTTTTATATATAAATACAAAAAATTATTATTAACAATACTTTGTAGTAATTTTTCTAATCTCTGAAACGACCACATCTACAATGTAGTTCCTGCCCTTAGGAAAAAGATGTTTTTTTTGTTATATCTCCACAAGATATTTTTTCCTCGCTCACAGTTTAATAAAATTACAACGACTGATATGCTGATCAGATCGGTAAAAAAATGTGTGTTTACTTTACTTTTGGACTTTTTGATAAAGGTACTCTTTTCATTAGTTCTCTAAAAAAAAGTATGGGATTAAAAAAAATTATACTATTATACATTACACTATTATACTATAATCGCTCGCAAAATAAATACTTACAGATATTCTCTTTTGCGCAGTATTTGATACGTCAGGTAAAATGGTCGCATTTGTACTACATTCGTCAAAATGCTCCTTGCATTTTATTTTATAGCGTAGCTGAACACCCACTTTTGGGATTAAAATTAATTAATAACATTAATTATTAACATTAATTTGGAACTTACATTCTGTTCTGAAATAACAAAAATAAACAGTAAAATTATTATCACAAAATTAATAGTTACGTGCCTAATTATTAAAAATATTCCTGGAAAAATTTTTTAATTTTTATACCAATATTAATATTGTATTTAATATAAAATAAATAATATAGCAGAATATAATTACAGAAATGCTTATATATATGTAAAGAAAATCGACATTACACTTGTATACAAGTTTCGTCGTTTCTTTAGAATTTGAATTTGCCGCGCATTTTTAAGTAGGCTAATATGATAACCACCAACTTGTGATAAAGTGGAAAACTGATATGAAGAGATAAGCTATAGACACGTGTTAAATAAATTAATAAAACGTGGCATAAGTAAAATATAATGAATTGAATAATAAATTGTGTTACCTATAAAACGGGAAATTGCATAAAGGATAAATTGGCTTTAAATGTCGTTTTATAATGTGTTAACCCTTTTTTATGTAGGGATTGCTATAAATGATTAACTGAATTGTTTCTCTGTAAAACAAAGTTTATTTATAATTTTATTATTTATCTAATAATTTACACTTTTTATGTAATTGTACAATATTTCTTACCTGTAAAACAAAGAAACGACATTTCTTGAACATTAATAAGTAATAAGTATGGATAAATTAAAGTTTGAATTTGTAGTAAAAGCTTCTAGTGATAATAAATCAAATTTTATTGCCATAACCTCAATCACCACAACAGAAAATAAAATATTTGGTATTCCGGAAGAGTTACAATCAGCAAACTTACACAAACTAATTTTAAATACACCAGCATTTATAAAAATAAAAAATTCATTACGTAAAAGACATCAAAAAAGAAATATATGAATTACTTTAACAAAAGAATTATCGAAAACCTACATAGACGAGGATGGAAACATGCAATTTGAAGAAATTTTTTTGGAAGAAATAACAGATGAATTACAACATACTAATATTACAGAAGGCTCATCAGTAAAAATCTTAGAAAAAATTACTGAAACCAAATCTCAAAGTAACGGTCATAATTTTAAAAAACTTTCAGAAAAATTTGTCATAGAAAAGTTTACAGGCAAAAATCAGAATGCAAATCAATGGATTGATACTTTTGAAAAAGAATGTAACCGTTTCGATATAACGCAAGAAGAAGAAAAAATCGAAATTTTTAGATTATTTTTAGATAAATCTCGTTTGGACTGGTACAGCTCTATGCTTATAAAACTCACATTAAATTCAGAATAGAAAAAATGGAAAGAAAATTTTTATGAAACCTATGCAAATAAAGGTTGGACTTCAATCAGGTATGCTTTATTATATAAATATAAAACGGGTTCATTACTAGATTATGTATTAAAAAAAGAAAGACTTTTATTAGAAATGAACAAATCAATTGATATAAGCACATTGATTAATGCTATAGCTATAGGTTTACCAAATGTTGTATCAGATATGATTAATAGAGAAAATCTTAAAGCAACTGAAGATCTTTTTAATGAAATTGGTAAACTAGAATATTGGATAGAAAGCCTAATGATAAGCAAAATCATAGTAATGTAAACCCTAATTTGAAAGAAAAAAATGAAAAATTTAAACCATGCAAGATTTGCGAGAAATTAAATAAGGGGTCTCGGTATCACCCTGAATCTTTATGCTGGTTTAAACCTAAAGAAGACGGTAAAAGAGATAAAGATCTAATTAGAAATGTAAATAATACTGAATTAGAAGTAGAATTAAATAATACGGATCCAAAAAACTAAAAATTCCACCATTAATCAAAATTAAAGTTATGATAAATAACACATTGGACGTGGTGTTTATGACTCTGGTTCTAATGTCTCCGTAATAAACTCAAGATTAATACGTTTACAAAAACAAAAAGAATATAGAAGTTATAATGCAAATTTAAAAACGATTAATGGTGTGAAGAAAACAAATGGAATGATAACAATAAAAGCAAAAAGTTTTGATATAGAAAAAGAAATTAACGCTTTGATAGTAAATAATGAAAGTTTGAAGACGACTTTATTATCGGATTAGATTGCATACAAAAATTTAATTTAATCCAAGACGAAAATTTTAAAATTTCACAAAAAATTAGTGACATTTCAAATAATAATAATAAAGATATAAATACTAATATATATATATTAGAAGTAAAAAATGAATACGTAATAAACTTTAATGAACATATAAAGGAAAATAGTTTCAAAATTTTGATAAGCCATTTAGATATAATGGAAAAATCTGAAATTAAAAACCTCATTGATAAATATAAATCAATTTTTGCTAAGGATAAATATGATATAGGGACTGTAAAAGATTATGAAGCTCGAATTGATATGGTTATAGAAAAATATTGTAGTAAGCGACCCTATAGATGTAGTATTGAAGATAAACAAGAAATTGAAAAACAAATTGCAAAATTGCTAGAGAAAAATCTAATTGAAGAATCATACAGTCCATTCGCTGCCCCAGTAACTTTGGCATATAAAAATGACGAAAATAAAAAATCACGACTATGTATAGATTTCCGTGATTTAAATAAACTTATTACACCTCAATCTCAACCTTTTCCATTAATTGAAGACTTAGTCGAAAAAACAAGAAATTGTAAATTTTTCTCAACACTGGACATAAACTCAGCATTTTGGTCAATTCCTTTACGGATAGAAGACAAACATAAAACAGCTTTTGTAACACAAGAAGGACATTTTCAATGGACTTGTTTACCTTTTGGATTGAAAACTTCACCAGCGATTTTTCAAAGAAAATTGAGTAGTATAATGAGAAAACATAAACTTCTGGATTTTACAGTAAATTATATAGACGATATTCTAGTTTTTTCAAAAACATTTCAAGAACACATAGGCCATTTAACTAAACTATTAAATGCAATATTAGAGGAAGGTTTCAGATTAAGACTATCAAAATGCAATTTTGCAGCAGACTCAGTAAAATATTTAGGTCACATTATAAGAAATAATTCAATTAGTCCATTAAAAGATAATTTAATTTCAATAAAAAATTTTCCTATTCCAAAAACACAAAAGAATATACGACGATTCTTAGGAAAAATAAATTTTTATAATAAATATATTCCAAGATACTCGATCATATTAGATCCTTTACATAATTTATTAAGAAAAGGACAAACATTCGTTTGGTCGGAAAAATGTCAAAAATCATTTGAACACATGAAAGAGCTACTTTGTTCTCAACCTGTTTTAGCAATTTTCGATCCGGATTTACCGATACGTATTTATACGGATGCAAGCTTGCAAGGTGTAGGAGCAGTTTTAAAACAACTTCAAGCAAACAATGAAGAAAAATCAGTAGCATATTTTTCAAAAAAATTAAATGAAGTACAAAACAGAAAGAAAGCTATTTATCTAGAATGCCTAGCGATAAAAGAAGCAGTAAAATTTTGGCAACAAAGGCTTATCGGAAAAAAATTTACAATTTTTTCAGATCATATGCCACTAGAAAATCTGAATATAAAAGCTAGAACAGATGAAGAACTAGGTGATCTAACGTATTATCTATCACAATTTAACTTCGAAGTAAAATATTCTCCAGGAAAATACAACATAGAAGCTGATTGCTTAAGTAGAAATCCAGTATTAGACCCACACGAAAATGAAGAAGAAAGTATAAAAATTGTGAACTTAATACAATTAGACGATATTCAAAAAGATCAAAAAATAAATACAGATATACAAAAGAAAAAAAATTTATTGTTTTTGAAAGACAAAGTATACTATAAAAAAATGAAGAAGAATCTCTCAGAAGATTTTAGTACAAAATTTATAAAGGATATACATCAACATTACTGTCATATAGGCATAAATCATATGCAAAAGAAAATTGGAAAATTCTACACAGCAAAAAAATCTACTACAAAACATAAAAAATATTTGCAGATGCTGTACAACATGTATAAAGAATAAATCAAGAGGACAAAACAAATATGGACTTATGTCTCACTTAGGTCTGCTACAAGTCCTTTTGAAATAGTTTCTATGGATACAATTGAAGGTTTCGGAGGTTCACGCTCAACAAAAAAATATTTACATCTTCTAGTCGATCATTTTACTCGATATGCATACATCTTAACATCAAAAAACCAAAACTTGAAAGATTTTATAAAACTAGTAGAAAATGTAACAAAACATAATAAAATTGGCATAATTTTAACAGATCAATATCCTGGTATAAATTCAAAAGAATTTAAGAAATTTTTATTCTCTAATAGACTAAATGAAAGATTAAACCAAACATTAGTTAATAAAATCAGGTGTAGAATAAATGAAAGCAAAAGAAAATTAGCATGGACAACTATAGCACACGAATGTGTACAAAAATACAATGAGACCGAACATACAGTTACTGGATTTGCACCTAAATATCTACTAGAAGGTAAAGACGTCTCAATCTTGCCAAAGGAATTAAAACAAAATAATTCTCACGATAATTTGGCAGTAGACAGAAAATGGCTTTAAAGAAAAGTATAAAATCACATAATTACAATAAAATACAATTTGACAAATATAGAAAAACTCATCAATTCAATAATGGAGATTTAGTATTTGTAGAAAATGGAAATCGACTAAATAGACATAAACTGGATGAATTAAAAATTGGACCATATAAAATTTAAAAAAAAATATCAGATTTGATATACAAAATAGACACTGGACATAAAAAATCAACATCAAATCTATTCCACATTACAAAACTCATTCCAACTCCTATTTCGATAGATAACAAAATAGAAGATAATATTTAAAGAACTCATCGAACGACTTTTCTCTCGAGGGAGGGAGATGTAAAGAAAATCGACATTACACTTGTATACAAGTTTCGTCGTTTCTTTAGAATTTGAATTTGCCGCGCATTTTTAAGTAGGCTAATATGATAACCACCAACCTGTGATAAAGTGGAAAACTGATATGAAGAGATAAGCTATAGACACGTGTTGAATAAATTAATAAAACGTGGCATAAGTAAAATATAATGAATTGAATAATAAATTGTGTTACCTATAAAACGGGAAATTGCATAAAGGATAAATTGGCTTTAAATATCGTTTCTTTGTTTTACAGGTAAGAAATATTGTACAATTACATAAGAAGTGTAAATTATTAGATAAATAATAAAATTATAAATAAACTTTGTTTTACAGAGAAACAATTTAGTTAATCATTTATAGCAATCCCTACATAAAAAAGGGTTAACACATTATATATATATATATATATTGTAACGGTTTTGCTATTTTTAATAACAATAAATAAAATAATAATAATAATTCAGAACCGTTAAAATAATAGTCTCATTTACACGATCGGCCGCGCAGTAATAATACGACTATAATAAGCCATATAGGCGGAGGCGGCGGTAATCTTTACTTAGCGAAACGCGAGAAAAAGGAGTAAACAACTAAATAAGCAACAATGCAATATTTAATTAATAATTAAAATAAATGTATTCAGAAAAAGTAATACAGGCGCGTCGCAGCGCGCGAAACGCAGGTCAATATACACGCGAGATAAATAAAGAGAGAAAGAGAGAGAGAGACTACAAGACTGGCACTTACAGTGCGAGAGCCGCGATCGATGAATAAACCACCAGGCGAAGTCTGCGTAGTCGCTACCCTTTAGCTTCCTGGGCTGCGTCGTCGCCAAACAAACTAATATAATTCCACTGGATCACCAGCACAGCACCAGGATCACAAGCACGGGGCGATCAAAATATGGAGAGAACAAATAACAAGGTTTCTCACGACGGTTGAGATTAGTCACACGACGGTTGAATTTAATCTCTCGGCGGTTGAGATTAGTCTCTCGACGGTTGAGTTTAGTCTAAGTGCTCTCGCACTTACGAACCGAAAAACTCTCTCTCTTTCCCTACTTTTACCTTTACGAAGGTCCGCGAAAATCGCCGAAAATCGTCGAACGTCGACCTGTAACATCTGTAAAGATTAATACACAGGCTAGACAGAGAGAGAGAATGTAACGAGTAATGTAATATAATCAAATATTACATTGATTCGTTACAATATATATATATCGATGGCTCAAATCCGAAATGTCTCATCTCGCGAAACCAAATAGAAAGGTCTTATCTCGCGAAACAAAATAGAAAGGTCTTATCTCAAATGAAAATTTTGAATTTTACAATTAGTAGTCGAAATTTTTACTATGTCAGACTAAAAAAATGTTTGTTATTTGTAATATTTAGTTTAAATTCATTTTTATAATAAATAATACTTCATATATTGTAATTTATACAATTTGATACAATTTATATAATTAATATAATTTTATTTCGAATAACGATAAATAAGTTTCGAATAATGATAAATAAGTTATTATTTTAATACCTTCGAGAATCGTACATTTATGTGTAGAAGTTATCACGTATGTTTTTATTTACATCCAAGATCGTCAAACTATTTACGTTTACCAAGTTCGAATATAATTTCGAATATTATTCGAACTTGGTAAACGTAAATAGTTTACACACCAGGACAAGACGTGATCCACGTCTTCGTCGACACCAGGGTAGGTCGGGCACTCCGCACTCCCGAATATTCGGATGTAGTGCAGGTAACTGCGAAGACACCCATGCCCGGTAAGCACCTGGGTCAGGTGGAAGGTGACGAATCCGTGTTTCCTACTCGTCCACTTGGTGACATCTAGGATGACGCGATGGGTCCTGCGGTCTTCGCTTGCCGAATCCCATCTCTGCTGCCACAGTTCTATGGTCCTGTTTGACCACCGACTGCTATTACCACGTGCTGCTTCGCTGCTGTTTTCTAAGGTACGCCGACCTTTTCTGTACGTATCAGCCCTCTCTATCGCCAAAATATCGATGGGGTTCTATAAGTATGAGCCACCCTTAGTGCGGCTATTCTGCAGGCTCGCCGACAGGATGCACCGTAGCTTAGGTTACTTCTTAGGGCATCCGCCCAAATCGGGGCTTCATATAAGATTACCGAGCTTACCACTGTCGCTAAGCGGGCTCGACGTGGCTGCTTTGGCCCTCCGATATTGGGCATTATGCCCGACAAAGCTCTAGCCACTCGTGCGGCTTCCGACCCTGCACTCAGTAGGTGTTCCTTGAATGTTAGCCGGGCATCCAAGATGACTCTTAGGTATTTCACCGTGTTCGCCGATCTTATACGCTTACCATTTACAGTAAAGGTGGCGTACCTCCTTTGCTTCGTTCTGGATATAAGTACCGCCCCGTTCTTTTCAGCCGCCAGACACAGCCCATGGGTGCTCAACCATGCAACCACTACCGCGATAGAGACATCTCCGAGATGTTCTATCTCATCGATGCTCCTTGCGACGACGACAAAAGCCACATCGTCCGCAAAAGTCACTATCGACACTCCCTGTGAAAGCTGCTGCCTAAGCAGTCCGTCGTAAATGACGTTCCAAAGAAGAGGTCCCAAGACCAAACCCTGCGGCACGCCTCCGGTGATGTTATAGGAGTGCGCGCAATCCTCGATGTCATAGAGGAGGATCCGTTTTGTGAGGTAGCTCGAGATGACTGCGTAGGTAGCGCGGCACCTTTAATTTTTCCAAGGACCACATAATGTTGTCCCACCGGGCCGAGTTGAAGGCATTGCGGATATCCAGTGCGATGATAGCACACATGCGCCTAGAATTCCTAGTACCCCCGATGACATTGGTGGCCAGCTCGACAACTCGACTTATAGCGTCAATAGTTGAGCGCCCTTTCCGAAAACCGAACTGATTATCGGACAGATCACCTACCTGTGCAATGGCTGCTTGTAGCCTGGCACAAATGACTCGCTCGAATAGCTTCCCAGCTATATCCAACAAACAGAGTGGCCGGTACGAGGAAGTGTTCTCCGGTGGTCGGCTCCCCTTTGGGAGAAGCACCAGCCTCTGTACCTTCCACCTTGCTGGAAAGCATCCTAATTGAAAACATGCACTAAATGTGTCCGCAAAAATGTGTGGCACATTCAGCGCAGCTCGGTTATGCTAATTTCTGGCGGCGCGACTACACTGTCGGTCCCCATTAGGACTGTCTCGATTGCCCGTTCCTGATGTTGTGGGAATAGGTGGCGCACCGCTCAGTCAAGAAAATGTGGACACGATGGCATTGAGGCGCCCCTGGATTTGAGCTTACTTATCATCATATTGTAGGGCTTACCCCAGGGATCACGGTCAACTTCCTCGCAAAATTCGAACCAGCACTTGCGTTTAGCCGATTTAATGGCAGCCTTGGGCTCTTTCCATTTTTCCTCGTAGGCCGCGGTTAGTTCATGGTACCGCGGCTGGTGCCGAGCTCTCTGGTGCAGTCGCCGAATCCGCAGACACTCACGGCGTAACTTTGCGATATTCTCATTTTACCAGTAAATAAGTGGACGGCCACTAGGGATGGATTTCTCGGCCATAGAGATATCGCAAGCCGCTATTATGGCACGCGTGAGTTCCTCGGCTCGTTCTTCCGGTATTCGGTCGAAGGTAGACGGTATCATTCTCTTGTATTAGAAGCTTTTGTTCAGACCTGCTGCCCTGTTAATCGTCGATTGGAGCTGGTATACGAGTGCTTGATGGTCGCTTTCCGTGTAGCGATCACTAACTTTCCAGGTAAACCCTCTCTTTATTAATCTGGGATCGATGAAGGTTAGATCTACTACAGACGACATTGCCGCCTAGGTAAAAGTGGGAGTCGTTCCAGTGTTAGCAATCTCCAACTCCATTATCGCAAAGGCCTCGAGGAGTGTACGACTACGAGTGTTCGTTTTCGTACTGCCCCATTCTGTCGCCCAGGCATTAAAATCCCCTCCGATGACTATTGGCAATCGGAAGGACCTTGCACTATTAACGATGGCATCAAGGGATCCCAGAAATCCGTCGATGTTATCACTGGGTGGGAGGTAGCAACTGTATGTTTGCATACCCGCCACCTCTACCCAGCGGAGCGGCCATTTTTCCAGATACATGCATGTTTCCACATACCCAGATGGCCGTTCTGCCAGTGGTATTCCTCACCCATTTCGATTCAATGAGATCCTTGTACTCCTCGCTGACGATAACAATGTCGGCCTGCTCTTCTCTGACCAAGTGTGGCAGCAGATCCTGGGCCACAGCACAGTGGTTTAGGTTGATTTGTAGCACCTTAACCATTTCTGTCAGATGCTTCAACCCTAGGCGCGGCTATGTTCTTATCTGCCGCGCAAACCACTGCTTTGTGTCCCTCTTGGCTGCACCGGAACACTGCGATATTCGGTCGACTGCGCTTTTGCAAAGCCTGTGCGAAGTGACCGACTTCGTAGCATCGGTAACAACGCGTGATCGGCTCGCGAAGCCGAACCCTGCAGTTGACCCAGCCTATCCGAAGCTTCCCGTTCTGTAGCAGCTTTTTTGCTGCCGTTGCGGGAAGAAGGACACTGGTCATCTGAGTACCTCCATATGACCTTCTAAGCTTTATATTCCCAGAAGGTACCATATTTGGCCCAATCAGCGCAGAGATTGCCTCTGCCACTTCCTCCGCCGTCGTGGTCTCGTCCATGTCCTTTATAGTAATAAACTCTTTGTGGGTCAGTATCTGGACCTCTGCCATCCAGCGGCTTGAAGTTTGGCGCGGCCCGTATTTGCCGAAGGATCTCGGCATAGGCTCGCCCTCCTGACACTTTAATCTTAATGTCTCCGATATCCTTGGCTTGCTTCAACTGCGTATTCTGCTGAGTCTCTTTCTTTTTGCCCTTGCGTACTACAGTAGCCCAGTCAAGGATCTTTGACTGGTTTCCACTGGTCTTAGGAACGGATGACGAAGCATCTGCTGGCCCATTTTTGTTAGTGGGCTGCTTCGACTCCTTCTTCCTTTTCTCCGGGGGATGCTGAGGTGATGAGGGCCTTTCCCTCTCCACCGGTTTCCTCTGACGCTCTTCAGCGCGGAAGATGGGCGACGTTTAGCACATTCCTTGAGCGCATCTCGTCGAGCACACAGCACTGTTCACTCGCGCGTATTTATTAAGAACCCTGCCTATTGCTCTCGCCATTGTTCAGCTCTTTGTGGATGTCATTTTTATTAAGAACAAACTCCACCAAGGTGTCTATATTCTCACGCAGACGGAAGAAACCTCTGTCATCAGTTGATGCTGCAGAGGCCGAGTGACCAATCTCCGCAGCACTTACCATTTCAACGGTGTGAGTTTGGTCCCCCCCAAAATCCGTGGGACCAGCACTGACCACCGGGGCTTTCACCCGATCGGAATCAGTGGCGGTATTTGACAGGATTCCCATGCCCGCTTGGGGTAGTGTTGTTTTCAGCTCACTATCCAAACTTGGTTTAATTTCGGGGTGCCTTCCCCTATCTGGCTTTGGTTCGCCCCGAATATTTGATTTTTTCGGTACCATCCATATCTGGAAAGCATTCCCCTATCCACCAACTGGGGAGGCGCCACGATGCGGGACCAGCAAACCCGGCATGAGTGTGTGTGTGTGTGTGTGTGTGTGCGCGCGCGCGCGTAGTGAATAAATAATACAATTCAAAACATTATTTTAAATAAATTAATTACGAAAAACCTTTTTCAAAATTAAAATAGAAGCGCGCAAGGGGGCGAATCCCCCCTAGTATATTTATAAACTGCTTACTATTGTAATTAAATAAAACATGCTCTTAATGTTAATGAAGTATAGACAGAATTTACGTTCCGTTTGTTTACTCTTTTCGATACAGCGAATCGACATGTTGTAGCGCCACAACAATTCGTTGAAATAACCAGCGTGAAAACTTAAAACTAAGACTACCGAACCTTCTGGAAAATGAAGCTAAATGATTTTTAGCTTCAAATATATTATGTTAAAATTCAATTATAACCGTATTTGTTTGTAAATTCTTTTATCATGTTAAGAAATACATTATGTAAATATACATATCATTATAACCTTACCTGTAAAATTGTCCTCATAGACGGAGAGATTCCACGATTCCAAAAGAGTTTTACTTTCTTCGTTAGTCATCAGAAAACTATTAATGGACCTGGTAAATTATAACATAATGAGATAAACAATAACAATCGAACAACAATACGTAGATCGACAGCGCCAAGATCACGACGCGATTGAGGAGTCGTAACCAGGGTGACCAGTTGACGATATTTTGTCCTTTACTATCTTATTTCAATGAGTTCGTATTGTACGAGAGAAACAAAGAGAAAAAATCGCCACCTGGCAACGCTGGTCATAACTGGCGGGTTCCCTCTCCTTCTTTTAAGGCGCAACATTCAAGATGCGCAAAATCGCACCCGGAAAATTTGAATGCCTTAACTTCAAGGCGCTATAATAGCCAAATCGCATGGATCAACTTTTTTTAAACTAATGATATACTAATGATATAAAATTGCATTACAGAGCAGTTTTTTCAAAAAAATTAATATTATAATATTTTTAGAATAAATAATTATTTTTAATCGGTAATCTTCAGTCATTAAATTAAGCTAAATTAATAATAATAAGTCGTTAAGTTAAATTATGACTTATTACAGCCTAAAAATTTTCAATATAGATAATAAATATATGAAATAATTAGAAATGATCACCTAACCAAGCAGCACGGCGGTTGTAACGGTGAGGTATTGTTTACCTTTCCGTTTGACGAATTCGAGCAACAAGAGCGAACAATATCGTAATGTTCGCATCGGCTCGGGCCGGCGAGATTCGGCTTGGCTCGGTTCGTCGTGGCTACACGGGCGAGATCGACTTCGCGCGTGCACTTGATTACATAGGTGAGGGGGAGATTCGCGCGCGCTGAAGATAGATAGCCGCCTCGACACGCGACAGGTGTGATCCCCGCGTCCCGTGTTCAGCTTCGCCGCGTTGTGTTTTACCGTGGTTCTTGTGTATGTATTTTAACTGCAGGCCGACCCTGCATTTGCAGTGAGTGGTGCAACACCGCGAATCGATCTGCAACCATACAACCTCGGTGCACGGGTGAACGGATAATTCGTCCTACACCGCAGCGAGAGTTGGAAAGAGAGAGTGACCGATCGGCTGGTCGTTGTTTACCAACGACTACGGTAACTAATAAAGTAAGTGGTACCACTTCACGCGATCGTGTTTTATTCGCTAATTAATAGATAATTTTATAGTGTTATACCAGTCTCGTTGACTGAGTATATTATTTTAGTTTGCGATATCCCCCCCTTTCTCCACAAGTCGGCCGCTTACTGACTTGTAATAATAACGTAGACCTCGGCGACGATTAGATATTTTATTTGTTGTTTCTTTTCAATTTTATTTTAATAAATTCAATTTATAATTACAGTTCAATTCGGTGTTCGAGTAATTGAATTTTAACTCACGTACGATTCTTCCTGTGATCCTAAGAGCTCGTATATATCTGGTTGACAAGTGCTCGACGCGATATCCTTGTTCCGCGGTCAATTTCAGATTTGATTGTTACTTGGTTGTTATCTGTAACCGGACCTCGGTTTTAGACTAATACTTAACATATTTGATAGAGCGAACAGGTAACCGCCGCCGCAGTAGTTTTTTTAATATATTCGCAGAAAACCCTGCACGGTGCGTCAACAATCATCGGGGCCAATCTGAGTATGTGCTGTTGTTCCTAAGACTTGGACGCGGTGCAGCTCCTAGAAGATATACTACCCTTCAACTCCTGGGCTACTGAATGAGCTAATGATGGTGCTCATCCTGGTTCCTTGGCCCCGTTCCTAGTCAAAGAGACTAATCATATGTGCTTTTTTCCATACTAAGAACGCTTGAATGCTGGATTATGGTAAAATGTGCAATGATTCCTAATAACTGTTCGTAATTATTTTATTTAATTTGTATTTATATTATATTTAGTTCGTGGTGCGTGTACGCAGGCGATCGACGGAGCGCACGCACCACGATGTCCCCACATTCCAACTAATAATACACATTTAGTATCCTGGTTATTCTTGCTTACTGAAATACACCTGTTAATTAATTTGCTTAAATGTTTAACTTAATCAGGATATAAGACGACATTGAACGCGGAAAGATTTTTTTTATAATAATCAAACAGGTTGAATCGAGCGATAAAAATGACTCGTGGTGCGCATACGCAGGCGATCGACGGAGCGTACGCACCACGAAGTCCCCTCATTCCAACTAATAACAGACATTCAGTATTCTGGTTATTCCAGCGTAATAAAATGCGCTTGTTAATTAATTTGCTTAAATGTTTAAATTAATCAGGAAATCAGACGACATTGAATGAGGAAAGATTTTTTTTTTATAATAATCAAACGGGCTGAATCGAGCGGTAAAAATGACTTCGTGGTGCGTATAGGCAGGCGAGCGACGGAGCGTACGCACCACGAAGTCCCCTCATTCCAACTAATAATAGACATTCAGTATTCTGGTTATTCCTGCATACTAAAATGCGCCTGTTAATTAATTTGCATAAATGTTTAACTTAATCAGGAAATAAGACGACATTGAATGCGGAAAGATCTTTTTTTTTTGTTTATAATAATCAAACGGGTTGAATCGAGCGGTAAAAATGACTTCGTGGTGCGTATACGCAGGCGATCGGCGGAGCGCACGAAACACGAAGTCCCCACATTCCAACTAATAATTGACATTCAAAATTCTGGTTATTCCAGCGTAATAAAATGCGCTTGTTAATTAATTTGCTTAAATGTTTAACTTAATCAGGAAATCAGACGACATTGAATGAGGAATGATTTTTTTTTATAATAATCATACGCGATGAATAGAGCGGTAAAAATGACTTCGTGGTGCGTGTACGGCTGCTGCGCTCGCGTAACCTTCGTATCATTCTACCGCTAGCGCCACTGAACGGTAATTAGTGGCGTAAGATTTTATTTTGTTACTGTTGCGGTATTAAAGTCTACTATGTTTTTTAATATACTGAATATATTTATGAGTACACTTCCCTTCGTATGTGAATAAGTTAACTATGTACAAAATTTGAGACAAAATTATTATCTCGTTTTTATTTAATCCCTTACCAAAAATGTGAGACGAGTGAAGCATACTCCAAATTTTTGGTAAGGGTTTAAACAAAAACGTGATAATTTTACTGTCCCAAATTTTGCACACACTTAAAGAATCCATATACGAAGGGCAAGAAACTCTTATTTCTCCGCATAATAATATAATTATCTAATTATAGTCGATTATTTGATTTACTCAGTCGATAGGGTAGGGAGGAAAAAATTGACTTTGGAATTTATTGTTTAATTTAAATTGAAAATTGATTAAACACGGTGTATGAATATATATGGGGTATTCCACGTGAAGTGGTCCGATCAAAATTTTTAAATGCACCAAATTTTGGGTACACTTTGCAAATGTTTTTCAGAATACAGAAAAAAATTTTCAGGTACTGGAATCTATTTGCTCAAAAGTTATTCTAACCTCAAAAAGTGAATTTTTCCATATTTTTTTCAACACCAGCTGGGTTTACCGCTATATAACTCAAAATCTGTCAACTTTTACTATAGAACATTATATGTAACATTCGTTGCTAATTATATCTAGAATTTATTCTTCTGGGTTAGAATTTCTAATCTCAAGGTCAATGTTACATAAACTACATGTCAATATTCAAGTTGAAAAAAGTGCAAGTGCGCCACCTTTGATTTTTTCATCCAAAAGTCTAAAAGAAAGCTTGGAGCAATACCTTTCAAATGGTCTGTAGCATTTTTATGGCCTCCAATTCTGTAAAAAGTTATGACAATTTAAAGAAACACGAAATTTTTTTAAAAATTTAAATGGGAATTACCATGTTAATTTTTGTGAATTTTTTTATATATATATATGTTTATGGGTGTGTGTGTCAGGGTTGCCAGATGGCGATTTTTTCTCCTTGTTGCTCTTGCTTAATAAACATCAATATACGTAAGAGAGAAAAGGAAAAAAAATCGCCAACTGGTCACTCTGGTGTGTGTGTGGGTGCGTGCGAGCGTGCGTGTGTGTGTGCGTGCGTGCGTGCGTGCGTGTATGTGTGTGTGTGCGGCGGAATATTTATATAATATATATATATATATATATATATATATGGGTGGTTATCTGTGACATCGAAGATGAAAAAAATAAATATTGCTATAACTGTGGGAATATATTTTAGAGGTATCCAGTAGTTCTCCTGAATTTTTTCAGATTTTTTCTGGGCCATTATTTTAAGTTACAGAGAGTCAAAATTGACATTTTAGCACTTTTTTGCATTATATGCCCATTTTCATGAATTTTTAGCTCCCAGGGGATGCATTTTTCACTAAAAACATACGTATGACTTTTTTTGTAAAATTTTCCGAACTTTTCATTAAAAATACTTTTAAAGACATAAATGTATGCTGTCACACTCTTGTAAGCCATTTAAACCTTAAATAGTGAAAATCAGCAATTCTGCTCCGGACTCTGGTAACCTAATACTGTCTAAATGATGTCTTTTTATAGTCAGAAACTGCCTAAAAATTTCCAGAGTGGGTCTAAATCATTAAGATCACTCATGGTCAAAATATCCGGGAAAAGTGCCCGAAATATTAATAGAAATGTATATTTGTTGCCTTATAACGATGAATCTATTAGCATGATCATTGCAAAAAAATTTGTGCACTTACCTTGGAGTGGTAGAAAAGTATCTTCACTTGTTTCAGTATCCATCTAATCCCCTGTAAGCTGCTAAAAATACAAATATTATTATACAAATGTAAAAAAATAATTTTTAAACATTTATAATGCTGAATTTTTAGTTTTACATCCCTTACAAGAATTATAATACTAATCTGAAGGATTACTATAAATATATAAACATCATTATTACAATAACTGAATATACGTATTTAATACAAAAGATATATAAATAAATCGGATATATAATTATAATGAATAATATGATAACGTGACAGTGACAAGTTTGTGAAATCTAAACAATGTATTGCTGAATAATAATAATAATAATGTTGATACTTTTATAGTAATCCTTCAGATTAGTATTATAATTCTTGTAAGAGATGTAAAACTAAAAATTCAGCATTATAAATGTTTAAAAATTATTTTTTTACATTTGTATAATAATATTTGTATTTTTAGCAGCTTACAGGGGATTAGATGGATACTGAAACAAGTGAAGATACTTTTCTACCACTCCAAGGTAAGTGCACAAATTTTTTTGCAATGATCATGCTAATAGATTCATCGTTATAAGGCAACAAATATACATTTCTATTAATATTTCGGGCACTTTTCCCGGATATTTTGACCATGAGTGATCTTAATGATTTAGACCCACTCTGGAAATTTTTAGGCAGTTTCTGACTATAAAAAGACATCATTTAGACAGTATTAGGTTACCAGAGTCCGGAGCAGAATTGCTGATTTTCACTATTTAAGGTTTAAATGGCTTACAAGAGTGTGACAGCATACATTTATGTCTTTAAAAGTATTTTTAATGAAAAGTTCGGAAAATTTTACAAAAAAAGTCATACGTATGTTTTTAGTGAAAAATGCATCCCCTGGGAGCTAAAAATTCATGAAAATGGGCATATAATGCAAAAAAGTGCTAAAATGTCAATTTTGACTCTCTGTAACTTAAAATAATGGCCCAGAAAAAATCTGAAAAAATTCAGGAGAACTACTGGATACCTCTAAAATATATTCCCACAGTTATAGCAATATTTATTTTTTTCATCTTCGATGTCACAGAGAACCACCCATATATATATATATATATATTTTATAATCGTTTTTTCAAGAATACATAATATATGTATTTTTTTCCGTGCGCAAAAAAAAGTTGTGAACATAACTTGAAAGAATGTGTATTAGTTTACTCATTCTTGATAAAATTCATAAAATTTTTAAATGTATACTCAATAATAATAAAGGATCTAAAATTCAATGTAATGCTTTAAATACAAATGCAAAATTGTTTCAAGACTAAATAAATATTAATCAAGTATAACATACATTTTTCCAAATATCCATATGATATATATAATGGGTTAAAAATTAAATACATTAATTATTGTATTTTTAAGATAATTCTATTATAAACAGTAATGGCAAAAGAAAATTCAAATTTTAACAGTGGTAATATAAAATACGAATTACATTTAAAAAGATTTTCAAAAATTATTAATTTAGGAGCATTTAATTTAAATATTTTTTAATATAATATTTCAAAATTGAATGGATATACAAGTGTGTAGATAATGTATATTTATATAACACAATATTTTAAATAAACAAGTATGTATTTATTAGAAACAGAAGGATATTTAAGAAATGATTTTGTTTATAATAATCAAAATAAATATTTGGGCTCTGCATAGGAAAAATAACTTGGATATAATTATGAATTAAAACGCAAATTTTGAAAGAGGGTGCAAATTACGAATTAAGGGAGAAATGGAAGAAACAGGTTTTTATTTATATGCCACTAAAATTATATAAATAGTTCTATAAAATTAATAAAAATTAATAAAAAAATTTATTTATTTAAGAAGAAAGTTTTATTACTCTAAAAGTATAAAATATTGACATATAGTACTTGTGACGGGCCTAACTATATGTAGACATATAGTCAGTAGCCAGTCGCATTGAACAACGGCTCAAGCGGTAGAGCGTTAGCGTTCGGTCCGAGAAATCGGGGTTCAAATTCAACTTTCAGTAATTTTTTTTTTATTATTTAAATTAATTTATTTAAATATTTAGATAACCAAAATGGATACAATTTATAATTTTATTGAAATTTTTATGTTTTTTGCTACTTTTGCCAAAAATATGGAGTCAATATGATAAGAAATAGTTAAGTTAATAATTTATAAGGTTTATAAAAATATATAATGAAATCAAAAACACCTTCCGAAAAGGTGTCAAAAACCGCAAGTATTGTTTTTGATCACAATTTGGAAATTGTTATCTGATAAAAAAAACTTTAATTCTAACTCCCATACTTATTCTAATTCCTTGAATTTTAATTAAATATTTGTTATATATTACTAAAACTCTATATAAAAAGTTTCTGCAATTGAAAGGACTGAAATCAAACTGGAATCGACAAGTAATTTGAACCATGCCAAAGATTCTGCAATTGAAAGCACTGTAATCAAAGTAGAAGCGATAAATCTGTTTTTTTAAAAATAAAAATTTCAATTGTAACGAATCAATGTAATATTTGATTATATTACATTGCTCGTTACATTCTCTCTCTCTGTCTAGCCTATGTACTAATCATTATACAGCTGTTACAGGTCGGCGTTCGACGATTTTCGGCGATTATCGCGGACCTTCGTTAAGGGAAAAGAGTAGGGAGAGAGAGAGAGAATCGAGACTTGCGAGTACACGAATAATTAGACTTAGCTCGGCCGTGATTGATTTCGCCTCGTAGAGATTTTGAGAGTTGGTTGATTCTGGTGTTGTTTAAAGACGAATTTAGTGTGTTGTTCGGACTCTGCATTTTGTTAGCGTTTACGCAACCCAGTGTTCCCAGCAAAGAGGAGAGAAAAGCGACAACGCAGATTTCATCCACTGGAGTCGATCTTCTATTGCGAACTACACACTGTAAGTGTCAGTTCTGTAGTCTCTCTCTCTCTTTCTCTCTTTATTTATCTCGCGTGTATATTGACCTGCGTTTCGCGCGCTGCGACGCGCCTGTATTATTGTTTTTCCCGAATACATTTATTTTTGTTATTAATTAAATACTGCATTGTTGTTTATTTGGTTGTTTACCCTCTTTTCTCGCGTTTCGCTAAATAAAGATTACCGCCGCCTCCGCCTATACGGCTTACTATAGTCGTATTATTACTGAGCGGCCGATCGTGTAAATGAGACTATTATTTTAACGGTAGTTAATTGTTATTATCTTTTTGTATTTATATTTAAAAATAGCAAAACCGTTACACAATTTGAATAAAAACATTTTTCAGAAAAGTATCTTACACTTTTACTTTTTATTTCTGGTCCTGCTATGTCTAACAGTAGTAAATAAATAATATTCTAATAATATTTATTTGTGCAAAATTAATTTTTGCAAATCTAATAAAACGGACATTTCTTTTTTATTCTTTTAAATATAATAATAGTTGCATCACCGTCACACTATTAAATAATATGATGTTAATAAGCGTTTAACCAACGGTGATGCAACTATTATTATATTTAAAAGAATAAAAAAGAAATGTCCGTTTTATTAGATTTGCAAAAATTAATTTTGCACAAATAAATATTATTAGAATATTATTTATTTACTACTGTTAGACATAGCAGGACCAGAAATAAAAAGTAAAAGTGTAAGATACTTTTCTGAAAAATGTTTTTATTCAAATTGAAATTTTTATTTTTAAAAAGACAGATTTATCGCTTCTACTTTGATTACAGTGCTTTCAATTGCAGAATCTTTGGCATGGTTCAAAATACTTGTCGATTCCAGTTTGATTTCAGTCCTTTCAATTGCAGAAACTTTTTATATAAAGTTTTAGTAATATATAACAAATATTTAATTAAAATTCAAGGAATTAGAATAAGTATGGGAGTTAGAATTAAAGTTTTTTTTATCAGATAACAATTTCCAAATTGTGATCAAAAACAATACTTGCGGTTTTTGACACCTTTTCGGAAGGTGTTTTTGATTTCAGTACTTTCAATTGCAGAAAAAGGTGTAATTAAAATACAACAACCCAAATAAGTAGAACAAATATATGGGAGTTAGAATTAAATATAGTTATTTATCAGATAATTGAGTATACGTTTAAAAATTTTATGAGTTTTATCAAGAATGAGTAAACAAATACACATTCTTTCATGTTATGTTCACAACTTTTTTTTTGCGCCTGGAAAAAATACATATATTATGTATTCTTGAAAAAACAATTTTAAAATATATATATATTATATAAATATTCCGCCGCACGCTCACACACCCACATACATACATACATATATATACACATATATGGGCTATTTCACGTCAAGTGGTACGATGAACATTTTAAATCACTCCAAAATTTGAGAACAGGCTGGAAACATCTTCCAGAACATACAAAAAAAATTTAAGTGTTAAAAATAATTTGCTTAAGAGTTATTTGACCATGAAAAGTGGAAATTTTTCAATTTTTTAGAAAAATTTCTATTTTTAAAGCCATTTATCTCAAAATATGTTGATTTTTTTGAAAAAACATTACAAACAACTTTTGTTTAAATTAATCTTTAGAACTTATCTACCCTGGTTACATTTCTTAATTTTAAAATCTCGAAGAGAAAGAACAGCCAAACATATTGAATATCAAAAAAAAGGCTACTACACCATAATCGATTTTAATCTAACACCTCTCAAAAGTTCACATTTTTCGCGAGCTTTCGAATGGCTTGGGTTAGATTATTGGCCAAGACCGCTGGTGTAACTTATGCCTCATAAACCTCATAAAATCACTAATTTTCACGTATTTTAGGACATAACTTACACCAAAGGTGTAATATATATATATATATATATATATATATATATACATACATATATATATATATATATTTATCCCAATAGGGGTTTATGCAGCCCAAGAAAGAGAGGGAAGATGCTTACTTTAGCACGTGCGAGAGAGACCTTCGGGGTTATGCAGCCCGGGCTGCATAAACCTGCCATACCCCCAGTGGGTGTAAGGGAGATAGGGTTATTGGACAGTAACACGTCGGGCTGCATAACACCCGGTGGGGAAATATATATATATATATATGTGATAATGAACAATTAACTTACCAAAAATAGTAAGGTGCATAAACTTAATTGTAGTATTTAGTAAAAACCTATTAAAATTTTAGATTATTTTAAACGGATCTAAATAGAACTATACCTCCTAAGATTAATTTATTTAAGTCATCGCCAAAAGTTCTATATGTCATTAATATTTTGTACTTTTAGAGTAATAAAACTTTCTACTTAATTAAATTAATTTTTGTATTAGTTTTAAAAAATTATTTATAACATTTTAGTGGTATATAAATAAAAACCTGTTTCTTCCATTTCTCCCGTAATTCGTAATTTGCACCCTCTTTCAAAATTTGCGTTTTAATCCATAATTATATCCAATTATTTTTTCCTTTAGTTACAGACCCCATATATTTATTTTAATTATTATAAACAAAGGCATTCCTTAAATAACCTTTCGTTTCTAATAAATACATACTTGTTTATTTAAGATATTGTTTTATATAAATATACGTAATCTACTTACTTATATATCCATACAATTTTTAAATTTTGATTTGAATAATATTTAAATTAAATACTACTAAAATAATAATTTTCGAAAAACTTTTGAAATGTAATTCGTATTTTATATTGCCACTGTTAAAATTTGAATTTTCTTTTGCCATTACTGTTTACAATAGAATTATCTTAAAAATGCAATAATTAATGTATTTAATTTTTAATTTATTGTGTATCACATATAGATATTTGAAAAGTGTATGTTATACTTGATTAATATTTATTTTATCTTCGAAAAATTGTGCATATTTTTAAAAACATTACATTAAATTTTAGGTCCGTTTTTATTTATGAGTTTTATTAGGAATAAGTAAACTAATACACATTCTTTCAAGTTATATTCACAACTTTTTTTGCGCACGGAAAAAATACATATATTATCTATTCTGAAAAAACAAGTAACACGTACACACACACACACATGCACACACACACACACGCACACACACGCAAACACACACACACACGCGCGCACACACACACACACACACACACACACACACACACACACACACACATGCACACACACACACACATGCACACACACACAAACACACGCGCACGCGCGCACACTCACACACGCACAACGCACGCACACAACACGCACGCACGCAAACACACACACACATCATATATATGACATATATATAACATATAAATGACATATATATAATATATATATATATAACATATATGACATATATATATATGTTGAATTCTGAATTCTTAGACACGGCGGCGGCGGCGGCGGCGAATATTTATATATTATAGAGAGATATAACATATATATATATATGACATATATATATAACATATATATATAAAACATATATATATATATATGTTGAAATGCTGAATTCTTAGACACGGCGGCGGCGGCGTAATATTTATATATTATAGAGATAATATATATCTCTTTGCGGCCACTTCTCAAACAACTTGCTAACAGTTTTTAACCTCTGTAGGCGTTCTCCTCACGGGATGGAAAAAATTTCGTCTCTTTCTATCTTTCGCATCTCCTATGACGCTATCTCTTTTGTTGCCATCGAATGAAAAAGAAAGTGGAAATAGCAAAAATTCGAGAATCGGAATTCAGCAAGCAACTTTAATAACATCGAATTCTCCACTATGCACTTATGAATTTAAACCGGATTATTGTAAAGTGAAAACTTATATAAAAAATAGATGTGAGATTTGTAATTGCATAAATAGATAGTATAATTTTAAATGTACGAAAATATAAAAAATCTGAGGGGTTAGTAGCTGTATAATAGGGCTTACGCGCCTGCATACTTGCGTGCAGGCGCTATCGCGCCTTTTGATGTTTATAGTTAAATTTTACATTACATTTAAAATATATACCAAAAGATGAAATAATAAACAAATTATAGATATTAAAATTATTAAGTAAAAGGAGACAATGAACATAATTAATTCGAGTAAATAATTCATATCAAGTAAAGGCAGAGAGTATAAAGGATTGTTATAATAATATTATTATAATTGTTAATAATTTAATAATGTAACAATAGAATATAAGAAAAGACGTTTTAAATAAATTTAGCTAAAGAACCAAAGCAGAAATATACAGAAAGACTAAGGTAGACGACCTCAGAAAAACACAAACACACACACACACGACACTACATACACACACACACAGACACACACACACAGACACACACACACAGACACACACACACACACACACGCACACACACACACACACACACTTATATGAGCAAATCCACAGAACCTTTAATTTTGGGGAAGCGGGTAATATAGTAGTAAATAAGCGGACTTAGCAACATTATAACAACGGTTTCTGGTAGAAAAAGTAATTCGATGAAGGGTCCTTATCATTTTTTTAAAGTTGTTTTCATTAGCTTTTTGTTAGAGGCTTCATAAAGTTGCATTTTTGCAAATTTGACGATGGAAGTAGTACTCATCTTCTATTTTTTAAGCTTATAGAAATTATAATTCTTCACCAAATGTTACAGAAATTTTTTTTGACAACCTACACCATCTACTCTATTAAACTAAAAGTGTTAGAATAGTGTGCCTTCATGATACAGAAAAATAAAAATCGCAACTCTTGAGGAAGTCAGTTTTTGTAAATTTAGGAAATTTTAGAATTTTGATATTATACAAAGATAAGTTTTGTTTATAGCTATTGTGACTAATATTGCTTTTTTCGATTTGCAATAAGGATTCTTATTCTTTTTTGTGCTTAGCTGTGCCTCTTTTTCTTTACTAGCAATTCTACCTTAAACTTTTCAAAATCTCGGGCCCCTAGTCTTCCAAATTTTCATTTTCGCATGGCACACTCGACATTCACAAAAAAAGCATATATAAACTATATCTCTTTACTTTTTAGTAGATTATTGAGTCATCTACGTAAAACCTCAATTGAATTTTTTGTTAATTTAGATAATATAAGCTGTATAAAAGTATAAACATTTTATACCTTTGAACTGAAGTCCAAATTGACTATACGAAATAGGTTATTTCAACAGAAAAGCTAATATAAATACGCACACACACACACACACACACACACACACACACACACACACACACACACACACACACACCCGCGCGCGCGCGCACACACATACACACACATATCATTCAGTCAGCCTTACGCAAGTAGTTTGTTTACCATTAAAGAGAAGTATGCGAAAAGAAAATTATTTATCATGTAATGAATGTTTCAAATAACTCGCCATGTACTCATTACCAATTGAAACCTTCAAGTTGGAAGATTTATGGAGCAAAAAATGAAATTCCTGTTACAAGTACTCAAACAAAAAAACCATTGTTACTAGGAAAAGAAAATTACAGTACTGTAACGGCACTTGAAAACATCCTTTTATATGAAAAATTGTTGTTAGATATTTCAATTTTTGTTAAATAAGAGACTTAATTATGTTGTTATATTCATAAATTATAGAATAAAAAATGTTCTGTTTATTTACGAAGTGATTTTTTATAATTTACCCTATGATACCCCTCATTAATATTTTAATCGTTAATTTCTTAGATAAGTCTTGAAAAGAAATAGGGGCCCTCATATTTTCCTACTATTTAACCTCTAAAGAAGTAGAAATCTCCATTAAAATCAATGTGCCTCCCAAAAAAAAAAAAAAAAATTTTTCAAATGAAAATCAAAGGTTCCGTGGATTTGCTCATATATGTATATGACATACATATATATATCATATATATGACATATATATAACATATAAATGACATATATATATAATATATATATATATAACATATATGACATATATATATATGTTGAATTCTGAATTCTTAGACACGGCGGCGGCGGCGGCGGCGAAATATTTATATATTATAGAGAGATATAACATATATATATATATGACATATATATATAACATATATATATAAAACATATATATATATATATGTTGAATGCTGAATTCTTAGACACGGCGGCGGCGGCGTAATATTTATATATTATAGAGATATATATATATCTCTTTGCGGCCACTTCTCAAACAACTTGCTAACAGTTTTTACCTCTGTAGGCGTTCTCTCACGGGATGGAAAAAATTTCGTCTCTTTCTATCTTTCGCATCTCCTATGACGCTATCTCTTTTTGTTGCCATCGAATGAAAAAGAAAGTGGAAATAGCAAAAATTCGAGAATCGGAATTCAGCAAGCAACTTTAATAACATCGAATTTCTCCACTATGCACTTATGAATTTAAACCGGATTTATTGTTAAACTGGGATGAGAAAGAATTATTTGTTTAATTCTTTAGCTACCCCAGATTCTTCCACCTAATACTTTATTTCGGGTTAGGCAAAAAAATAAATGTATTTTGATGTTTCGAGTTGATATTGCCCGTTACACAAAACTGGGGTTTCGATCCCAGACGTGTACCTCTGAAAAATTTTTCATCTGCATTTTTCGAACACCGCGACTCAGTGGCTCGGCGTGTCACTATAATGTGGACGCCAGTTCAGGTGGCGCGTGAGTTTCGTGCATTTGTCAGTGCATGAGAGGCACGGGCATCTGAACTATAGGGAACGTTAGGAACGCGAAGATGTAAAGAGGATTGCGGTGTACCATCGGGAGGACAGAGAAACTGTAATTATTAGACTAATACAGTGACCGATGATATCTTCCGATGGGACACAAGCACCACTGTTTCAACTACATGTGCTTTGTTTAAGGACACACCGTTCACCTCCGTCGCTGATTAGGCCCTGGCAGCATAAATAGAGCGACGTTAAATAACATAAAAAAAAAA
This sequence comes from Theocolax elegans, assembly GCA_026168455.1. Classification (NCBI taxonomy): domain Eukaryota; kingdom Metazoa; phylum Arthropoda; class Insecta; order Hymenoptera; family Cerocephalidae; genus Theocolax; species Theocolax elegans. The sequence continues at coordinate 41,347,825 of CM047426.1, read as the reverse complement.
ATTCTTCCACCTAATACATTTATTTCGCGTTAGGCAAAAAATAAATGTATTTTTGTGTTTCGAGTTGATATTAGGTCCGTTACAAACTTTTGGCGATGATCCTTCGTCATTAAATAAATTAATTTTAAGAAGTAAAGTTCTATTTAGATCCGTTCAAAATAATCTAAAATTTTAATAAGTTTTTACTAAATACTACAATTAAGTATATGCACTTTACTATTTTTGGTAAGTTAATTGTTCATTAACACACACTCATATATATATATATATAGGAGGTGTAGTTCTATTTAGATCCGTTTAAAATAATCCAAAATTTTAATAAGTAGTTACTAAATACTACAATTTAGTAAGTATGTGCACTTTACTATTTTTTGTCAGTTAATATTTCATATGTTTATAATTATTAAAATATAAATTTAGGCTTTATAAGAATTCATATAGTTTAAAATTTACAGTTAACATTTAATATGTCTCTATTTTTTTTATTATTTTTATTCTGATTTCATTACACTAAATTTTGGTAAACTTTTATTTATAAATTATAATAGCTTATAACGGGCGCGTGTTTGAAAACTCGCGACAGCCCGTACACCCGAAAACGACGCGATCACGTGATTACGCGAGATCGCGCAACATCGCGAAGGGCCGCGAGACACCGAGTCTCGCGCAGTCCGTTACCGGCAGTTCCGCTAGAGACACTTGTGCCGAACGTGTGAGTGCGAGAGTGAGAAAGAGAGAGAGAGAGAGAGAGAGAGATCCGGCGACAAATCGTGTGTATGTGTGTGGTGGCCCATCGCCTCAGTCGAAGGCCTCTCCTCCGGGTCAACCTCGAGGACTTGTCCGAATTCCCGGACCCGTGTGGAGGTTCCGCCACCGTTGTCTAGCGAGCGAGTGGAAGAACGAGCGAGCCGTCTGCGCATCTGTGCGCCGAGTGAATCCCACTAAATAATTTTCGTAGTGCTGAGTTGAAGTGAAAACTTATATAAAAAATAGATGTGAGATTGTAATTGCATAAATAGATAGTATAATTTTAAATGTACGAAAATATAAAAAATCTGAGGGGTTAGTTAGCTGTATAATAAGGGCTTACGCGCCTGCATACTTGCGTGCAGGCGCTATCGCGCCTTTTGATGTTTATAGTTAAATTTTACATTACATTTAAAATATATACAAAAAGATTAAATAATAAAACAAATTATAGATATTAAAATTATTAAGTAAAAGGAGACAATGACATAATTAATTCAGAGTAAATAAATTCTATCAAGTAAAGGCAAGAGAGTATAAAGGATTGTTATAAATAATATTATTATAATTGTTAATAATTTAATAAATGTAAAATAGAATATAAGAAAAGACGTTTTAATAAATTTAGCTAAAGAACCAAAGCAGAAATATACAGAAAGACTAAGGTAGACGACCTCAAGAAAAACACAAACATATGATCACATACGTATATATGAGAAGGAAGGAGAAAGGGTAACCAATTTACAAGGATCCAGGTGGAAAAGTGGAAAAAGTGGGAAGTCAATCCCTTCTACCTAACTAATCGTATATAATGGGATGTATCGCTGCCGAAGACAGCATTCGCCTAGAGTTCGCGGGCGACCTAACAGGTCGGACCGCGTTAGTCTGTTATAATATATTTTATAATTTAAATGTCTCTAGCGATTTGCTCATTTTACCTAACCAAATACCACATAACCGTGTCCTAAAAGTAAGCTAACTTTGGATGATATAAAATCATTTGTTTGATTCAATGTCTTCCCAAAGTTCTTCCACTTTCCATAACCAAATAAATAACTTGGATGATATGGAATTATTGGATTAATTTCAATTCTTCCCAAGTTATCTCACATTCCTAAAACCCATAATATAAAGTAAAATTGGATAATCTGGAATTATTTGATTAATTCCATGTTTTCCCAAAACTTTATAATAATTAATTCATTATCCTAATTTATCAAATTTATTTAACTTGGAGGTTAAACTGGGATGAGAAAGAATTATTTGTTTAATTCTTTAGCTACCCCAGATTCTTCCACCTAATACATTTATTTCGGGTTAGGCAAAAAATAAATGTATTTTTGTGTTTCGAGTTGATATTAGGCCCGTTACACAAAACTGGGTTCGATCCCAGACGTGTACCTCTGAAAATTTTTTCATCTGCATTTTTCGAACACCGCGACTCAGTGGCTCGGCGTGTCACTATAATGTGACGCCAGTTCAGGTGCGCGTGAGTTTCGTGCATTTGTCAGTGCATGAGAGGCACGGGCATCTGAACTATAGGGAACGTTAGGAACGCGAAGATGTAAAGAGGATTGCGGTGGTACCATCGGGAGGACAGGAAACTGTAATTATTAGACTAATTACAGTGACCGATGATATCTTCCGATGGACACAAGCACCACTGTTTCAACTACATGTGCTTTGTTTAAGGACACACCGTTCACCTCCGTCGCTGATTAGCCCTGGCAGCATAAATAGAGCGACGTTAAATAACATAAAAAAAAAAATTCTTCCACCTAATACATTTATTTCGCGTTAGGCAAAAAATAAATGTATTTTTGTGTTTCGAGTTGATATTAGGTCCGTTACAAACTTTTGGCGATGATCCTTCGTCATTAAATAAATTAATTTTAAGAAGTAAAGTTCTATTTAGATCCGTTCAAAATAATCTAAAATTTTAATAAGTTTTTACTAAATACTACAATTAAGTATATGCACTTTACTATTTTTGGTAAGTTAATTGTTCATTAACACACACTCATATATATATATATATATATAGGAGGTGTAGTTCTATTTAGATCCGTTTAAAATAATCCAAAATTTTAATAAGTAGTTACTAAATACTACAATTTAGTAAGTATGTGCACTTTACTATTTTTTGTCAGTTAATATTTCATATGTTTATAATTATTAAAATATAAATTTAGGCTTTATAAGAATTCATATAGTTTAAAATTTACAGTTAACATTTAATATGTCTCTATTTTTTTTATTATTTTTATTCTGATTTCATTACACTAAATTTTGGTAAACTTTTATTTATAAATTATAATAGCTTATAACGGGCGCGTGTTTGAAAACTCGCGACAGCCCGTACACCCGAAAACGACGCGATCACGTGATTACGCGAGATCGCGCAACATCGCGAAGGGCCGCGAGACACCGAGTCTCGCGCAGTCCGTTACCGGCAGTTCCGCTAGAGACACTTGTGCCGAACGTGTGAGTGCGAGAGTGAGAAAGAGAGAGAGAGAGAGAGAGAGAGAGATCCGGCGACAAATCGTGTGTATGTGTGTGGTGGCCCATCGCCTCAGTCGAAGGCCTCTCCTCCGGGTCAACCTCGAGGACTTGTCCGAATTCCCGGACCCGTGTGGAGGTTCCGCCACCGTTGTCTAGCGAGCGAGTGGAAGAACGAGCGAGCCGTCTGCGCATCTGTGCGCCGAGTGAATCCCACTAAATAATTTTCGTAGTGCTGAGTTGATTCGTAACCAGCTCAGCACAGTGCAGCGAGCATTTATTATCCCGCGCGTAATACACTACACTGCCTGCTCGTGCACGCGGTAGATTCACTAGGCGACTCGGGTTGCCAATTCGCGCGTAGATTTCGGGTTCCGCGACTTCGCCGCGCTTTTACGCCCGATCCCGAGGTCGATGATATTCCGTTTTATCTCTGTTTATTTCTTTTCTATTTAGCGCACCCGTGCGCATGTACATAGTTGTAAATATACACTTTTAATCAAATATATTTTCTCGATTTACTAACGCATATAAGTCGCGTAGTTATTTTCGAAACCCGGTGTTCTGTTTTCCCGCTTACCCAGCCGCCTCCGCGGGCGCGCATTCTGAGCGGCCGAGCCTCGTGTTCCCCCTGCGGGCACGAGCAACCAAAAGTACTTGTCCTTCCCGTTACTTCCTTAAATTTACCCGAGTGCGACTCGGATTCGGCGATTCTCTACGCGGCGGAGAGTCGTCATCGTTGTTAACGGCGCATCGAAACCGGGGTATCGCGGTTGCACCACGGCTAAATTTCGTGCGCGGTATCGCAGCATCGTAGAACACAGCAGCACGGCGCGAGGTCCGCGCAGGTAAGTTCTCACCTTGAAAGCGATGCTCGACAAGAAGCACACGCAAGTATCGGCCCGTTACAGCTGGCGCCCAAACTTCCGGTTTCGGGAAAGAATACAGGGTATTCTCTTCGTCTAAGAATTTGTTGTTTTTTTTAATTCTCAGCGTTTGACTTATTTTGTTGAAAATAGGTCAAACTTTGTTTTTTTTTCTCTCTCTCTCGTGATTTCCCTCGTATTTGTCGCGATCGCGCATAAATTACGCATAGAAGTGCTAGCGTAATTTAATAAAACTCGCTTTATTTATCATTTTTTTTGCGACAAAATAAATTCTAGTGCTTGATTTATTTGGTGAAATAAATCGCACTTTGTTTTTTTTTTACCTTCGTTTTCGCTCGGGATACGTAGTTTCGTTTTTTTGTTTATTTTATTTATTTCTCGCAAATAATTGTGATAGGGTGCTATCGCAATTTTGATTGATCATTATAATTATTAAAATTATCAATTTTTGGTTGGTAATTATTTTGCGCAAAAATAGTTTTATTTTTAGCGCATAAATAATTTTGCGAAAAATTATAACTGGCCAACAAGAATTCGAATTTTGATGTGCAATAAAAATAATAATTTTCAAGCGTAATATTTCGATACCCACGTTAAAATGTAGCTAGTCTAAATTCGTGCGTTGTTGACGCGAGGAGGCACGCGACGCGCAAATGTAAACAAAGCGCCTTGTTTACATTTTCAAACTATGGTTCAAGTCACAAAGATTGAGTTAATGTTAAGACTTATAATTTTCAAGCTATTTGAATATTATTTGCGAAATAACATTTCGAATAGCACAAGCGAAAAATTTAATTTCAACTCGCGAATTGCAGGAGAGTGATTAGAGAATCACTTCTCTTGCCGTGGGTAGTTTGAGAAATTACCCTGCAATTCGCATTTATTTAATTTTTTTTTCTTTTTCTTAATCATTTAATTGTTCAAATTTTTTTTTATTTTTTATAAATAATTAATTATTATTTTTTTTTTTACACATTTGAAGTGTTTTGGAGAATTTTTTGCTTGATAATAATTTTATTTTGGTGAAATTATTTAATCTTTTATTTTTTATTATTGAAAGAGATTTTTTTTTATGTTGTTTTGTGCGTGTATATACGTATGTATATAAGACAACGGGTGCAAAATAGGATATTTTCAAACTCATTTTTTTTTAATTAGATTAATTTATTTCCTATTTTGCGCAAGTTGGTTGGAAAAAAATCTTTGTGTCTCGTTGTGTGTGAGCGCAAGTATATATATATAAGCGACATATTTTTTTTTTTTTATTTATTATACATATTTGCGTGCGCTTTATTTATTTAAATATTTGTATATTTATTATTTTTTTTATTAATTTATTTATTTAAGCGATATTCTAATATAAAGCGGCTAAAGAGTGTTTTTGGATTTTACGTTGTAAATCCGAAACACACTAGGTTAACGGACTGGTGTGACTGAAATAAAGCGCGCACACACAACGCTAATAAGTGCATTTATTTATAAAAATCGGCGAGCGGTTATAAAATAAATAAATAAATAAATAAATCAGCGTAATGGCGCAAGAGACGCTGACTTCGGTAGAGCAATGGTGCTTGGCACTGTCTGAGGATGATCTCAAGGAGAACCTCAAGGCTCTTAACCTCAACCATACGGGTTGGAGGTTATCGAAGGTAGAACGTCTGTATAATTGGCTTCTTGGCCATTATAGCCAATCGGATTTCGAAGAAACCGATTTGCCACCCGATGAAGCGCGCGTAAAACGAGAACAATTGAGAAGCGCGTTCATCGACCAGACGTTCGCGGAAAAATCAGGATCAACAATCCTCGAGGAAGGTGTTGATCACGATCGACCGCACCCCATTCAAATGCTGCACGATGATGAATTAATCAGAGTTGTGTATCACCAGTAGATGAGTGCCGGGGATAATGCGCAAGTACCGCAAATACAAGCGTAAAACGATGTGTCTACAAGTGCGCAGGTAAATGTACTACCCACAGTAGACGCACACAACTCAGAAATTCAACAAACCCCGGGTACTTCGCGGCAACCGTCGGAAGAACAGCAGCACCCACAGATTCCCATGAATTATCGAGAATTCATGAACGAATCTAACCGCAAATATGTGGAGCTGCAAAAGCAAATTGATTTGATAACGAGGTTATTCGAAAAATTTGCAAGCGCGTCGCCCGCGAGTAGTACGCGGATTGACGCGCAAGAATTGCGCAATAACGAACTTCCGCACGGTGCAACTGGAAAAGATGGCAATCGCGTTACTTTTCAAGATACGTACGATATTGTCAATTTACCGCAAAGTAGCCCGATATCGGTAAATCAAACTCACCATTTGCCAGAGTCGAGTAACGTTTGGAGAGGGGGAGACCTTCTCAACCTGGGTGAGAATGCTGCAGGTAACTCGGCGCTAAATAGCGCGAGTAATAGCAACGTTACTGCGACTTCAAAGCGCGATGTTGGCCAAATCGTGCGCAAATGGAGTTTGCATTTTAACGGCGATCGAAGTCAAAGCGTCGACATGTTCTTGACGCGTGTTGAGGAATGTCGCGCGCATAGTAATCTTCCAGATAGCGAAGTATTGTCTTCGTTATCCGAATTACTTAACGGGGTAGCAGCAGTGTGGTATAGGAACCACAGACACGAATGGTCGACATGGTCCGACTTTTGCGAGGAGGCTCGCTTAACGTACGGAATGGCAAGCGGCTACCAACAGAGGTTGGTAGCGGAAGCTAATGCGCGCACACAAGGCAAAGATGAGCCTGTGGGTGATTACATCACTTATTTGACCGGTATTATGCGCAAACAAATACCGAGACCCACGGTGGAAGCGCAATTAGATTTGTTATATCTTAACATGCTTCCTCGCTTGCGACAGCTGATCAAAAGGACGGATTTTGACAGCGTAAGAGACCTGTTGGTTATGGCGAAGAACGCTGAGCTCAACCTTGAGTACGAGCGCACGTACAGGGCTCCGCCGGAACCTGAAGTGTCACTTTTGCCGGAAATGGCGTACCGCGCACCAAAGAGCGCCGCCATAGCAACCAAAGTGTCCGCTGTAGTCGCTGAGAACAAAACAGCGGCGCCAACAGAAATCGCTGCCCTTCTCACGAAAATGAATGAGAATTTTCAGCGATTTCTAAACCAACAGAAGTCGAGCCAAATCCAAGGTAAAGGCCAAAATAAAGGCAAAAATAACTCGCCCAAACCGAAAGGCGAACAGGGTAAAGGGGGGCGCGACCAGGCCAGCGATAAGAGTACTGAGAGCAAGAGCGCTCCTCCGGAAGGTAAAAGCGAAGAAGCGCAGAAACCTCCCCCGCGTGCACGTGAACTAAAGAAAACGAATGTTCGTTGTTTCGTGTGTGATGAGCCAGGACACTTCGCAAGAGATTGCGCGAAGAGGGCGGGAAACGAACGACGGGACGCGTAGACGAGGTTTCTATGCCCCCGGTATGTTCGTGTACGACCTTTAAAGTTGAAATAGAGAGCGTAGAGAATACGCAATTTCCTTGTGCGAGCACTACTGCGACTAGTGTTGCGTCGAGCGTCGACGCGTCAAAACACTCGCACCCGGAAACCTACGAGTTACCGCAAGCGTTGCGTGACACGACGATAAAGTCAACTCGAGATCCCAACGACAATGAGGACCGTTGGTGGCTCCAAGTTGACATCGGTGGTTTCCGTGTAAGGTCGCTATATGATCCAGGCACAGCGCGTACATTTATGGGCGCGCTAGGATTACAAATTGCCAGCGCATGCGGGCGAGAGCTCCGACCGAGTAATGGTCGTGGAGCTCGCGTTGCCGAAGGGTATTACACTCCCATCACTGGTTATGTGGATCGACCTTTTACAGTAGCAGGCGTGAAATGGAGGTTACAGTGGCAATTATGCCCGACCTTGATCACGACTGTTATATAGGTACAAATATTTGTCGTCTATTTGATGCCGTGCATGACCCTAACGCTAACCTGCTTTATTTGAAACAAGCAGACCAGAATGTTAAACTACAAGTAGCTAGCCTTAGCACTTGGGGTTTATTGCAACTATCTGCTGTTGGACTCGCGCGAGTTGAGCAGATAGAACGCGATGAAGTGGAGCGTCTGCTCAATCGCGTTTTAATCTCTAGCGACGCGAAACTCGGATGTTCTTCACGGATACAGCATGAGATCGATGTAGGGTCCTCTCGCCCTGTGAAACAAAAGTATTATCCAGTTTCGCGCAAAATCGAAGAAGAAATGCATAGGCAAGTATTTGATATGCTAGAACAGGGTATAATTGAACCTGTCAAGAGTGGTTGGTCAAGCCCAGTCGTGATGGTCCGCAAATCGAACGGCGCGTATAGATTTTGTGTAGACTTTTGCAAAGTAAACGCTGTCACGAAGCCTGACGCATATCCATTGCCATACATGGATAATATACTTCGTAAATTACAAAAATCGAAGTATATCAGTACGCTCAACCTTAGCAGCGAGTATCACCAAATACCGCTGAAGAAAGAGTCGCGACCCTTTACAGCTTTTACTGTACCAGGGTTAGGACTGTATCAGTTCACGCGCATGCCTTACGGCATCGCATATGCGCCGGCGACCTTCCAAAGAGTCATAGACTCGATAATCACTCCTGAGTTAGAGCCGTGGTCGTTCTCATACTTAGACGACATAATAATCGCTACGGAGACGTTCGAGGAACACCTTAAAATGCTTGAGGAAGTGCTCCAGCGAATAAAAGACGCGGGTTTCACGATTAACAGGGAGAAGAGCGTCTTCTGCCGAGAGGAGGTAAAATACCTCGGCGTCCTTGTTAATCATGACGGTTTTCGCCCAGATCCGGAGAAAATTGCACCAATCATGCAATATGCGGCCCCCAAAAATTTAAAACAGCTCCGACGTTTCATGGGAATGTCGTCGTGGTATCGCAAATTCTTGCCGAATTTTGCGACCCTTGCAGAGCCACTTACGCAACTTACGAAGAAGGGGCGTAAATATGAGTGGGGGGAGGAACAGCAAAAGGCTTTTGCGCAAATAAAAGCGCTTGTTGCAACAGCTCCAGTGCTTCAGCGCCCTGATTTCAATTCGCAATTCATCGTTCAAACCGACGCAAGCGATACAGGGGTGGGTGCCGTACTCTTGCAGTACGTTGACGGCGAAGAGAGAGTGCTCGAGTTCGCTAGTCGCACCATGACTCAGGCTGAGCGCAACTACAGCGTAATCGAGAGGGAATGCCTCGCTGTATTATGGGCGATAAGGAAATTTTGGCCTTATATCGAAGGTTATACCTTCCGAGTAATTTCAGACCATAGTAGTCTCCGTTGGCTATGCAATCTGCGCAATCCGACAGGGCGCCTGTCACGATGGGCGCTAGAATTGCAAGGCCACTCTTTTACGGTGGAGCACCGAAAAGGGGCGCTTAATCACGTCCCTCATGCATTGTCGAGAATTCACGAGGACGAAGCGCCAGTGATTAGCGCGATCTCCTGGGCGAGCGATACACTCGATGTGTGGTATACGCGCTTATGTGATCAGTTACAGCGTCAACCGTGATTTTCCGCGCTACAAATTAGTAGGAGGACAGCTGTATATATACCGCCCAAGCGAGATACTCCCAGCTGAAATCGACGAGGATGATGCTTGGAAAATGGTCGTGCCAAATGAAAAATGACAAGAAGTCATGCAAGAGTGCCATGACGAGCCAACTTCAGGCCACTTGGGGCGCGAAAAAACATACGCGCGCGTCTTATTATATTATTTTTGGCCTAAGATGTACCGAGACGTACAAAAATACGTTAAAAATTGTCTCGTCTGTCAACAGTGCAAAGTTGAACAGCGAGCGCCCGCAGGCTTGATGGGGCGACGTGTTTTTGATTGGCCATGGCAAGTGGTTGCGGCTGATATCATGGGTCTATTTCCCCGCAGTAAACACGGAAAAGAATACATCTTAGTATTCCAAGACCTATTCACGCAGTGGATAGTGTGTGCGGCGATTCGCAAGGCGAACGCGCAAACAATACTAAAAGAGCTTAAAGAGCGAGTATTCTTGCGCTAGGAGTCAGCGAGATATTTTTGTCAGATAATGGGACTGAGTTTAAAAATCGTCTTATCGACAAATATCTTAAAGAGCAAGGTGTGTTCCACACTACTACTCCTCCATATTACCCCCAGGCGAACCCTGTAAAACGCGTCAATCGATCCCTTAAAACAATGATTAAATCATTTATCGAGGAGACTCACTCGACTTGGGACGAAAAAATAAACGAGATAGTTTACGCGTACAATACCTCGGTACATAGCTCGACAGAAGCGAGTCCAGCGCTTTTAAATTACGGTCGATAACCAACGCCACCGTGTTTTATAAAAAGAGCGCAAGATATAGCCGCTGCAGAGCAAAAGCAGCAAAACGCAATCGATAAATGGAAAGCTAGGATGCAAATTCTAGCAGATGTGCGAGATACAGCCGCAGATTGTGCGAGAAACGCACAAGTGCGCCAAGCGCAATATTACGATGCCAAACACCGATCTTGCGATTATCAAATCGGAGATATGGTGTGGAAAGTAAACAAAATTCTTTCCTCGGCCGCCGAGGGTCGCGCTGCGAAATTAACGCCTAATTTTGCAGGACCATACGTAATTACTGCTCGACTTGGCGCGAACACGTATAGATTGCTGGATAATAATGGCTATATCGTTGACCTGGTGCACGTCTCACACTTAAAGCCATTTGAGACTGCACAAGAAGAAGACGACGTCGAGATCGACTATCAACCGCCGAAGGATGCGAGCGCACAAGCAGCGATGAGCGACCCGTTGCATGCGAGCGTGCAAAAGACCGCGAGCGCGCAGCAAATTGTAACTGCGGATATATCAGCGGATATATCAGACAGCGAGCGAAGCGTCAACGTGCAAACGCGTGCACGATGTTCGGGAGACGCTAATACCGTACTATCTCAAGCGAACCATAAGCGAAGGGGAAGACCGAGGGTAAACACGATCGTCGTAAAAAGGGCCGGGAAGTCCTTACGCGCAAAAATTATGAGTAAACCGTCCGATTCGATTAAAAGAGGCCGCGGTCGTCCTAAAGGTTCGAAAAATAAAATACGTTTCGGATAACGTAATAAACTCACCGCGAAAAACGCGAAGCGCGACTAAAACCGACGTGTCCTGATACTCTCCCTAACCTTCCTTTCTGTTTGTTGTGTTGTAGTATGGAACAACCTGAGATGGAGGCGCTCATGGAGCGCATCCGAAAAGTACTCGTCGGCGTTGGCAGTCCAGCCGACCCAATCGCCGCCATACCTGCGCAGGCTATGAGAGAGCCTGCGCCGATTACACCACCGGCTACGCCAACCGCAACACTCTGGTTTCTCTGGGCTGAGGACACCGAGGAAGAAGAAAAGGAGCGCGCTACACTTGAGGAGGTCAACGAGGAAGAGGCTCCTCCCGAGACGACAACGTAAGGAGAGACGGGAAGCGAGGCCGAAAGCCTCAGACTAGAAACACCCTACCGCTCTCCTTTTCGCCGCCCAAAGGACACCAATCCTCCATCCATGTCGGACTCGACTCCTTCCCAGGAGGAATACTGGCAGGGGATCTAGGCAGTTACGGTGGAGGCGCTAAAAACCGCTGAGGAGTCAGAAGCCCTCCTTAATCAGAGCTTCGAGTGCTTCCGCGAAGGTATGAGGAGGTATGGAGCAGCCTTCCAAAAGCGCGCAGGCAACTTCTACGCGCTCTTGTCCGATCGACATGATAAAATGCGCGTAGTAAGGGCTACCCGCTCGCAGCGCACCAAGGAGCGCCAGCGGCAGGAGGCCGTTCGGCGCGAAAAGGAGCAGCGCTTGGCCGAGCAGCGCCAAGCCGAAGAGAAGGTGCGCGCTCTCAAGCAACAGCTCGAGGAACAGGAGCGCATCGCTGAGCGCGCACGCAAACGCGTGAATCAGTTGAGTGTCGGAAAACTTGGACCCGGCAGCTCAACAGAGTCGAAGACAACTGGCACGATACCCAAGACCACCAAAAAGTCCTGTTCCATCTGCGATTATCCAGGGGTATCGCGCAGTGACATATGCTTTAACTGGGAGAGGCACCAGAAATACCCCAACCCCTTCAAAAAGTGAGAGGTAGAGGAAAAGAGAGAAGCGTGTTTCGAGGAGTCACACGTCAATAAAATGTACATAAGTAAAGTTTTCTTTTTTTTTGCACAATGTACCCATAAGCCCTATTAAAGGCCAAGGACCCCTTTTTGATAATAGTTGTGTTTGTTACCTTGATTAATCCCTCAATAGTCCGGGTATAATCAAATCCTTCCCTGAAGAAAATCCTATGCCTACCTAACGTCGCGATAGTCGTTTTCGTCGTAGTTATTTTTTTTAGAGTCTCTTATCCAGGGGATAGTCGACTCCGGAGGGAGGATATAACGGGCGCGTGTTCGAAAACTCGCGATAGCCCGTACACCCAAAAACGACGCGATCACGTGATTACGTGAGATCGCGCAACATCGCGAAGGGCCGCAAGACACCGAATCTCGCGCAGTCCGTTACCGGCCGTCCCGCGAGAGACACTTGTGCCGAACGTGTGAGTGCGAGAGTGAGAAAGAGAGAGAGAGAGAGATCCGGCGACAAATCGTGTGTATGTGTGTGGTGGCCCATCGCCTCAGTCGAAGGCCTCTCCTCCGGGTCAACCTCGAGGACTTGTCCGAATTCCCGGACCCGTGTGGAGGTTCCGCCACCGTTGTCTAGCGAGCGAGTGGAAGAACGAGCGAGCCGTCTGCGCATCTGTGCGCCGAGTGAATCCCACTAAATAATTTTCGTAGTGCTGAGTTGATTCGTAACCAGCTCAGCACAGTGCAGCGAGCATTTATTATCCCGCACGTAATACACTACACTGCCTCCTCGTGCACGCGGTAGATTCACTAGGCGACTCGGGTTGCCAATTCGCGCGTAGATTTCGGGTTCCGCGACTTCGCCGCGCTTTTGCGCCCGATCCCGAGGTCGATGATATTCCGTTTTATCTCTGTTTATTTCTTTTCTATTTAGCGCACCCGTGCGCATGTACATAGTTGTAAATATACACTTTTAATCAAATATATTTTCTCGATTTACTAACGCATATAAGTCGCGTAGTTATTTTCGAAACCCGGTGTTCTGTTTTCCCGCTTACCCAGCCGCCTCCGCGGGCGCGTCAACAGTCTCGTTGCGCGCATTCTGAGCGACCGAGCCTCGTGTTCCCCCTGCGGGCACGAGCAACCAAAAGTACTTGTCCTTCCCGTTACTTCCTTAAATTTACCCGAGTGCGACTCGGATCCGGCGATTCTCCACGCGGCTGAGAGTCGTCATCGTTGTTAACGGCGCATCGTCACCGAGGTACCGCGGTTGCACCACGGCTAAAGCCCGTGCGCGGTATCGCGGCATCGTAGAACACAGCAGCGCGGCGCGAGGCCCGCGCAGGTAAGTTCTTACCTTGAAAGCGATGCTCGACGAGGAGCTCACGCAAATATCGCCCCGTTACAAACTATAGCAATACCTCCAAGGTGTTGTGTGAATCTGTTTAATTTTTAAGGTGTCCATGGTAGTGAAAAAATAATACAATTTAAAACATTATTTTAAATAAATTAATTACGAAAAACCTTTTTCGAAATTAAAAATAGAGGGTTGGCGCGCGAAGCGCGCAGGGGGGCGAGGCCCCCCTAGTATATATATATATTAAAAATTTTAAAATATTCAAAATTTTTATAAAATTTAATGTGTATAAGTTTATGTACTATTAGGCTAATTAAATAATTTTATGATTAAAATGAATCCCTGAATAATAAACGCCAAAAACCATAAATTGACGTTTTTTCTAAATGCGAATATCTCAAAAAAATGCATTTTATTTGTGTTTTGAATTTTACTATGTTTTTAAAGATGAATAAACCGAAGCTAATAGATATTAGCACTTAGCTTCCTCGTACATTGCTAATTTTTGTTTATGATTATACGGTAATTTATGTAATTAGTGTATTAAATGTGTTTTCATATATTACTGTAATCTCATTATGACTTATACGATCACACAAGTGTGCAAATATGCGTAAAATGCATATTCTTGCTGAAGAGCAACATTTTCATTCATACACGATTTATTTTAGGTGTAATAGAACAAAACAATAAATATTGAAGCGAATGTCGACCTTCAAATCGTCAATAATAATTCACAAGGTAATAGTGCCCAAGATATAAGGAGTAATACAAGCTCTGTTAGTTGCGAATACTCAAATTTGTCGGATAACAATGACGTTAATAATAATACTTATCTAAAATATGTAAAAATTTTTTTTACTAAACAGTAATACGAATGTACCCGGACTTATTACGATTGTTTGCATAAAAATAATTTTTAAAGAGTAAATCTTAATTAAAACACATATATTTAAATATATTCTATATTTTAAACAGATAACAATTTAGATAGTTAGAATGTTTCTGAAGTGGCAGACTATTTCGTAAGTACTATTTTCACAGTACGACTATTCACAAAATGTTGTATTTTGGTAATCAGTTCTAAAATTTCTGTAGTCGTTTTTAGGTTTATTTGCACGTAATGAATTATAGTGATATCGCAGACGAAAGTAGCGATGAAGATGAAAGTTCTGGAGAAGATCTGGATATCGAAGTGTTAGCTAATGACGATGAAAATGATCCGAATTCAAATTTTAAGCGACTTATGAAATTACTAGGAAGCGCTGATTCTAATGAAACTATTGGCGCTAATTTTGTCGTAAATAAAATTGAAATGTTATTGGCAATATTAAAATTTGCAATTATTCGCTGCCAAATTCAGCTGTAGCTGATTTATGTAAAATTGATGAAATGTTTTATCCTGATCAAGGTATTAAGTACCATGCCGTATGCTCAGACTGTAAAAATTATATAAAATCATTTACCAAGCAAGATCGTGATATTACTTGTACCGTATGCGGCAAAATAATACATTTAAAAAGTTCATATAACAATTTTTTTGTTATTTTAAATGTACGCTATGAATTGCAGAGTTTGCTCGAAAATAATCAAGAGTATTATTATAATTTTATGAATACGGATGAAGTAAATGAAAAAATTTCAGATATTTCTTCTGGTCAAAAATATAAAGATTTCGTAAAATCAATTCCAGAAGATCAAAAACGATCTTACGTTTCTTTAGTTTTTAATAGTGATGGATCACCGATATTCAGAAGCTTCAAATGTAGTGTGTGGCCTAATCAAGTTATTCCTAATGAACTTCCAGTAACTGTTAGAAATAAAAGGCCATTGACTTACGCCTTATGGTTCGGGCATGATAAGCCAGACATGAGCATATTTATGAATCCTTTCGTCGAAGATATTAATAAGTTATCTAATGACGGTAATGTAAGATATTTAATGAAGAAAAAATTGTAAAAGTGTACGCTTGATGTTGTTGCGTAGACTCCGTTGCCCGTGCTCCTATGCAAGGGTTCATTCAATTTAATGGGTATTATGGATGTAGCAGGTGTTTACATCCAGGTACAATGGTTCGACATAATACAGGGTGTGAAGTACCCATTATTAAATGATGTACCTTTAAGGAGGACAGAAGAGGAAACCATGCATCATATTGAACGGGCAATTGATACAAATTCAATCATTTGTGGTTTTAAATGTGCAACATCAATTTTAAATTTAGAGAAATTTAACATTATTGATGGGTTTGTGCCTGATGAGATGCATTGCGTAGCTCTTGGTGTTGCAAAACAATTTTTGGAATATTGGGTTAATAGTTCTGGTCGTCTATATAGCATTTCTAATGCACATATTAGCCACATTGATGAATATTTAAACAATTTTAAATTACCTACGCAAGTTGCTCGTCTATCAAGATCAATTGCCATTAGAAAATACTGGAAGGAGGAAATACCAGGCTTCGAAAAATATTATAAACATTGAGTATTGCTGGTCGAAGCTATTTATTTATTGATGGGAAATTCAATAAGTACTGATGAACTAATAAGAGCAGATACTTTATTAAAAAAATTTGTTGCAGTAACGCAACACTTATATTGATACCTAGATTGGGGTCCATTATGGGCTCACTTTGGGTATCCATTTGAATCAGGTGATGGCAAAATTATCAGGACTGTGTATGCCGCAAAAGGAGTTAGAAATCAAATTTGCAGAAATATATCGGTAAAAGGAAGTCTCAGTCTACTGGAAAAACATGTAGCCCAAATTGAGCACTCACCAGTTGCTCAGTATTGCCATTATCTTGAAAATCATTACACTGCGAAATCTATTAAAGTTGGAAGCAACAGATATTTTTGATGTGGTACTAGACTGAATGAAATAGATGCAAATAATTTCAATTTGTCGAGAAACAACTTGGTAGTTTATAAAAAAATGATTAAATATGAAGATGTTTTTAAATCCTGTATAAAACAACTGCAAAGATCTAACATTAATGAATCTAACAATTCATTTGCAAAAACGAATGAAAATCAATACATTTAAATAGTAAAATTTATAGTTGATGAAGAACGTAATTTAGAATACACAGTCTATACAAATGTAATTGTTAGAAATTCTTTACACATGTGCACCCACATCAGAAACATTATCGAAATTGAAGAAAATCACAGCATTGTACAAACTTCAAAAGTTGAAAATCTTTGTGTGCATATGACAGTAAATAGAAAACAGTATATATCATATGTACTGGTACTCCTAGACGAAACATATGTAAAACTGTAAAAAATGATATGTAAATATTTACTTTCTTGTAATTGGTTCTTTGTAATTAAATTACAATTAGTTGAACCTGCTTTATAATTATAAATAAAATATATTTAGACAATATTTAGAAAATATATTTAGACAATAAATTATCAAATTAATTAATTTAAAATTAATTTAAAAACAATTCCAACCAGACTAAATTATAATTAATATTTTGAAAGACTTATTTAGGTTTTCTTTGTCGATTCCTTCAGATACAAATTCTTGATGTTTTGAAACCACTTTTTTCTAGGTAACACCGTTGGCAAATATTCTTTTAGCCACCTTTTCCAAAATGCGTCTGTATAGGCCTATACTTTTCCATTGCTTTCGATTACATACATTATTTACATCATAACTACCTAATTTAATTTACCCTAACGAAGTACCAATTAAAAAATCGTTCGGAGTAAGCGCTTCATTTTCATCCGAATCTATAGAAACGTGTGTTAATGGCCTTGAATTTACAGAATGCTCTATTTCAGTTGAAAACGTATAGAGCACTTCTTCACTGGGAGCTTGCTCTCGTAGGACAATATTTAGCGCAGTTTTTACGGATCGGATTAGTCGTTCCCACGCCCCGCCCATGTGAGGATCTGCCGGTGGGTTAAATATCCATAGCATCCCGTTTTGGGCATTCTTTTGAACTGGTGTAGACCTCTTCCAGGAACGGCGATTGCGGTGATCTCCCTACTTGCTGGTTCCAACAAAACTTGATGATATGCTTGACTTAAATCTAACTTAGAAATATATTTTGCTAACCTTAATTTATCAAAAATATTATCCATATTCTTCATGGGATAAGCACATCTGTTAGTCACCTTATTCACGTTCCTATAACCCAGACAAAAACGAAACTTTCCATTCGGTTTGGGAACAAACACTGGACAACTACACCACGGACTGTCGGAAGGCTCAATTATTCCTTCCATCAACATGCGATCAACCTCAGCTTGAGATGCAGCCAACATTCGCGGTGCATATCTCCTGGGACGTTGTCTAATAGGATCATGACCTTGCACATCGATCTTATGTTGGAATAAATTTGTACTTCCTAAAATTTCTGGCGTGGGTGAGATTAATTTTTCTAATGTCTTCTGGATTTGCTCCTTTTCTTCCTCAGTCGCCTTAATCAATCCATCTCTATTAGTTAGAGTGGTCAAACAACCTGGATCATGTCCATACGGGAAAAATTGATACAACTTCCCGTCCGGAGTCCACCACGTATCATTCGCATAATCAATTTTTATTTTAAATAACCTTTGAAAATCTATATCTAATATGCCCTCATATTGCAATTGATCTGCTACTCGAAACGGTAGAACCTTCTGTACTCCGTCTACCGTTATCTTTACATCTAACTTCCCTTGCACAGCTACGGAATTTCCATTCGCCCCGTTAACTGCGCTAGATATAGGGGTATACTTTCCCAAAAACTGGTTACCCAATGCTTTTCCTAAATACGAATTTTACTGATCCACTATCTACTAATCCGATAACTTTCTTTCCGTTCAACTCAATAGTGAAAAATAACATAGGTTCTATTTCTCCTACTACGGAATTTTGAATAAATGATTCGGGTGCTAGAACATAAGAGCTAGACTTCTCACAACTGGCCAATCCATTACTACTTCTCTGTTTTGGGTCATTCTGACTGGATGGAGAGGAATCCACGACCCATACTGAATCCACCTTTAACCGTTTCCCGCATTCTCTGGCAGATCTGTCGGAACATCTTTCCTCCTACAACTTGGACAATTTCTACGAACAGTATTTGCCCTCCAACAACCCTAACAGCAATTACTAGGACACTCTCTACTTCAATGGTCCTTAGCCCTACATTTGAAACACGATCCGTTTCCTTTACTCTAATTTGAAACCGTAGGGGCTGCTGTAGTGGTTTTACTGTTTACTCCAGAGGAACGAGAACTGGGTTGGCTCGAGTTGCTTGGCTTACTAGTGGTTTTCGGTTACCATTTATGGGTTGTTCCATAGCTTGAATTATTTACATTTCCAGGCTTCCTGGGCATTGGATTCATATGGTTGCTAACCGTTATCTTACCCCTTGCATTGTCGACTGGATTGTGTGACATAGGAACTTGATTTGTGGAGTAGTTAGAATTTGGAACTGAACTGGGAGTAACTCAGGAATTGGACGAAGAGCTGGACTCTTGGGTGGTAGTATTTAAGGGTATGGTATGGTTAAATGGAGCACGATAGGGTTGCGATGGTTGCTGGATCGAAGCCAATTCTTGATATTCGGCGAATGGCTGCAACCAATTTTGCTGGGGATTACCTTGTCACGTCGCACTGGGGATCAGGGTGCGAGTGATTATGGATAAATTATTAATTTATTAATTTATTATAATAATAACAGCGGGTGCCAGTCGCGTACGTTTCGAAGTAATTATAGCGATTCGCTACTCGCTTAAAAGAACGTTCAATTGGATACACGTGGTGATATATCGTAATATTCGAAATAAGAAGCGAACGGCACGGCTGTAACACGCGTCTTGTAAGCCGGCTACTTCGCGCGCGGAAGGGGGGGGGAGGGGAAGAAGCTGGGGTACACTATTTTACGCGGCGAGCAAGGCTATCGTAATGACAGGGAAGAAGCTAGGATACACGGAGTTCGCGACACACACACAGGCAAGGGAAACGGCTATGAATTTGGCACTAGGTCGCACAAACCTTTTGCGATGCTGGCACACGTGCGGCACACACTTCGCTATGTTCTTTCTCTCAAATGCTCTCTCGCTGACGTCACGTCGGTATGTTGATCGGTCTTTCAGAATCGGCGATCGGACGAGCTCTGAGCTCTCGTCGTCGTCGACGCGAGAGAGTCGCTGCGCGCATGCGCCGTGACTACTTCGTGCGTACGCGGCCTTATGCCGCGTGCGGCTTAACGAAGATGTCCGCCGCGCACGAACGTAAACAACGACGGCGAGTTGGTGGCGACGACGACGTAGCTGTTCGGCCTTCTTCGTGGTGTTCTTGGCTGCCTCCTTCTTCTCTCTTGTGATCACTGGCTCGAGGACTCGGGAATGCAGTCAGCGTTTTTACCTGGGTGAGTTATAAACCGTACGGCTACTCGGTTTATGTATTGTTGTCTCACCTAACCTCTCCTCTGCACCCATCCTATACACAGCTGTTTAACTGCTGTGATCCTGTCCTCTTCCTTTGTAAGTTGCACACTATAAGCAGTAATCTTACAGGTTTATTTGCTGAATTGGATGGCTGCTGTGGGAGGTGATTGGCTACGCTGCTTCTCCAGGTGTGATGTGAAGGACTTCTCCTCACCACTTCCTGGCATTACTTGGACTTCGGGCTGCCTCTGGATCTTCCTGGAGACTCCTGAGCTGTTGCTTTGTGCTCGGTGATGCAGCTTCCCTGTGTGTGTGTAGGCTAGTAGGGTTCGGTGAGGCTTAGGTAGGATACGATAAGGCTTAGGTAGGGTTCGGTAAGGGCTTCAGTGGGCTACGTGCTTGCTCAACTTGACATGCATTAAATGCATTGTCACAACCTATAGGAGCGGTCTTATTGAACTTCCTTCCTTTTAAAGGTATATAAGCAGCACTTGGAAAATATGATTCCTCTAATGAAGGAGGTGGTCTATACAATTTTTCCCTAATTCGTCTATGCTCTTCTTTTTTACCTAACTGCTGGAGCTCATCAAACGTTCAATTCGTTGACGATAACTAGGATGTAAATTGTTATAAGCCCTGTCCAATTGGGACTCTAAACTCATTGGAGGTTTAACCTGATCTAATAAAATACTGAGTTTACTTAAGTAAATACTTATTTCCTCCCCCAAACCTTGTGTTCTGGTTTCAATGGATATTTTTAATCTTTCTTGAACATCTTCCATGCAATATTGCAACCTAAATGACCTTTCGAAATCGTTATAGCTGGACCAGTTCTTGTGTTCTCTCCTATACCAATTCCAAGACTCATCATCCAATACGGAGGGTAAAGCTCGAACAATATCCCCCAAGGATAAATTATATGATTCTTTGAACTCAGTCAAGTTCTCTAAAAATTCCTCCGGATCCTACTTCTTAGTTCCTCTGAACTCCACATGCCACTTCTCCCGGTATTATTCTTTAATAATTCTCCCGTTCTCTTTTCTCTCAACAAAATGGAACTATCCCAGCTGGACGCATTCCTTTCACTTCTACTGGTATTATAATTATTTTCCGGTACATTATTTGGAAATCGGATTCGCGTACTTGTAGCTGGATTGTTTATATTATGTACATTACTTTCCACCCTAGCTTGATTAATAGGATCTTCTCTTGGAATATAGTTTGATCTGTTCACTGTCCTTCGTTCCGTTTCCAACGGTAATGGTTGTGTCCATTCTATCCTATTATGGTCAGTACTCCACTAACGACTGTAGCTGGGATTTCATCTTGAAAACTAGCTCGGGTCATGTCACCCCGATGAACATTATTTATATCATTATTGTTTCTGCTTGACATACTTGCTGTGTAATTTCGCAAATAACTGCTCTCGTGCCCTGGAACAACATTATCCTTCTCATTTATTCTTTCAATTGGATCTGCTCGATGAAACATGGGATTAGCAATCGGAAAATAGGAAGTATTATCTGCTCGAATCGTGGGGTAGGCTGGATTTATCGAATTACTTGGTTCCGTCAATGTCATTGACCGTCGTTCATAATCAGCTCTTGGTACATTACAGAATCTTCCTTCGAAAACCGGACACTGAGTACATTGGGCTCGAGGAGGAATACTAGGAACTCCATTCCTTAAATCATCCGATTCCTCTATAGGTATTAACGAGTCAGCCTGAGGAACATTTTTCGGTGGAACATCCTGGGTAAGTAAATCTAACACCTGGGGTCGCCTACTTTACCATCCAGAAAGGTCATGTTGACTATTCAAGGAAATAGGGTTCTGAAATCGTCCTACGGTTTGTCCAGTTCTTAAAGGTACATTATTCATATCCATTTCTCCTGACAACACGTTATCATTATTTCTCCTTAACTGCATACTACTTGAATGTAAAGTATTTGAAGCTGGATTGATTGGGAAATAAAAAGATGACTCTACTTGATCGTCGTTATAAAATTCCGATTCACTTTCATCGATAGTTGGGTTCCATGCTGCTGCCGTCGGACCGTAGTATTGTCGCAATGAGTACCGATGAATACGCTCTCTCATCGTCGTGCCATCGCAATTTCGACTCAAGCCCTTTTTATCTGCATACTTAAAGATTTCCCAATCAGTTAATTTGTTCAACTCTCTTAAAATAATTCTACTGCTGGCCTCTACATCTAAACTGACTAAATCTTCTCAAGGTAATAAACTTAAAGACAACGATCATAGGCTACCAGCCATCTAATCACACTTCTGCCCTGGCTTGAGGAATAGATTATTACCGAACGAAACGCCCTATTACACTAATTATTCTCTATGCTTAACCTACACTATCTCAGGTAAATAGTTCCTTACTTAGCTAAATACTAATCTAGCTCGATGAATCAAATAAATTTCTTAGAATTATTATACGTATCTAAAGCAAGATAAAAAAAACGAATTCTGTTAATTAGTTAACGTTAAAAAGAGAAAAAAATTTAAAACCAACTATAATAAAAGTTTCAAACTTTATATCGAGCAATTATCTTCCAATCAAGCGAACCACTAATAAAAAAAACTATTAATCACTATAAAACACTGCATCAATTGTCCCATTTAATAATGCAAACTAATTTATTCAGCCGTTAGTTCACAAAGGCAGCAAGTCAACTTATTGCGCCAATGCTCAAATTAATTGCAAGCAAAATAAAATTTTTCTGTACAAGCTGCCGGATAAACAATATGGAGCTAGAATTAGTGGAAATGCTAGAATATTAATGTATAAAGCTTGAAAGGTGGCAAGGGTTATGCTTGAAGGGAATGTGGTGGAGCTTGAATGCAAATTAATGGTAGAAAAGTTGTCAACAAATAATAAATTCTTACAATTAATTATTCGCTTTGGTTACCAGGATAAGTATAAAATTATAACTTTTGATTAATCTCAAACCAAAACAACTTTACTTTAATAATTAATTATTAAATCAAAAGTAATACAATCTAACTTATTTTCAAAAAAAAATTTTTCAATTCACTTTAATTCTTAATATAATAAAATATAATACTAGCTGGAATTTTTATAAACAATATGCGTATTTAAATAATTAACTTTTCACAATTCATAAGCATGCTCTCTGAGTTAATTATTAATTCAAGCTAGACAATCCAAAAACAACATACACTTTATCGTTGAGCAAAAGCAAAATCATTTTATATTTAATAATTTAAACTTGCTTGAATAATCTTTACAAGCATTAAAATAAACAAAAAATTTTCACTTAGCCAAAATAATTTTACTTGACTTACCAAGTCGAATTAATAAATGAAAAATGAAAGAAAATTACAAATTCTTTCCACGAGGTAAAAATGGCCGGCCAAAGCCAATTCCTCGGCGTCCTCCCGTTCGTGTATGCGATAATGGCGAACCACGCGATCCCGAAATTTCCCGATTAAAATCTAACACCGGGGTCCTGTCACGGTCGCCATAAAACACGTTCACTGGGGATCAGGGTGAACGGCTCCCATGCAATAAATAAACAACACTTTTTATTAGATAGAATATTTAATGATAATATAATTATACAATCGATGAAACGAACTACTAGTCACGGTCGCCAGCCGCGTTCACGCGGCAATTTTATATCTTTAACACGCGATTACCGCACACACACACGCACAATTTCACAGCTTATTCGGAAGCTGGAAGAACCGGAAATTGAGGCAGGAATTCGCACCTGCAGAAGCTCGAAAAAAAACAATTCAATAAAAGGTTACCACTCTCGGTAAATAAACTACGTATAATCTATGTTTAACGTCTCGTTCGACGGTCCGACTCGGAATCGCCGAGTTCGTCGTGTTGAACCGATCACCGAGTCCGCGCGCATGCGCCACGCGCAACAGTTGGTTCTCGTTCGCTTGACTCGACCGATCCGACGTACGTATTGTTTATGTGTAGTGAAGAACTCCGTCCCCATGCACCGTCTCAACTGCTGGATACTATCAACCCGGAGCCTCATCAACGACGACATCAACACTGCACCGGATATTTCCTCAGCTAATTCTTCCTCACCAGGTTCCGGAGATCGCTGTTTTATCCTCTCTTCAACATCGAGCTGGATTGTTTAAGGTAATGGTATAAATAACAGTGTTTCTTTCTTCAAGTATATATGTTGTGGTGGTAGTATCCTAACCTCACTTTACCTCTCCTTCTCCCTACCTGCAACTAGGTTTTGACAACCTACTGCTTTCCTCAACTCTAAATTTAATTCAGTATTATTTACTAATACTGTTGCAGGTACTCGAAGGAGGTTTTATATCAACGGAAGACCACTACTTCTTGGAGGAGGCTGGATACGCTTAATTGTTGTCTACGCATACTTCATATATTATCTACACTACCTTAACTACTGCTTTATACGATGATCTTCTGCAGGACATAATGTACAGGATTTAGCACAGGACTACTCAACACAAGGATAACTATTGCGTTATTCGAAACACTGACAGGGACAGTGATTTTGTGCGTGGGCTTATGTGTCATTGGAGTGCGTACTCCTTCCTCACGGTCTAGACTAGCTGGATTCCGAGTGAGATATACATTAATTCCTATAAGCTACGGGGCTTTGGAATACAAATATAATACTACGCTGAGTGACATGCAGTTAGAACTACCATGTCACAAGTTATAAAATCTATTTTTATCGAATTTATTTAAATTTTCTTGCAACTCATCGCAAATCTTTCTGAAATTCATTCCATTGTCGCTATATATTACGCTTGGACAACTGCGACGAACCGATAACATTTGCAAAGCTAAAATAGCAGAGCTAACATTTAAAGAGTACGCGATTTCGAGGTGTATTGCTGTCGTCGCGAGACACGTAAAAAGCACGCCTCAATGCTTTTCCCGCCGACGCCCAATTTTAACACTCATCGGTCCGAAATAATCAAGTCCGCAATGATCAAATGGTCTTTTTTGATAAGCTATTCGGCTTTCTGGTAATGAACCCATCAGCTGATTGTGAGGTTTAGCCCGTTTTAATTTACATATGAGACAATCATGTGCGATATATCTTAAATTTTTACGGAGTCCCACGATATAAAATTTTTGTCTAATTTTATTAATTATTGTATCATTATTTGCATGATATAATTTAGAGTGATATTCTTTCAATAATAATTTTACGGCTGTTTTTGCCATCCAATATAATTGGAGAGGTATTAAAAATAAGATTATTTATTTTATCAATACATCCTTGAGCTCGTAACATACCCTTTTCATCAATAAATGGTTTTAAATTTATAATTTTTTCTTTTTTTGTTCAACGGTTTATTTTGCCTAATCAAAATTAATTCATTTTCGAAACATTCAGATTGAATCGATCGAAAACAAAATTCTTCCGCAGGAATAACCTCGTTATAATAATCCCTAAATATTCCTTGGCATCGATCAGCAATTTTACGTACTCGTCGCGCTAAAACTAATAGTCCCCGGCAATCGGCCCAATTTTTCTGCTACGCTTGAAAACGACGAATTTTCTATTTTTACTATAAAGACTTGCGATTGTCTAATTTCCATCTCGTCAGTGGATCTTTTTTAGGAAATTTTAGGAAATTTTTTTAAGGAAATTTAGGATCTTTTTTAAGGAAAGTAGGTTTATTACAGTTAGTTTGTCCATGGACATTTTGAATTTTTAAGAACTATCTAATCAACAAAATTTGCAATGATTTTGACAGATCACATGCAAATTTCGTCGACTGGTCAATCGCGGTATCGGAAGATGCACAGCAAAAAGTAAGACACGATGATTTGCTCACACACGGTATAGAAGCAGGGGATAACAAAAAATAAAGGAGGTATGTAATAGGATGCATAAACCTTTACGATTTTACAGCACTCTCGCTCAAAGCCAAAATCTCCAGTGTTTAATAGCTAATTTTAGTGCTCTCAAAATTAATTCTCACTCGATCGGAAACGGTGCGTCCTGTATGGCGACTCGAAGAGCTCTCCTTGTGCTCGCTTTTCTCGCGATGAAAGAATATGTATACGCATGCGTCGCTCGGCTGTCCAAGCATCGCTGCGTAGGCGGCTCGTCGAACAAGCATGGCTTATGCGACATGGCTGCGCAAGACTGGTGTCGACTCGATGTTGCTCTCTCGTTCTCTCCGCTTGGCATGTGCTCGGCACGCTATCTGTCTCTCTCTCTCTCTCTCTCTCTCTCTCTCTCTCTCTCTCTCTCTCTCTCTCTCTATTTATGTCTTAATCTGTCATTTTTTAGTGTTGATTATAGTTACAAAATATCATGAGTAATCTGAATGCCGATATTCTTAAGGAGTGTGATGTTGCTAAGTTGGTTCATAATTTATCATCGCCATGTAATAATTCAACAGGCTACAAATGAAGGTTTCTCCTTAAAAGAGATTAATATAAATGATGTTATCTTGGCGATCTCGCATTTTTCCTCGCAGCATTGTGGTGCGGACGGCATACCGTAAAGTATTATAGTCGGATCCTTGCCGGTTAATGATAATTTTCTTGTCAAAATATTTAACTCTTTTTTTCGACAAATATTTTTCCTAATCTCTGGCAGATGGCTCATATTATCCCCTTGAAAAAGTGCAAAATACCATCATCTCCTTCTGATTTCAGACTAATTGCATTCTTATTTTTCCTTTCAAAGGTTTGAGAGAAAATTGTCTTAAACTAGCTGCAGGATTTTCTGCAGTCATGTTCGCTTATGGACCCAATGCAAACTGGTTTTAGGCCATACCACTTAACAGAAACTGCTTTGCTTAAGTTGACAGAAGACATACGTACAGAGATCGACAGAAAACTTGTTACAATACTTCTGCTGTTCGACTTTAGCAAGGCCTCTGAAACAATATCTCCTACTCGTTCACTGGACCGCCTAAGGCAAATAGGGTTCTCTAAGTCTGCTGTATTGTGACTAAATTCTTACTTTTCGTCTCGTAGGCTGTAGTTTCGTCCGGTAACTTTTCTTCCTGGATTACAACAAACCTGGGAGTGCCGCAAGGGTCAGTACTGGGACCTCTATACGTTAAACAGATGATCTGTATATTTACTTGCAACTCCCATACTCTGATCTGGGTGGGAGGATAGCAGAAATTGGGAGAGTCGCAATTGCAATGCAGGATTGGACTGTGCACGCCTAACTCAAACTTAATGCCTCTAAGACTCAAGCTATTTTGTTTATTTATCGTAAATTTTGTTCGGACTTTTACAATCTTAGTAGTCATGGCATTGATTTGGATCATGGCGTGTACATCCCGTTTGAGGAGAGGGTCTTGAGTCTTGGTGTGGTTTTGGATTCACAGCTATATTTGAAGTTACTTGTAAATAATATCATAAAAAAATTAATATAGTACTGTATAGTCTGCGATTTTTAAACAATTGCGCTAATCAGACTCTTAGAAAGCGGCTCGCCGACACAGATTTTACAAAAGTACATTGTGCAACTAGGGAGCAAAATAGGTGTTTGCTGACGAGTGCAAGTTTGCAGCCCGAACGTAGCAAGGGCATCAAAGTGCATGAGCCGGCAAACACCTATTTGCTCTTGTGTTGCACATACTATTTTCACATGCGAAGACGCTAAATGCTATATTTGATTTTTTTAAACATGCATAATAGTATATTAATTAAATGTAGTTTTTTATCATATAACAAGATTTTTATTTTATTTAAATATTATACATTTTTATTATATTATGAAAATTGTATCAAAAATGAAAAAGAATGTAATTATAAAGAAACAGTTGTATTGAAAAATAACATTCAATTTGACGTTATTTTTCGTTGTTAATATTTATTGTAACATTGCAGTTGTTAAATTGAAATTTGGAATTTTGGCAAATGTTTAAACTACTACCTAAAGCTACTGTACATGCCTGATTTTCCAATTGTACTTCATTTTCATTATTTGGAAATATCTCCATCACTTTGCTACGTTTACATGGTAGATCTGTATCATTACTTTCTTCGGTGTTTAACGAGGAGGTGGAAGTTGACGGTCGCGAACTAATTGATTGAAGATTTATATTATTTGTAATTTTTTAGATATTTTATATTTATTTTGAATAGACTCATCTATGTATTCTTCTGTGACTGTATTCAATTTCCACCCACCGTGGCGTTTAAACTTTGTAATATCACCTCCCCCATCAACGAGGAGGGTTGCTGAGGTTCTGCGGAATGAGTGACCAGTGTATAATTTTCGATCTGGCAAATCTAAAAATTTAGCCAATTCTTTCGGTATTGTTCCTATTTTATTTTTGCCTATAGGTTGCTTTGTGCATTTACCACATTGGTAATAAAAAAAAACCGGTTTGTGTTACTATTAGGTAGCCGAATATTCATATATTTTTTACAAATATTATAAAATTTTTCGTGCACGGTAAAAGATCTCTCTGTTTCTGTCTTAGTATTTGGTATTTTTATAAGCAACATAGTATTGTGATCTTCGATGTCATCTAATGTAATACTTGTAATTTCTTTAATTCGACATGCACCGCTAATAGCAATAACACAAACAACCTAAGAATAACAAAATAAATTAACCAATTTTCAAAATAATAGAACTAATTCATAATATTTTAAATCTATTTTTATATAACTTTATTAAAACAACAGTAAGTGGTACTATTAAAAATAAAAAAAATTCTACAGTTTAGCACGTTAGAAAATATATAACAATATCAATAAAATACAATAGTACATTATGCACCAAGTACGCAAAATGTATCATTCGCGGCGAGTGCGAGTTTTGGCCACCGAGCGTAGCGAGCGATACATTGCGTCCGCGGTAGCATATATTATTTTTTGTTCGAATGTTATTAAATTCAATGTTGTTCAAAGATTATTAAAAAATTTAGTTTTGATTTAAATTGTTAACTCCTAGGATATTGAGATCTAGAATTACTGTATATACGAAGCGAATGTTGTGATAGGTAGGATGGATGGCAAAGCGTAGACGAGAAGGGGTAAGAGTAGAAGTTTTAGCGGGGCTGGAGGGCGGGTGGGGGTGAAAAGGGGGTTCGGGGGACGATGCAAGAAAAAGAAGTTGATTTTTTAGTTTTCCCCATTTTTTAAACTCATTATATATAACAGTATATTTCATCTTAGATTTTTGAGGTAATAGGTTTAAAGACATTAGCTTAGCTTCTTCAAGTATTTTAGCTGGTAATTCACTGTCACACTCAGAATGTGATGTATTATTGAGATCCATATCGATACGTATACGCAAATATATATATAAATTCAATTAAATAATGAAACAAGCACTTTTAAATCAATATATACTACACGATACGGGAACGTTGTTGCTACTGACTTTGAATAATGAAAGAGGCTGGTGTCCATGTTTACATGTAAAGTTGTTCGCGCTTAATATTTATTTAAAATTTTTCTTGGAAATTGTGTGGCTATGTGATGAAAATTTTGTTTACGTGTTTATATGTCTTGTTTTCTTTTTCTATATTTATATTATGTAATTAAATAAAATATGAATCATAATTAATTTATTTAGATTTAGATTGTACTATATTTATAAAGAAAATGTGTAGTTATACTATATGCTATTTTGCTCTCTGTATATAGACGTAGAAAATAGTATTTTGCGCTCTGAGTATGAGAAAATACTTTTGTGCGTTACGTTTGCCGTATTAGGAGGGATGATCATGTTATACCCCTCAGATATTCTCTGGGCTGGCTCTCCAGTGTATCTGGAGAGTTCTTCTTTAGATGAGTTCCCGGGGGCTCTAGAAGGGGGGCTCACAAGAGAATTCGTACCTCCACTGATGCGTACCGAGACTGGTAAACGCTCCCTACACGTACAAGGTGCGCATCTACGGAACTCCTTACCGACAGAAATTCGAGGCCTGGCCTCATTAAAGGCCGCGGCTCGGAGACACTTCTCGGCACTAAAATAGTTTTTATTTATTTATTTATTTATTTATTTATTTATTTATTTATTTACTTATTTACTTATTTATTTATTTATTTATTTATTTATTTATTTATTTATTTATTTATTTATTTATTTATTTATTTATTTATTTATCTATTTATTTTGTATCATTCCATATATACATGAATGGAAGTATTTAAGGGATGTTAGATGACCAGAGATTGTGATGACGTATAGCTGCTTTATGTGTCGTCCAATTTTAAATTGTATTATAGTATTGTGACTGATAGATGTATTGACATTTGTTTTATTTGTATTATATTTTATTCTTCTGTATTACTGTGATATTCGTCGTATTTCAATTTAATCTGCTACTATGATATTTGAGATTATGATATCACTGAGCAATATTGTATTTATAAAATCTTTTATATAGTATTTATTTTTATTTAAAATTGTAAATTTTGTACTGTACAAATAAATTTATATTTATCTATCTATCTCTCTGATCTCACTTTATTTTATTATTTAACTGATAGATGTATTGACCGCAACTTTAAAAATATTATTTTGAGAATACAGAAAAAAATTTTAGGTACTGGAATCTATTTGCTTAAAAGTTATTTTAACATGAATAAGTGAATTTTTTCAAATTTTTTTCAACACTATCTGGGTTTACCGTTATTTAACTTAAAATCTTTAGTTCTAGTTATGTCTAGAATTTATCCTTCTGGGTTAGAATTTCTAATCTCTAGGTCAATGTAACATAATCTACATATTAATATTCAACTTGAAAAAAGTGTAAGTACGCCCCGATTGATTTTTTTATCCAAAAGTCTTAATTAAAGCTTGAAACAATACCTTTAAAATGGTCTGTAGCATTTTTATGGCCTTCAATTCTGTAAGAAGTTATGATTGGCTTCTTTAGGTGGCGATAAAATTATTTTCGGTATTAAAACTGATTTTTCAATTCTTTTTCCACTAATAATTTCGGCTTGAATTGTATGTTTCATTAATTTTTTCACTAAGAACCTTGTTCCATTACACAATCCTTCTAGTTCATATAACTTTTAATTTTAATTTATGTGAAGGATGCTCATTGGGAGTGAATGAATTAAGAAATTCTATAGGCAGCGTAACATCTACATTTTCTCTATTACCATCTTCTGCTGTATGTATATTTAAATATTCAACTGTTGGCCCATCTATTATAGTCGAAATTTCTAATATAACTTTATCATTTAAATTACTGATGTCATTTTACATTCTTTCTATACCAAATGTTCCTTTAATGATATCATTTGCATTTGCTACTATATCAATAGGAATTTTAAGTACTTCATTGTCTTCTTCAAATTTATTACAATGTTTTCCTTTGCCTACATCTAATAACCATTGTATGAAAATATTGTCATTATCGCGTATTCGCAGATTTTCATTTATAGTCATACGTATAAAACTCGTCCATATAACAACTGGTAATGTTTGTCTAGAAACAAGTAACATTTTACTAGCAAACATTTCATAGTATCACATATACCTTGAAGTAGTCGGTCGACTGCTTCGAAAGCAAATTTTGATGTCACAGATATTTGATTTCGTATTATAATTTTAACTTCTTTTAAACTTTTATCATCCTTTGAATTAGATTTTATATTACATCAATAAAATGCAATTTTCCTTTTTATTTTTAAAAATTTCGATACAGTGTCGTAAACATTTTTTTGTTGATCTGTTAATAAATTTACTTTAAATTCAAATTCATTAAACATGTTACTTTTGTCGTAGAAAGTTGATATATTATCATTTTCTTGTATATACATAGATGCATTAGGCAAATTAAAATCATTTAAAGAATATCTATTAATTTGTAAATTTTTATCCATTGCGTTTTATGTCAGTTTTTACCAATTCTTTTCTCTAATCTTAGATAATAAAATAAGTGTTTATATTTTTTATATAAATGTCTTGCGTTTATAGGATTGTAAAAAATGCGAATAAATGCAAATAATTGACAAAGATCAGTAGGATAGTGTAATTGCGTTGCTTCCTCTAAACATCTATCCCACTATTGATCCTTATTAACTAAATGCTTAGCTATAGCAGTTTCATGAAGTGTAGCATATGTTACACCATCAACGTTACGTAAATCTTCGAATGAAGTTACTCCTTGACATGTAAATTAACAATCTAATAAAATACCTTCTACGATCTTTTTGATTAAACAAATACATTCTACTTGATATAAGTTTACTTGTTTTTTTCTTTTACTCCATGTTCTTAACTTATTATCAAATACATAATGCATTGGTATGTCGGAATATGAATAATTGCATTTTTCAGTATCCAAATTATTCAATTCACAATAAGCAGTTAATGAAGTTTCTACATTTTTATTTTTTATTTCTTCTTCTTTAAATTCTTTAAAGTGAATTTCCTGCTCGCCTTCGTTATAAATAGCTAATCGTATTATAAAATGTGTCATTTCTTCGTATATAAAATGGATAACAAGATGAATTAAAAATTGTTCTGTTATTAAAACTTCACGGAAAATTTTTCAAACATATTTTTGTGTCTTTATTCATACAGGGAGAACTTGCATTTTGTACTCCGCAAGGACCGTGTATCATAAATTGTTTTTTAACATTATGTAATCGAGGATAAATAGCTTCATTTGGAATTTCTGCATTTATAAGTTCATCAAATTTTTCAGGATTATTAAGTTTATCATTTTCATCTAAGAATAACAGCATGTGCATGTGTGACAGACCTCTTTTGAAATTCAATAACATGAGTATAAGCAACACATTTTCTTAATACACCTTTTAACTACCAATTTTTTAAAATCTTCA
Source organism: Theocolax elegans (assembly GCA_026168455.1). Taxonomy (NCBI): domain Eukaryota; kingdom Metazoa; phylum Arthropoda; class Insecta; order Hymenoptera; family Cerocephalidae; genus Theocolax; species Theocolax elegans. Next base: position 41,315,076 of record CM047426.1, on the reverse strand, counting down.
ACTTTTTGTTGAAATACTTTGTGACAATCTGCTTTGCACATGTCAACGTATTTGATATAATTAACCTAAGAGACTCCCTACTAACCGCACAAGTTAAACGAATACCTACTAAATCCTTCCCTATAACTACCTACCCGCACTGTAAATAAATCCTTCCTACCCTCACAGACTAAAAACCCAATCCCAAGCACAGCACACATAAGCATAGACGAACTACTAGGGTGGTTCTGGCTCCGAAGGCCCTGGGCGAGCTCAGTTGACATCAGGCAGGCTCCTCCGGGCCTAAGAGGATTCTCCTTAACATAACATGACTGCAGGCAAGACGAAGAGACACCATCCAGGCGGCAAGCTATGGAATCCTCAACGCCAACCAGTATGCAACTGTAAAAGAGCAACATAATTATTACAAGCATGTACTGTATGTAGAGGATAAGGACCTAGCAAATATATGTACAGTTGTATGTAAACACTACAGCTGTGGAAGGAACAGTATAGGATAAAATGAGGTTAGGTTGCTATACATAAACAATGTGTACAGCAGATCTATTAAACCATAAACTAAATGAATAATCATACTCGTGTAATCCCCACAACTAATCAAGGACCTAGAGCTTGTCACACCGCACTGGGGATCAGGGTGCGGGTGATAAAATCGATATCAAGTATAAAAAAGAGAATTTATTAACTGATATAATTTAATTCACGGTAGCCAGTCGTGTTCGCGGCTATATATTAACAGCTGCTAGCTATTAACAATTTCGCTTAATTAATGATAACGTTGTTAGGGCTCGTAATTTGGCTCGGTAGAATTGCACGCGCGGCGATATAGCTATTACACGATCGAATATCCGCTCGCTCGACGAAAATGGCGACGCCGGCCACGTGTGCGAATACGCGCAAAAGGAGAAATCGCAGCACACACACTTTGCGAGGAGAGGAACACGGGTATAGGTAGCACGTTCACAAACCTTGTATTGCGAACTCGCTCTCTAAGTTGCACCCGGTGCACACTCTCCAGACTCTCTTGTAGTACGGAAAGAAACAGTCAATCGGGTACAATTTCTCGCCTTGTTGCGTCTGCTCACGGCCGTGTTCCCGAGCTCTCTGCCTTTGTCCTGCGAGAGCGCCGCGTGCATGCGTCACGACCGTCTCCGCGCAGTGCGAGCACGGCCTTATAGCGAGCGCGGCTTGGTGTTGTTGTTGGCGTTCTGCTAGGCTGTTCGAATGAGACGACGACGACGAGTTGGCGACGACGAGGCTGCTGTTTGGTAATTATTACCTCGTTCCTTGTTATTTATCGGCTAATCGATCCATGAGTTTATTTCAGGTGGGCAACGAACCTTACTGCCGTGGTTAACGAGTCGTGGCTGCTCGGCGGATATATGTACGAGTCGCTTTCTCCGTCTCTCTCTATTTCGTGGCTTCTTGGCTGCTGAGATGTCTCTTCACGACGTCGGCTCCGGAGGTTGTTCCTCGGGTCTACTGCGCGGCTGCTATTAAACGGTAAGGAGTAACTTGACAGGTGCCTTGTTATTTAGTTAGTATATGTGAGCAATGTTTATGCTCACATAACTTCTAACCCTGGCTCCTATACACCTCTACTCCTGTACACAGTCTTGTGTACTCCTATCTGCTCCTTAGTGTTGAAAACATACTCATTATTATGCTTTACAGGTTGATCTCCCTGTACGAGTTAGTTGCTGCTGGATGGCTCCTTCAGGATTGAGGCTACTACGGATATGCTGATCTGATTACTGCAACAGCCGTCTTCTTTGTACTTTGGACCTCGGTGCCCTATCTATGCTCATGTGCTGACTTCGTACTCAGGTGATGTCTCCAGGCTCTCCGAGTGCTGTTCGCGCTGTATGTAGCCTCTTGGTGGCTACTGGTTTCCTCGACTCCAGTGTGTGCTGGCTCCGCTTCTGTTCCAGGGTGTAGCTTGTTCGGCTTTAGGGAATTATCTTCCATAATGGGTAGCTAGGGATATGTGTGCTCGGTGCTAGACGTATTGTCTATAGGATTTAGGTAAATATATTGGGTAATAGGTAGATAGGAATGTGTGTACTCGCTTTGCACCATGATAGGCACACTTGCCTTGTCACAAGCTATAAGAGGAACGGCTATCGGTTACCGTAATTTGACGTCGTTGTGGAGAGAGGATCGAGGCGGCTCCATGTAAAATTAAAATGGTATTATTTTTATTTTTGCATTTCATATTAGACATCCATCCGTATCCTCCATTTGGACAAATAAATGGATAAGTCATAGGATTAGTGTGTTTACTTATTAAAGGAATACTAATTGGGTTGCCATATCTTGAACACATAACAATATTACGTTATGCACACTGAGAAAAACAATTTTTTCATTCAAAGATGCCATAAATTTCGTAGCGTAAAATTTTATTTCATTTGTACCAAATGCTTATTTCTTAATAGTTAAGAAATATTCTTTTACTATAACAAATTCTTTGTAAAAGAAAAATATCCATTATCTTAAATTAAGCATATAATTCTCAATAGGTAACCCTTTCAGTCACAGACGCCCATATATGGGCGTCTTAATTTTTTTCCTTCTGTTTTTCATATTTATCAGCTTTTAATGTAGGTTTTTGAAATTTTTTATTTTTTTACGTATTGCTGTACGTAGGCTATTGAGTCTTGGAGACGATTCGTGAATAAATGATTGTTCATAATTATTATAAATAAACAATTGTCAAAATCATGGGTTTTTCAGAATTTAATACGTTATCGATAAAATTTGATGAGTAACATATGCTTTTTACCATTAGGATTCTTTGACTGATAAACAAAGATTATATTATATAGAATCGTCATTAGGATTGCGGAAAAATATTTCGGAAACCTATATTTACAATTTTGGACCAATTTACCTTAATTGCGTGACTGAAAGCGTTAAAGAATATAATTTGAAGAAAATAATAATTTGTAGAAAATTAGGAATTGCAGGCAAAACTCTTATTTAATACTCTTATTTAAATTTTAATCTTAATTTATTTATTCTTATTATATTTTAATATCTTCTTATATTTTCTTTAAAATAAGCATATTTAATTCAAATTTAATATAAGTCATTGCAAAAATTGATGATTTCACTAAATACGTATCAAAATCACAATTCTTAGTTGTCTTAACTATAAAGAATTTAAATATTATGTGCATCTTGCCAAATCAAGTAATAAAAAACTTTATTATTAAGTCATTTGTCTTTCGACGTATTTCAATCCACATTTCTTATCAAAGAAATATAAAGAATTACTTTTCTCAGTGCAGGAGGAAGTCCATTTTTTCTACAAATATCATCGCTACTTCATTGCAAGTAGCTGCATTATACGTATTTTTATCTAATTTTTCGTTTCGTTTAATAGACATGGTTATCGTTTTGGGTATACAATCATTTTTAGTACAGCGTTCTATCTCTTCTTTTTCAACTTCATACATCATTTTATAAGCTTTAACATAAGAGTAAATGTTTGTCAATAAGTTGCCTAGTTTACTTAACAACTTTAATTTTGTAACATAATTATTTTTATATCTTTTTCTTTCAACTCAAGCTGATTCATTATCTAGAACATGTAATTGTCAGTATATTCAAGTTTTATTTTTATTTGGGTGCAAAGCAAAAACTTTGTGATATATTTGACCACAAATTCTGAGAATTTGCGGTCCATTATTAAATAATTTGTCAAAATTAGCTCCAAAGCTTGTCAAAGCTAAAGCATTATTGTATATTCAAATATTTTTACGAAAATTAATTATATCTTCTGATATTTCAGTAGTTAATTGTTCGAACTCATCTGGATATTAAAGATTTTCCGACTAATATATTAAATTGAAGAATATGTACATCGTTTAACATCGATGCTGCTCCAGCATGAATTCCAAGCTATTTTACAACTAAATTTTGGCCTTCCGCCAATGTCATTTCAGAGCTATTATTAGTTTTACAGATGGCACTAAATTATTTTCTAATAATTATATTAATAATTATTGTTAAAATTAAATTAAAAATCTAAGTTCTCAGTGAAAAAGCGACTCGACAGTAATCTCTGGCGTCATCGATATACTAAAACTACTGTCACATCCAGACTTGCATCAACTACTAAGAATACTACAAGAAGGCAAATGGTTAATAAACCATTCGCGTTTCTTTCGCTCTTGTTTGACTAGGACTAGCCTTACGTCTCCGGGAGTAGCAAGCAAAGTTATTTTGAGAGTAGAGATTCAGGATATAATGTGGGATTATAAAGTAGTATATTTTTTTATATGTATTAATCATGTATTATTTATCTAAATTTTTTTTAAATGAATATTGTGACAAGGTGGATTTAATCCACTTGTCAAAAGTAGCCAGTATTACCGACACCGCGAGGTGGCGCGGTATCGGTAGCCAATAAGAGCAATAAGCAGGCGCTACGACCAGTGCGGGCGTAGCGCAGTGGTTAGCGTGAACGCCTTCGGATCCGAAGGGGCTCGGGTTCAAGACCCGACGCCCGCTTCATTTTTTAATTTCCGCACGAGCAGAGCCTCATGTTATAATATATATAACTAAATTCTTCTAGCTTTTTAATGAACAAAAATACACATAAAATTACAATATTTTATAAACAATTGCATAAAATTATTTAAGATTATTAACAATTTTAATATTGAGAATATAAAAAATTGCACGACGAACACGTTAACAAAATATACGTAATATTATTTTATTACACATTACTAATTAATATACAAAATATAAGAATTATTACAAATAAATGCAGTTTAAATTAAAAGTTGTTGTAGTTTAAAATATGAATTATTGTCAGTAAATTGCAATCCAAACAATAAATATTGTAAATAAAAAGCGGTTGGTTCAGTAATTGAAATGATACAAAAGATCAGGTTTGTCTTTACGAATATTAAAGTAAAGATAGCCGAAAAGAATATACCTTATATATATTGTGATGGATGTCGTCACACAATCTAGTCACGACCAATAGAATATTTAAATTCACTAATTATAAGCCGTCGGAGCCTTTGGTATGTCAAAGCCAACCGACGACACTTGTTTATCTCATTACGAGTGTACAATTCAACGTGCGACAATACGTAAGGATGAGAGCGTGAGAGAATGTGTGTGTGTGTTTTCTCACTCTTATCCCTTTTTCAGCAAATTAGACGATCGCCTAATTAGTGTGTGATCCAGGCGGATCAGTAACTTTATCCGGGAGAACTACTCGGTGAGCCGAGAGTACTAATCGGCACCAATCGACTTACAAAACCTAGAGCAAGGTTTATCCGAAGCAGGATCATTTAATCAAACCCGTGTATATGTATCGAACATACCTTGTGTGTGTGCGGGTGTGTAGTGAATTAGGACTCCCGATATTTCCGCTCGTGCGAAGAGAATTGTCGCAGCACAAGGCTAGGATGGCCAATTTTGTTAATTAAATTAAATAAAATGTTTCTTTTATTTTAATTTACATTTACTCGTTATTTATTGTGTTCTCCCAGCTCCCGCCGACATTATTTTTATTTAGTTGAAATCGCGTCGAGGCAATCGACCGAATCCTCCATACCGTGCGTCCCAGCGAACGTGTTCCTGGCGACACTTGCCAGCATCTTCGCACGAAATAAATAAATTGTGTATGCGGTATTGAGCAACGCGGGCCAACCGTTAATTAATGTTTATTAAAATGAATTATTATTTAAAAATCACCGGGTACGCGAATACCGCGTCAAAACATATATATATGGTGTGGAACGAGGGGCTGCTTTCGACGTAGGTAGCGACGTCAAGAGGCTTGCTGATGACTCGCTAGACTAGCGGGCGCCGACGTTAGATACGTATGCGTACGGAGCTCGATGAATGCTAGATGTCGAAGTCGTAGTTTCTTAACTAAAACTCGTAGATACAAGCAATGAGGGTCGATCTCGTCAGTAGCAGAGCTTTGCCCTTGGATAAAAATCAAAGAGTTGACTAACATAACTTTGCCTCACGGAAGCTTTAGACGAAAAACTAAGAGTGGCTGTATCCGTTCTGGGTCCTCTTTATATACCCTAAAATATATGTATCTATCCCTGTCTTACGCTTTACTTTAGATGGAAATTGCGTAATTAGTTCTCGATTTTTCTGTGCTTGCACCCGATTGGACCGTTAGATGTGCGTGATCAAAAAAATGATCGAATCCCATGCATTTTCTATATTGCTTTGTAGTTAATAGTGGAGTAAAATATGTAATTAAATATATATATAATATATATTAAATATATATATAATTAAATAAATGTTAATAGTGTAATAAAATATTACTGCGACATTACTCATAAAGCGGCTTCTTTTTATTGGCTACTTAAATCATTGCTTTCTTCTAATACCTGCGTTTTTAGTCCATGTCGCTCATCACCGGCTCTTCTCCGAGCATTGATAATCTAGTGCAATATACAGAAGCTCTTGCGCAACATATACGTTTTGATCTCAGTATCGGCAATCCCGCTTATGTGCGTATTGGCTTTGAATAATATTTTAAACTCTACGTATCGGTCTCTTTTTCATTTGAAATGTTCGTAAATTACTCTGTCCCTTAGCTCTATAAATTAGGCTTGTTATTAGTGCATCTATTTAGAATCATTCTGTATCAACCTTATTTGGTTCGTCTTCTACGCCGTAATTGTATTATTTACGAATAATACACAGTACTTTTTACGAATAATAATAATATAATTTTCGTTGGGACGCGACACTACCATATAGCTAACCTACCTATATATGTTTGTAGCAGAGAGGAAACCGATTAGACATACGAGTCTATGATAGTCACGTCTAAATGGGGGGACCATATCCAACCACAACCAACAATTTGATATTCATACAAAAAAAGTTTAATAGAAATTGCTAAATCCATCAATTTATTTCATTATAAACTAAGCATACAAACATTTTCAAGGAAAAGGGTCAAGTTGATAAATACACTGATAAACCGCTGAAAAATCCCATGAAGCGCGATTATTTACCAGACAAATTTTTTAAGTGTATTGCACTATGATAAATGAACATTTCAAATTTTAATAATTATATAATCTACGTTTATATATTTTATAGAAACATATCTCATGCAGTCACAATTAAAATACTACTGAGCGTGAGTTAGCGAGTCAAGTTTCCGTCGCTAGTTTCATAATTAAAATCTTACCAATCGAAATAGCGTTTTCCATGATACACCCCATCGGAACTGCCAATTTTTTTCAATAATTCTATACCAACGTGTATATCCTCGCAATCTACAACAGGCCCAATGTAACGCACCCGCCCCTGAAGGATTTTTCCATCTGGAGAAATAATTTTTACTAAATGGCCCAATTTCAGATCCCAGGGTATCTGCAAAAAATTAAAATACATTTCGTTTTGTTTATCAGTGTAATATTTTATAGATAGGCTACTCACTTTCCATGCTGTTAATTTTGGAAAAAATTATAAGAACGATCTGGCGGAGGCGTAAAAAGAATCTTAAGAACAGATTTTTTGCAACGTTTTGTTGGTGTGATCTACCAACCTCTTCAGGTTATTTTTAAGAAATTAAATTGTGAGTGTAATTACAAAAAACGTTTGAATTCTGAAATGATTTATATAACAATTGAGAATAATAATATTAATAAGAAAGACGATATACTATTTTAAATACCATTTTTTCGCCAGTTCTAAGAAATTTAAATTCCTAATTTAACATTATACGTATGAATAAACATGACGATGTATACAAAATTAGCTGACTACGTTTTCAACTACTTGACGCATCGTAAATCCGATTAAAGCTATAACGAATAGTCTGAAGAGATTGATAGACCATGGCAATGAAATATTGCCAAAAAACTGTTTTGAAGATTTTTTTCCTTCGCCTACATCAAATCGTTTTTAAATTGTTTTTACAAAATTACTGTATATATTATTTTTATTTTATAATCCAAAAATAAATTGCAATGTCAGTTGCATAAATGCCAATGAGTAATATTTAAATGGTTATACAATAAGTAACAGTACCTTTGGTAAATAAGGTCTGACGTCTACTCTAGTACACTCACGGAATACGTTTGGCTCAGAGTGACGACGCATGCGTCTTCTACGAGTTGCATGTTTACTAGTATTATGTTCACTTTCCGTTGAAATTGTTAGGATTGAATCAATGCTGCGTCGGAGATAATCCTCAGCCTCGTCGATTAGTGACTCAGTCGAATCACTACTATTCTCCGCAAAAAGGTCCGAACGCAAGTTTGGCAAACTACTCTGGATGATCGGGAACTCTAGATTATAATTATAAATTTATGATATAAATTTATTAATATTCAGGCTAGAAAATGATAGCATCATTATTAACTCGTATATATATTAGTTTGATTTTAATGTAAGGTTTAATTTGACATCAAAGTAGTAAAGAATTTTACACGGAGAGAAAAAAATATCTATGATTACTATCCTGCTTAGTACTGATTAATATATATGTCAAGTAATTGGGAAGCATGATGAAAAAAAAAAGAAAAAGTACTCAGTAGTAAGGGTACCTTATAGCGCGCCGGAATGGGCGTGGCCTAACAACAATGGTGTTACGAATAGATTTAAGTAGTAATTAAAAAAAATTAGATAATACATTGATTTGTTCATTTAATTATTATTACGAAAGGAGTAGAGTTTAAATTCAAATAATATAAGAGTTTAGTTTCGTTAGAGGAATAATTATTACAAAGCGAACCGCGACTGCGATATCTTATGTTAAAACAACATGTAGCTATAAGCTTTCTATGTAACTTAAATGCTAGCGTAAACAACGTTCAGTTTCGATTCTTTGAACGTTGAAATAAATAATTCGATGTAAACGTATATGTAAAGAAGAGCAGTGGAGGGGAAATCAGCGCGATTATTTTATTAATTAAAATATGATTATATTAGAAAAATACTATTGTAGGTTTGGTGTTGGATTCTCTTAGAGCACGGGTTCGCCCGTGGCCTAGAAGCCATACGTGCTCAGTTATAACTGAGGCCGTGATTTTATCTCGCTGGGAAAACCTATTTTCAGTTTTCCAAAGAGATAATACGTGCGTGGAGAGGAAAATTCTACCATGGCCGTCAGGCTGCGAGATAAATACACCAAATTTCCAATATTGTTCGCGAACTAAATAAATTTATTAAAGAAAAGGGGAAGAAATTCGACGAAATTATTGTCGCGTAGAGGGGTTTAGGACACGCGCATATATAAAGTCGCTCGCGCTTCAAGCGGGGCTTTTTCCTCTGCTGCTCTCCTAAGGTAAAGTTGTTTTAGCTAATACTTGAATAAAGTCATTTTTATTCTCGAAATTTAAACATTTGTCTTTATTATTTATCAACGTATTTATCAGTAACAATGGGATTGTCTAGCGCAAACAATGCGAACAATGGGATTGTCTAGCGCGAACAATGGTATTGTTTAGCGCGACAACGGGGTTGTCTAGCACGTACAATGGGGTTGTCTAGCGTGGACAATGGGGTGTCTACCCCGGCGGTGTCGTCACGGCGGGGGCCCGCGCGTGCCAGAGAGGGAGTGAGAGGGAAAGAGGGAGAGCTTCGCTTTCTCTCTCTCTCTCTCATTGGTTTGCTTTGTGAAAAGTTAAGATATTACGGCTTCTCTGACTCAGCGATCAAGTGGATTTCCTCGTATCTGACTGGTAGGTCACAGTTTATTGTATCGGCCAATGGAGAGTCTTCTGCTACTCTTCACAGAGTCCAAGGAGTACCCCAGGGGTCAATATTGGGACCGCTACTATTTTTGTTATTTATTAACGATTTACCATCGTGTCTAGTAGATTGCTCGTACCATTTATTTGCCGATGACTTCTTAATTTACGCTCACGGGCATTTTAATGACCTGTCGGTCGTAGTACAAGGAGTCAATTCTAATTTGCAACGAATTGCGCAGTGGGCTGCCGACAATGGACTTACGATAAATTCACGAAAAACAAAGGCTATTTGGTTGGGATCCAGAAATTATATCTGCCGTCTTAGGGACTTGACTCCTCCAGATATCTTATTTGATGGTGCAAAAATTGATATATGTCCCTCTCTTCATATTCTAGGTGTAGTCCTCGACTCCTCACTATCTTGGAGAATGCAATGTACCGTGACCGCCAGAAAATTTCATTGTGCTCTCTCACGTTTAAGAAAAGCTGGCAACTCACTTCCGGATAGTGCTAAACTTACCTTAGTTCAGGCGATAGTGTTTCCTTATTTGGATTACTGTCCGGGTCTTTTTTTCGATCTCTCTAAGGAGTTAGGTTTAAAACTATCGAGGTGTAAAAATGCTGCACTTCGTTTTATAACTGGGCGGAAAAAATTTGAGCATATTACTCCGGTCTACAATGAATTGAGGATTCTTTCGTTCACTAAAAGAAGAGATTATCTCTGCTTGTGTTTACTCGCAAAGACGCTTGCTTCTGGTCAACCTTTGACCGATTTAAGTTTCGTGCGATCGATAGATATGGCTCTAAGAGAAGTTCCGAATTCGACTTGAACGTAGAACGCTCCAGCACTGACTGTTTTGCTAACTCTTTTCTAGTTGCCTCATCTAAAATGTGGAACTTACTGCCGGAAGAGCTACGTCGACTTTTTGATAAACCATCTTTTAAGATTGCTTTATTTAAATACTTTGTTACTGCGTAAAATAAATGGTTTATTCACATATCGACATCAATGGTGCAATATTAACTATTTTACATTATATTATATTAGGTTTTACTTATATTTTACTTTTATTTTATTTATATATGTAGTTGTAGTTTATTATATTATTGTATGCGAACTGTGATAATCTACACATTGTACAAATACTTACTATTAAACTACATACTTATTTATTTATTAACTTTATAAATTTATAAATTTAGAATTTTATTATCTAACGCTTAACTTTTGTTATATTGCTTATAAACTAAGCCGACGATACCAAATATATGTATTTTCATGTAATATTATGCTGCGGCTATGTAGGACCTCGAGTCCTTTGCTGCTCAATAAAGAACATTCATTCATTCATTCATTCATTCATTCTCTCTCTCTCGCACTTATGTATAGGTAGGGTGGAACGGACTCTGTGACGTCACAGCGGGCCCCGTCGGAGTACATGGGTGCGAGAGAGAGAGGTAGAGGGAGTGCGCGCGCAGTGCGTCTCTCTCTCGCACTAAGAGTGTTCTGACGTTACAGCGGGGTCGGAGGCCCGCGCGTGTATGTGTGAGAGAGAGAGCAAGAGGGGTTGCGCGCGCAGTGCGCCTCTTGCAGTAAGAAGAGTGACGCATGTAAGAGAGAGAGAGAGCACTACTGCGCGTACCCACGCTCTCTTCCTCTACCTCTCTCTCTCTCGCACTCACGTAGAGATACTGATGATGCGCTAGGGTATTCGGACGCCGTGTTATAATAGCTGACCCAGAGCGTCTATGTTGGTGTGTGTGTGTGTGAGAGAGAGAGAGAGAGAGAGTGTGTGTATGCATTTGTAAGAGAGAGAGGTAATGATAGGTGACACTTTTAGATATTGAACGAATATGTTATATACGTTTATTATTGGTGGCCCTAAAAAGGGCCGCTTGTTATTATTTATTAAATATAAATTTACAATTTTTTGTAACCGTCTTTCTGTGGCAATGATTTATTATTTATTGAAACTTTTTCCGTATATTTTTCCCATTGCGACGACATTGAATGATGATTATTGTTATCCTTAGTATTGGATTTTTTATCGATGAGAGAAACTCGATCTGAACTTTGGTTTGGACCCATCGTGTTTGAATAATCAAACGGAAATGAAATAAAATTTGAACGTAAGCTTATTTTATAAAATATAAATGTCGTAGGTGTATTCAAAAAGGTTAAAAGTCGACTCGTCGTGAGAAAAGGTCGTATACGCAAAAGTGCAGGTGTGCAGACAATAGAGGCGAGAGTGACCGGAGGATTTTGGTTTACCGAGAAGCTATTTATCTTAATAGGTAAAGTAAGTATTGCGGTTAGTACGAAAGAGAAGCAATAAATTGTCGAAAGGTGAGCGTATTTAAGAAAATAGAATAAACGCGTGAGAAGATTTTCTTTTTATTTTCATGTTGTAGCAGGAAGGAAAATGTTAGGTAAGTAAATACGAAATACAAAATTATTTACGAGGTAAGTGTCGATTTATTTAAATATTTTACGAGATATTACAGACAATATATATTATACATTGTAATACATACGTATTATTTCATCACAAATATAATTAGAATGAAAGGATGTTAACTCTAAGTATACAATATCAAAGTAATATTCTAAGAAAAATTTAGACTCTTCGTAATTAAATCGATCTTTTACTCTCGATTTTACGTCATAATTACCGATCACAAAACTTTTAAAGAAATTTCGTCCTTCGCGTGAATTTAAATTATAATCGGTAACTTTTTCTTTCACAATATCACAAATAAAATTTGTACATTTTTCAATATCGTTAATATAGCGTTCGAGTCGACGATATCGTTCTTCTACACAAAAAATACTATCCTTTAGTCCTTCGAAAGTTGATTTTTGTATAACTATAGCTGGTTGAAAACATTTTCATTTCTTTTCTGTTTTGTTTCTGTTGGATAATTTTGACGTTTTATTCAAAATAATAGATTTTCCTCCATACGAAGTAGCAAAAATTATTTCTGAATCGTTGATGTAGATTGTTGTGCGACTTTTATAAGATAAGTCATTGTCGTTATTAACATATTCCGATATTTCGTCGAGTTTATTTTGTAGTTCTACCCAAGTATCCGAATCGATTACTAGTCCTGTCGAGTGAGTTTGATTTAACAATTGAATAACGGGTTCCATTTTTTGATTATGAAAAACTTGTACACTGACATTTATTATTTTTGTAGCCGATTTATTTAGCGAGTACGAAGTTTCGAGTAAATTTCGATGTAGCGTGTGTCTTTTATCTTCTAAATTCACAGACACTTTTTTCTCACTGTCCATTTGTTTGAAGGTTTCGTCTTCGGCAAAAATAAAATCAGTTTCTAACAATGCTTGAGCCGTCTTTGTAATACTTTATGTCGCAGAAGTCTCGACGAATTTACCGATTATAGGAAAACTAGTCTACAGAAAAGATGCTGTAATACTGCATTCAGGGTGAGCGGTGTGTCCCTTTTAAACCCTGGCCGGTCCCACGCAAAGGTCGCTCGTAAAATAGGAGGGGGTCTATTTAGAGGGTTACGGGTTTGTACAAGTAACTTCAAAGTCACATGTATTAAGAAAGAGGTTCTTTTACATATTTTAGAAGAGAAGGAAAACGCGTAAAGATACTTTTTTCGAACGAAAATGCATAAGGCAAAAGACGACGATGTCTCGAAAGAAAATTTTTGTTCGTACAAATTTCAAAAGAAAACCCTGATCGTAAAATTCTGCCAATTATTGAAAATTTGTAAGGCGTTGGTAAAGTAACGCGAAACGCAAAAAATTTATGTTTCCTTCTTTTTCAATCAATCGTAGGTAACGTTTTTCGAAAGATTTTTCTAAACGTCTTTGAGGTTTTTCGTTGTGTCTAGGAATTTACAAAAAAAAGTAAGAGTGGGGTTGTCATAGAAAAAGTTAATTTGCTAGGAAAAATTGGAGATCGTAGTTAGTTTAAATCTTGCTTTCGACGCGAAAGAACCTTAACGCGTACATAAAAATATAATTTCGTGTTCGTGTTCTATTATAAAAACTATATATTATAAAAATTTATATATTATAAAACTGTGAAAGTGTATTTGTGAATGTACTGAAAAAAGTGACACTGAATAAAAAAGTACACACATTCGCAAATTAACGCAGGAAAAATTTTAAACTGCAAATAACAAACGTTTAAAATAATTATTAAAAAATAAAAATCGCGCAACGATAAATAAAACAAGTGTTCGCAATGGAAGGAAAAATTTATAATAAGTTTATATTAATTTTATCTCGCTGCAAGGTACCGATTCCTAGGTAAAATGAATCGATATCTTGGCTCCAGGCAACTTGCCGCTATTAAGAAAATTCAAATCAGCCGAGAGAGAAACCAAGTAACAAAAAGATTTCTGTTTTTATTTAATTATTTTAGAAAAGATCGGGCTCTCTCAAGCGTTGGTATGCGGACGTTTGAAGGTCTCGGTACAAGCAAGTACACCGAAACTCGCACCACATAGCATCGCTTTGGAGAGCACGTTATAATTCTTCTATAGGCCACAAAAGGAATATTATATTTTAATTCCTTTTTACATACATTAACTATAGAAAGTTCGGTTTAGCTATAGTAGCATCACGCGTACTCTCTCTCTCTAGGCTAGACTCTCTCGCGGGCGGGGCTTTCTCTGCAAGCTTAGACAACGGGGCGCGCGGTATGGTAGAGTAGATGGCTGAGTAGGGCTGCGTCCACTTTTTAAGAATTTTTAAGTAAATGAGCTATTGCGCAAGCGGTACTTGGTCGCACCGCCAAAGTTCAGCCGCTTGCTTTATTAACGTGCGCACAGCGGACAAGAGGTCTTCTTTCTTTTCTTTTTCTCGAGCTCTCTGCTCTCGTCCCTCGACGTCGAAGGAAGCCGCTCCCGAAGGAACACCTAGTGTCCGGTACCAGCCAAGGAGTTAAATGTAAGCTGAGTAATTAAGGAGATATAATTATCTCCTGATAATATAATTACTATCCCCCAGGATTACGCCAATAGGCCAAACTGGGTAGGCAGGCCTCGGCTAGCCTTACGGATAGTATTATATTACTTTTTTTTATTATTAAGTCCACTAACCCGAGCCCACGAAGCAAAGTAAAAAGAGTCTACGACTCGCTCTGTATGACCGGGATCGTTCGTCGGCCCTAGGCCTAACGTACTTGAACCCAAAAGGGTCTCCAGGTTTTTCCTGGCCTCAAATTTCCCTTCTAAAGTGCGCGAAATAATTTAAAATCCTACCTCCCTGACTAACATTTTCATCCCTTTTGTATTTCGGGTCGGGCTCGGGTAGGTAGTTTTCATTTTGTTAATTTCGTTCAGTTTCATCAGCATTTTTCTTTCTCTTATATATATACTTTTTATATAATTTAGTTTCAAATTACAATGGCTCGCAGTTACGAAATAAATATTCTATATAAAAAGGAGAAATAAATAAACTCTTAAACGATCCTTAAAGTGCACAATCAATAATACAAATATATTTATACATTTTTTTCTTATTCTTTGTATTAACTGAAAATAAACTAAAGAATCTTCTAGATAAAACATATATACTGTATATTTTGTTGAATACCTGTTTTATCCATATTTCCTCCGACATTTTTCTTCTTCTCATAAATTTACAAGATTTATTCAGAGTGGTCGGCAATTTGAAAACATAAGTTTTATTTTTTTTTTTTTACGTCTAATAAATGCTTTTCCTTTTGTATCTATTTCTTTCTTATTATCACAATATAATAATTTTCTGCATAGCAGTTATTAACATTTTTCTTTAAAATAAATATCAAAGCAACTCAGGTTGCATTTATTACGATTAATATTTAATTAATATATATTTGGCCGTAAAAGCACCACTGTTCGACAACGTTTCGGCGGACCCAGAAAGCTGCTAAAGGTAATTATTAACTATAATTTAAGATAGCCAAAACGAAACGTTGTATCGCATTATTGGATTTTTTATCGGTTTTTATACCGTCATTAACGGAAACGTTCGATCGCGATTTTTTTATATTCTTAGGCAGCAACATGACGTTAAATCAGGCTCGCCATTGTATGATCGAAATTATCTGAATTTTAAGTGTAGAACAGTTTATTTTAATTTATAAAATGTTTTTACATGACGACGAGTTTGCAACGTTGATCGCGGGTGATATATTAATTTCTCGCGGTCTTAGAAACCATATGTTATTGGACGAATTTTTTAAACATTACGAAAGATTAGGTAGTTATTTCGGTTTTAAAAATATAAATACAAATAATAATTATACAATTTTTTAATTATTTATCTTGAATAAATTTTAGAAATTATAACGGATACGGAGGATAGCTGTATTCCTCGATTACGTCGTCAGTTAGGCGACATAGCGGTTCAGAGAGAAATACCCGAACCAACCATTCGTCAAGCAGAACGTATCGCAGAGATACGTAGTCGAGGGCAGAGGACGCTAAGTGAACTCGAGCGCGAGGCTGCTTGCATCGACAAAAAGCTTGCGCGAAATTCCAAACAAGCTATCGAGAGGATGGAAATTGAAATGTCCAGCCGAAATGAAAATCTCTCGGACGATGAAGATGACGACGATGTTGTCCAAGCAGCCCCAAATTGTAGTCGTAAAAGGAGGATACCGGGTCGCGACGAGAGGGCATCTGGATCTGGATGGATATGTGTAAAAACTCCTAAAGTATCAGAATATGCGTTAAATGATTACGCATTAGGACAGATATCGCAAATCGGTGAGTAACACTTTTATTACTTTTTACAATAGATATAGAAATATTTTAACACTTTTTGTTCAAAAAATACTACAATAATCTATATTGAAAATTAAAAATTAACATAATGAAAATAATAAAACGTGTTAAAATAATTATAAAATTGTAAACATATATAGGTTTAAAAGTAATATTAATTTAATAATATATATTTAAGCTCGAAGACGATTGTTTTTCGACAATCGAGAATATCTGTCGACGGCTTGGCGAGTCGGGGTATGGATAAGCGAGGAGTATGAGCTGTCCCCTCACTTATATCCGCCAACAGCCGATTCAATTTTACGCGCGTTCGATTCGTTAAGGCATCGCGTTGAAAAATAATTAAAATAATAACTTTTAAATTCTTATAAAATTTAACAATTTATTCAATAAAATTAGTAAGCGAATTATATAGTAATAATAATATTATATTTTTATTTAGCGTCTTCGTGTGAAAAACAAATAGGTGGAGGCCGTGCCGCGGAATTCCAGCGTGTACATCTTCAGGCTAATAGCAAACGATACGTGCCTCGTTTTCGTACATTAGGTCGCGAGATAAAGTTTAAGATTATAGATTATGCAGGAAGCGAAAATCCTGTTAAATATGTCGAAGACACGTTTCAAGAAATAACTCGTTATATATTAAAAGATCACTCGAACAGTGATATGATCGGTATAACGTTAAGTTCCGACAAATTTGCGTTAGGCAGTGCCGGGTCGCGTTTTACACGCGTACAAGATTTTCAATCAAAAGAAATATGGGAATTGTTTGGTAAGGTCTGTCAAAGCAATACCGATTTTTCAATTGATGAATCGTTGAACATCAACGTTATTTACGTTGAAATGCCCGTCGGTAAGGGAAATTCGGGTGTTGAGGACAAAGAGGTTGCTTTTCACAAAAAATCAATCCTCAGAATAAAAAATAAAGATAATTTATGCCTTCCCCGCGCTCTTGCTTGCGGTGAAGTCTACTCGAGGAAAGTAGACACTCCCGAATGGCGAAGCGAATGGAAGGCTATTTCTCACCACATGCGTTTTCGGCAGAGTGTGCGCGAAACTTGTGCACTCTTGCAAAAATAAAAATACCAGAAAACGGATGTGGCCCTAATGAATTCAGATTATTTCAAAATTATTTTCTTGAAAAAAATATAAAATTAATAATTTTCGAAGAAAATAATTTTGGAAAAGGCGCAAAACCAATTTTTGACGGAACATCGTATTTTTCTAGCGAAAGCATAAATATGAAAACAATTTATTTATTGTACAATTTTAATAATAAACATTTCGATTTAATCTTAAACATTTTAGCGATCGTGTCAAAATTTCAGCATTGCATAAATTGCAATCTAGCTTATAAAAATATTTTAACTCACAAGTGTACGAGACAGTGTACACAATGTTTGAACAATTCAAATTGCGAGAAGGTTAATGAAATTTCGTGTATTGATTGTAAGCGCGTATTTTATAATGACGCGTGTTTTGAAATGCACAAGCGACCCGGTTCGATTAGTTGTAAAACATTAAAAAAAACGGTAAAAAGCGTATGTGATAGTTTAAAATATTGTTCTATACATGTAACCGTATTGTAGATTTAAGAAAAGAATTACACAATTGCGGTGAAAAATATTGTAGTAGATGTCGTTCGAGACATTCTATGAATAAATTGTGTAATATTGAACCAATTGAAGAATCGCGTGTAAGGAGGAAAAATAATTATCCGACTACTCAATTTGTTTTTTATGATTTTGAGACCCGTCAAGATGAAATTTACGGTGAAAAATCTTTGAAACATAACATTAATTTATGTGTCGCACAATTATGTTGCGACGATTGTAAAAAAACCGATTTAAAATATTTGTGTTCGTTTTGCGGTGTTCGTCAACACGTATTCGAAGGTGATAATTCGATACGTGATTTTTTAAATTTAGTAATTAGAAAAAAAACGAATTTTAATGATATTATTTGTATTGCGCATAACGCACGGGCTTTCGACTCTCAATTTATTTTAAAATAGTTAATCGATTTATCAAAAATTTATTTTAATGAAAATGTCTCGCCAACCGTTATAATGAACGGTCGAAATATTATAAAATTGCAATTAAAAAATACAAAATTTATTGATAGTATCAATACATGCCAATGAAATTGGCAAATTTACCCAAAGCATTTGGGCTTTCAGTTGATGTAAAGAAAGGTTACTTTCCACATCTCTTTAATACAAAAGAAAATATAAATTATGTAGGGTCGATTCCGGGTGATAAATATTTTTCCCCCGAAACGATGTCGAGCGAAGATCGACAAACGTTCTATAATTGGTACAATAGTATTGACAAAAATGATGTATATAATTTACGCAACAAAATAATAAAATATTGTATAGACGACGTAAATATATTGCGAAAGGGGTGCATAAATTTTCGCGAAATATTTAAAAAATATAACGTTTGCTCATTTGAAGAAGCTGTAACGATAGCTTCAGCCTGTTCGATATTATACCGTGAAAATTTTTTAAAAAAAGATACAATGGGTATAATACCGTCAAGTGGCTATGCGCAAACGGGTGAAAATTCACAAAAAGCTATTTCGTGGCTTCAGTGCGAAGAAAAAAAAATCGGTTGCGAAATTATACACGCCGCACGCGCTCGAGAATATATTTTAACCGAAGGTTTCCTAGTTGATGGTTTTTTACCGAGCGTAAACCATAAGGGTACCGTTTATGAATATCAAGGTTGTTTTTACCACGGGTGTCCTCGCTGTTTTTCGTCGAGTCGTGAGAAAATTTTAACAGACGGTTCGACTTTTAACAGTCGTTACGAAAAAACCGTTTTAAAAACTAAACACATTGCAAGCTTCGGATATATTGTAATAGAAATGTGGGGGTGTGATTTTAATGAATATTTATCAGATAATACCGATTTAAATAACTTTTTAAAATCACATCCACTTTTAAAAGGAATTAAAATAGAACCGAGGGATGCGTTTTACGGTGGTCGTACAGGTAATACCGTAATTATGTACGAGACAAAAGACAACGAAAAAATAAAATATTTAGATGTATGTTCGCTGTATCCTTACATTAACAAGTACGGAAAATACCCACTAGGTCATCTAAAAATTTATATTGGTCAACAATGTAACGAATTAACAGGTACCGATTTTAAAAATTTCAATAATGTCGAAGGTTTAGTAAAATGCGACATTTTACCTCCGCGAAATTTATTTCATCCCGTGTTACCGGTAAAAATGCACGAAAGATTACTTTTTCCATTGTGTCGTACCTGCACAGAAATGCTAAATGAGCAAGAGTGCACGCACGACCGAGAAGAAGAACGTATTTTTACAGGTACATGGGTGTCTGATGAAATACAAAAAAGTTTAGAACGCGGCTATAAATTAATAAAAATTCACGCGATTCGGCAGTATAGTGTTTGTCAATATACAGCCAATACAGACGGTCTTTTTAACGAATATATTAATACTTTCTTAAAATTAAAGCAAGAGGCCAGTGGGTATCTCAGTGAATGTACAGACGACATAAAAGAAAAACAATTTATAGAAGAGTATAAAAATAAAGAGGCAATAAATTTAGATCCAAAATTAATTAAAAAAACCCTGGTTTACGCTCGGTAATTTTAAAAATTAAACATTTGTAATTTACTTTTTTTTCCCCATATTCTGTTCCTTATCCTTTTATTTTTATTTTCAGGTACTTAAATAAACGTACAATCAATTATATTTCAAACATATACTTATTATCAAATTTTAAATTCTAATAACAATAATATAACATTTCCAAGGTATGAGTTTTTATTTTTAACATTAACAAGGTGTATCGGTTGGCCAGAGTGGATGATGAATTCCACTTGCATCGAATATCGCTAAATCTAACGCTACGAGTAACCAGCCTAAATGTATCTCGGTATTATCGTTATCTTGACACGTTAAGCAAGTATACGCAGAGTCGTGAAATAGTCCTTTATGCTGAAAAATTGCGGTTAACTTTCGATCAGTCATTACGTCCTTCATAATTTTACAAGCTTTGACGGTCCATCGATGCGGTTTATCATATATGCAGTGTCTACCGATCTGCAGCGTTCAATGACGTCATGCGTGATATATCGTCCCCATTCACCGTTTACCTTTATAGCTATAAACTGACTTGGCTGAAAAAATAATATTAATAAATTATTTAATTATTAAATTAATTTTCATTGTCATTGTTTACATTTCTTTGTATACTTACATAAAGGTCTGCATGATTTAATTTACTAGTCACAGGTACAATGACTACTCTTTCTTGATTATTTTCAGACACAATTTTTTCGGTGTGAATGTAAAACGTACAATAGAAAAGTAATCAAAATTTTTTATTACATTTCTTTCTGTAAAAAAGGAAAAAGGGCCACGCATCTTTCTTTGTAGATGAGTCAACAATACTTCGTATTTAAAACTACGCCTTCCTTTGTTAATTTGTTAAATCGCAGTCATCCTGTCGTGGGAGAATATTGGATTCAAAAAAGGAAAAATCGATAAATTATACGCTTAATGGTTGTGATTTTGAACAGATAGCGTTACATAATAATAGTTTTAACGAAATAATACATCGTCCGCTCACCCGCGCTCATAAATCAGCTTTTCTAAGCGAACGCGTTCAAAAAAGGTTTTTCCGCGTGCGCGTTCAAACAAGCTTTTTTCAGCGTGCGCGTACAAGCAAGGTTTTCCCGCGTACGTCGCTGGGTCAGCTGGTCTGCGCAACGCTGTAAAATTAACATTGCGCAGCGTCCGCTAAATATGCTTTTTATTCCGCGTTTAGCTAATTAAATAAAACGACGCTAAAACTCTAGCAGCGCGTTTACCGCCGCCACCGCCGAACGCGGCACGACCTTATCACAAAATGGATACGCGTTGGCGTCATCCGTGGACTTGTACGATTTCCGGTCCTACGAGTTGTGGTAAATCGGTGTGGGTTCGAAAATTCATAAAGTTTCGTACTCAAATGACCAACGTTGTTTTCGATAGGATTATTTTTTATTACGGAGAGTGGCAAGACGGCTACAAAAGTCAAGAGTTTTCGTGTGTTGAATTTCGCGAGGGTCTACCGAGGCCCGAAGATTATTCAAACGATCCTCATTTGAAAAAATTAATTATAATCGACGACTTGATGCGTGAATCGTCAAACAGTGTTATAGTCGATTTATTTACCAATGGATGTCATCATAAAAATATAAGTGTTATTTTTATAACTCAAAATATTTTTCATCAAGGACAGGGTCAACGCGACGTCAGCTTAAACTCAAATTACATAGTGTTGTTTAAAAATCCTCGAGACCAAGCTCAAATTCGATATCTCGCGCGACAAGTGTACCCCGAAGACGCTAAATTTTTGCAGGAAGCATATCTAGATGCTGTAAAACAGGCATACGGTTACCTTTTATTAGATTTGACGCAGGCAACAGCCGACGAGTTTCGATGTCGAAGCTGTATATTTCCAGACGACGAGTTTCATTACGTCTATGTGCCTAAAAATCGTAGTACATTTATAAAATATATTTAAAAATACAATAAATAAAAGTATCAAGCAGATGATACTTCAGTTAAAGAACGATAATGGCAAAGACTACATCGAAATCTTTTCGAGTAAAAAATAAATCAAAAGTATTTGAACAAAGGTACGTTATTCTGTTACACGCTTTAGCACGAGCAAACAAATAGCAACGTTTAGCAATATTAAAAACCGCGGATAAAAAATTAATTAAATATATTTGCGAGTGCGCTTTAAATACTTTACAAGGTGTAGTACCTTTGAAAGATTGTCAATTTAAAAAATTAAAACGTCACAAAAATATTCTCAGAAAATTATGCAACAAGACTAACGGCTGCTGGAAAAAAAGAAGCGTATAATCGTGCAAAAGGGTGGTAGTTTCTTACCGTTTCTACTATAGCCTATAATATCGACGCTCTTTTCCACGCTTTTACAATAATAATGGAAAGAACAAAGAAGATGATTCTTGTTCCCGCCGAACAGATGGAAAGAATTCAAAAGCAATCAGTTACATCAAACTCTACGGATGGTAAACCCAACGAAAATGTTTCAAACTTACAAGCAACGCAAACTGTAGGCGATAATCTCTCCAGACTCGACGATGAAATGAAAAGATTTTTAGATTCTACAAACATTTTAGATGACAGAGATTGTTTAAAACAGTTGTTACAACGTTACTTATTTTTTATATCTGAAAAATATCCAAACCCGCTGACAAACGATACATTTGAAGAGATTGGAAACGACATTACTTACGATAAAATAATAAACAGTGTTCCACCCGTTTACAAAAGAAAATCAGAACTTTTGTTGAACCACTTGAATAATTTTAAGACGAATTTTTCGGAACAGAAAGGGACTGGTGACCATTGACGGTAAGACAATAAAAAATTCAAATATCATAGATTTAATCAATTTTGCTGCACGACACAGAAAAACGACCAATCCAGAGGGAAAAAGAGAATTTACCAAGTTTTAAAGGATGTCTTGACACCTCAAGAGTATATCGGTAATAGAAGAATATTTGACGATGTGACTGAAAAGTTAAGTTTTTCAGACACTCCGAAATCAAAAGATGTACATCAATCCGACAGTGACGAATATAACTCGACGTTTAATAATAGTTTCGACAGTCTTAAAAACAGTAGCATTGTCCAAAAACCGCCTTCGAAAAAAAGGAATTAAAAAAAAAAATGGCTCAGTCTAAATATGTAAATAAAAGGTTAGAGTCTCAGTATTTTGATCCTTCGCACGAAGCATGGTTTTCGGGTGCAAGAAATTTAATCAGATTGAATAAAGATATACCGCGGGAACAGATCTATAAATGGTTGGAAAAATACGACGCTTATACTTTACATCCCCTGTTGAAAAAACCTCATATAAAACTATAAAAAAAATTCTTTTATCGTACTTCATGTGGCTTTTGCACCCGGAGTTTGCGATAGAATGCTATACATTATTTAATACGAATCGGAAAGAATAAGCTTATAACTATAGACTTCATAATGAACACATCATAAAATGCGATAAAAATAAATTTGTTTATAAGGTTTTATAGGAATAAACGTGTAACATAAAAGAGCATAAAATAGTTTATCGGAGTATATCGGGTACACATTTATATTTAAATATTTTGTATTTATATTTACCAAGCATTATAAGGATTTGCCACCTTTCACGTACTTATATATCAATGCTTTTTCACGCTAAAGCTTATAGTATTTTATAATGAAAAACCCGAACATAAATGAATTATCTATAGTTCTATTTCAGGTAATACAAAATGATATATTCTTAACAAGTGGATTTCTATCGGGATTTTAATAGTTATTGTCTTATAGAGCATACAAAAATATAAGGTTAAATAGGGCGTTTCACAATAACGCCAAGTAACGGCTATATGACCTTACCAGTATATTTCAATAATATATAACAACTTACCTGGTACCTTTACAGGGATTTATGACGATCGACGCATGAAATGGCTTGCCTAACGCATCATACCTGGCTTTGCCAGTCAAAAAGTAACCGCTACTGAATCGCTTATCGCATTGTATGAGGTATTGCTGTATTTACTATTTACAACGAATAGGCATGTATCTGCATTACAAATAATTAATGATTTTTCATTATTGAAATTTATCGGGTTGAAAAGGACATTTCACTATAAAGTCGAGCATTATTTATCCAAATCTACCGGTATATTCTAATATTGTCAAGCAACCTACGTGATCGTTTATAGGGTTTAATCAGTATTATCACATAAATGAGCGGTTTGATTACAGGATCTTATCGGTTACGCTTGTCGTAGAAGCAACCGCTATTGAATCGTTTATCGTATTTTATGAGGTATTGCTGTATTTTCTACTTACAACGAATAGGCACGTATCTGGATTTCAAATAATTAATGATTTTTCATGATTGCAATTTATCGGGTTGAATAGGACATTTCACTATAAAGTCGAGCATTATTTATCCGAATATACCAGTATATTCTAATATTGTCAAGCAACCTATGTGGTTTGTTTATAGGGTTTAATCAGTATTGTCACATAAATGAGCCGTTTAGTATTACAATAAACACAGAATAGTCGATTACATTTTGGCGTGAAATTTGTATTTCTCAAGTGGCTTTGGTGTTACTAAGAACACATAGAAATATTGGACAATTGAAATATTTTTTCTAAAAATAGGTTAATATGTTTTCATATTAGAAAAATAATGAAGTATAAACTTTATTACAAGAGAATTCTAAATAAACAATACATACCAATGCCGTAACAAATCTTATCTTATATTATATTAAAGTGGATCGACTTTTGGTCTCCGGTTCTCCGGTTCTCCGGTTCTCCGGTTCTCCGGTTTTTTAAAAATGCATTTTTATAGTTTCAAAGTTTTATTTTAATTGGACTTTACACTTTTGGGCCTTACATTTTTTGGACCTTACATTTTTGGGCCTTATAAATTTTGGGCTTTACATTATTGGCAACGGAATTGTAAAGTTTTATTTTAATTGGACTTTACAATTTTAGGCCTTACATTTTGAGCCTTACATTTTTGTCCTCATAAATTTTGGGCCTTATACAATTGGACATTACAATTTTGGGCCTTATAAATTTTGGGCCATACATTTTTGGGCCTTATAAATTTTGGACCTAACATTTTGGGCCTTATAAATTTGGACCTTACATTTTTGGGCCTTATATTTTTGGGCCTTATAGTTTTTTTTAAACAAATAGATATCAACTACTATGTCGATATTATTACCAGAAAATTATCTTAATAACAATAAGTAAAATAACATTTGATTACGTAATTAAAATTAATAAAATTTCAACACTGGAACATACAATAAATCAAATTAATTTTTATTGTTTATTTTACCAACTTATTTTTGCAAAAATTTCAAATTACAATTATTATGTTATTAAATTAAATTACAATTATTATGTTACAATTGTACTCTATTCACTTGTATATTTCATAAGATAAATTTTTTTCAATATATCGTTTTTATTGTTTATATAATTTATAAATTCAGCAAGTATTCATCAAAATCATCTTTAACAGAAAAATTAAATTATATCATTAAATATTAAATGTATAATTAATTAAACATTAGATAAAATATTCAAATAAATATTACTGTTTTTAAAATGCCATTAAGAAGATTTATATCTAATATGCATATTGTCACATATTATTGATATTATATATGTTATATCTGTAACAAAAACATTTTTATTATTAATTATAAATAAATTGACAAAGTCAAAACTATACCTTTTAACTTAATCATTAAGAAATACTACTGCATTTTTGATTATTTCGATAGTCTTAATAAGCTAATCAGGATACTGAAATACAAAAATACTTATTATATTTCAAACAATAATAATTTAAAATGAAAATTAGATAATTTTATAATATACCTTGTGACTTTAATCGTATGGAATGCCATTAGGAATATAATATTTTATTGATATAATATTAATTGGAATGCTGCTGCCGTTTGTTATTTTTATTCAGCGCTGCATTCATTGGAATGCTGCTGCCCTTTGTTTTTTTTTATTCAGCGCTGCATTTATTGGAATTATGAGTGTCAAACTACTAGCAAAGAATTTGTGCAAATATTGGCCCATTAGATGGAAAGTTTGGCCCTCTTTGTGTAAAGGTTGGCCCAGATTGTTTAAATGTTGGCCCATTTACAGAAAAGATTATTACAACATATTATTTACAACATATTATTATTGCAATATTAAATATTATCAACGCAATTAAGTGCGCCTTAATTTAAGAAATTGCATGTGAAAAACAATTTTTTACTGGTTGAAAAATTTATTCCATAATCAATACAAAATGTTCCTAAATTGGCCAAAAGTGGGCTAAAGTTTGCCAAAACTGGAAAAATGTTCCAAATATTTCAATGTTGGTAAACATCGGCCCACTTTTGGCGCAAGTTGGCCCACTTTTAGCATACTTTGGAGCATTTTCATCGAAAATGTATTTCCACTAGGGTATGTATAATATTAGTATTTATAAAATATTAAATTTATATTAACTATATTTCATTCATTACATTGAAGCTACTTTCTTATAAACACTGTTTTCTAATAATTTATATTTTATTTTTTTCAGCTTTACAAAAAAATATTAATAAAAAATTTAAAATAATCGTTTAGAAAAATAAAAAAAATTATAATTATTATTAAACAATTGAAACAAATTATTAATATTATTTTTATAATTGTGATATGAGGAGTAAAGATAGTAATGACGGCAAAATAGAAGAAAAAAAATAAAGAGAAAACAGCAAACCATGATGAAAAGACAAAAGTAAATAGTGACGAAATAAAAAATGAACGAGAAAAAGAAGCATTACGAAAAAAGAAGCTTATGTAAATAATAAAAATAGCAACTACGGCAAAATAGAAGAAAAAAAAAATAAAGAGAAAACAGCAAACCATGATGAAAAGACAAAAAATGAATGGTGACGAAATAAAAAATGAACGTGAAAAAGAAGCATTACGAAAAAAGAAGCTTATGTAAATAATAAAAATAGTAACGACGGCAAAATAGAAGAAAAAATAAAGAAGGAGAAAACAGCAAACCATGATGAAAAGACAAAAAATGAATGGTGACGAAATAAAAAATGAACGTGAAAAAGAAGCATTACGAAAAAAGAAGCTTATGTAAATAATAAAATAGTAACGACGGCAAATAGAAGAAAAAAAATAAAGAGAAAACAGCAATCCATGATGAAAAGACAAAAAATGAATGGTGACGAAATAAAAAATGAACGAGAAAAAGGAGCATTACGAAAAAAAGAAGCTTATTTAAAAAGTAAAAATAGTAATGACGGCAAAATAGAAGAAAAAAAAATAAAGAGAAAACAGCAAACCATGATGAAAAGACAAAAAATGAATGGTGACGAAATAAAAAATGAACGTGAAAAAGAAGCATTACGAAAAAAGAAGCTTATGTAAATAATAAAAATAGTAACGACGGCAAAATAGAAGAAAAAAAAATAAAGAGAAAACAGCAATCCATGATGAAAAGACAAAAAATGAATGGTGACGAAATAAAAAATGAACGAGAAAAAGGAGCATTACGAAAAAAAGAAGCTTATTTAAAAAGTAAAAATAGTAATGACGGCAAAATAGAAGAAAAAAAAATAAAGAGAAAACAGCAAACCATGATGAAAAGAAAAAATAAATAGTGACGAAATAAAAAATGAACGAGAAAAAGAAGCATTACAAAAACAACATATTTATTATTATGAAAATACTGATCAATGTAAAAAAAATGAAAAGAAAAAATTAAATGGAAAAATATTAAACGAAAGTAGAAAAAATGATATCGATAAATTAGTATAAAACCATTTACAAAAAAATTTAAAAAGACGCATATGTATGAAAAATGACAAAGACATGGAAATACCAATCATATTGCTTAAAAAATAAAAAATTGATGAAGGAAAATTTTTTAACGTATATGATAAACCAATTAATATCAAAAAAGGTATAAATTATAAAGAATTAAATAAACGTATTTTAATTAAAAATGAACAAAATGTAAAATTAGTAAGTAAATCCAAAATAATAGGTCGAATAGCAAATGTAGATTTTGATGAAAAAATAATTATTGAAAACAATTTAGGTTATATGTCTGAAACTTGTAAACATTGTAATACTAAACATTTTGTTTTTGAATATACACTAGGTAAAGAATTTTCTAATTGTTGTCACAAAGGAAACGTAGACTTACCGAAAATGCCTCCCTATCCGGAGGAATTAAAGCAATTAGCTACAGGAATATCGGAAGATAGTATTAATTTTCGCAAAAATATTCGGCTATATAATAATGCGTTAGCTTTTGCAAGCTTTGGAGCTAATTTTGATAAGTTATCTGAATCTTAAATGAAAATGAAGCTCGAAAATATGGGCAATTGTATGTTCTAGATAATGAATTAGCTGCAGCTGAAAGAAAAAGTTTTAAAAATAATTTAGATACAAAATTAGAATTGTCAAGTAAATTAGATAGCTTAATTAGAAATGTTAATCCTTATGCTAAAGCTTATAAAATGATGTATGAGGTAGAAAAAGAAAAATTAGATAAAAATATATATATAATGAAGCTACTTGTAATGAAGTTGCAATGGTATTTGTAGGAAAAAATGGACTGCCTACTTCAGAGCGGGATATAGTTATATATTCAAAATATGACAATCCAATTAGTATTCCTTTAATAAGTAAACACACTGATCCAATGACATACCCACTTATTTATCCAAATGGAGGATATGGATGGATGCCTAATATGAAATGCAAATATAAGAAAAACAATATTTCATGTTTGCAATTTTATAATTACAGACTTTCTATGAGAAATGGATTTAATCCATACCTTTATATGGGAAAAGTTTCTCAACAGTTTACAATTGACGCATTTGTAAAAGTTGAACAATCAAGATTATATTTTGTAAAGAAAAACCAAGATATTTTAATTAAGAAGCGATTATTATAAAGGCTTAATGGATTATTTACACAACAAAAAAGAATCTGAAAATATAAAAATTGGAAAAATGTTTATTTTGCCATCAAATTTTGTTGGAAGTTCAAGATTCCTAAAACAAAATTACATTGACTCAATGAGTATAGTAAATCGTTACGGAAAACCTGAATTATTTATAACAATGACATGTAATCCAAACTGAAAAGAAATAATTGAACATTTAAAAAAATATGAAACTGTAATTGATAGACCAGATTTAGTATTTAAGGTATTTCATCAAAAAATAAAAGAATTTAAAGAATTGGTAATTAAGCAAGGTGTTTTTGGAAATTGTATCGCCTACACTTATGTTATCGAATTTCAAAAACGTGGACTTCCTCACATGCATATGCAATAATTTTTAGATAAAAATTATAACATTAATACTCCCGAAAAAGTAGATGAACTCATAAACGCAGAAATTCCAAACGAAGATATCTATACACGGTTGTATAATATTGTAAAACAGTTTATGATTCATGGACATGAGGAAAGACACAAAAAAATGTACGAAAAATTTTCCAAAAAAATTTAATAACAAAACAACTTTTAATTCATCAGGATATCCATTATATATAAGAAGAAATGATATCAAAAAAATCAATTATAAAGGTAAATACCACAATAGAATAGCTGATAATCGGTTTGTTGTTTCGTATAATCCTTATTTATTGTTAAAATTTAATTGTCACATTAATGTCGAAGTATGCTCAACAGTCCAATGTATAAAATACTTATTTAAATAGTGTTATAAAGGACATGACTGTGCGAACAAAGAAATACGTGACACAGGTATCAGATCAAAAGACAGTTCTAATTTAACTCATGATGAAGATATTGAAAGCAATGAATATAATACTATTAGAATACCCTCTACACGAACTTTCACATACCATAATAAGATTAGCTATCCACAATGAAGATGAACAAGAAGTGTATTTTAAAGAAGGAAAAGAAACAGAAATTTTAAAAAAAATGTAGAAACGACATTAACAGCATACTTAAAATTAAATCAAATCGATTCTGATGCACGAAATTATTTATATTCCGAAATACCATTAAATTATGTATTTGATAATAATTCAAAAACATGGAATAAAAGAAAAAAAAACAAAAAAACCTGTATTAAGCAGAATGTATTTAGTGAATCCAAAGGATCGAAAACGATATTTTATAAGATTATTACTTTTACATGTCAAAGGAGTATCATCATTTCAGGATTTACGTACTGTTGATGATATAATTTATTCTACATTTTATGAAGCTTCTATAGCTAGACATTTGGTTAATGAAGATAAAGAATGGGACAGATGTTTGGAAGAAGCAACACAATTACACTTTCCTACTGCTCTTTGTGAATTATTTGCATATATTTGTATTTTTCACAATCCTATTAATGCAAGAGATTTGTACGAAAAATAGAAACACTTTTTTTACCACCCAAAATATGAACAAAATTCTGATGAAAACCTAGCATTAAACATTATTGATAAGAACCTACAATTGAATGGATATTTTTTAAATAATTTTAATTTACCCGTTATATCTACATTTATAGAAGATTATGCTGATAAATCAACAACACATAACAAAAGTTGCACATTTACTGAAATAAACGTCAAAGTAAATTCTTTAAAAAATCGTAACAAAGACATTTTCGATACTATCGTGCAACATTAAAAAATTGAAGACAAAAAAAGCTTTTTTATTGATGGACCAGGAGGAAGTGAGAAAAGCTGTTTACTTAATGTTCTAATAGACTATCTTAAATTCTCAAACATTTCATTTTTATGTGTTGCTTGGACAGGGATATCAGCAAATTTATTACATAACGGGAAAACAGTACACACAACATTTAAACTACCACTTAATATCACAGAATGTACTATATGTAATATTAAATCTAATTCAATAGATGGTAAAAATTTAAAAGAAGTTCAAATTATAATATGGGATGAAATATCTATGACATCGAAATATGCTTTTGAAGCAGTCAATCGCCTATTTCAAGATATATGTAATAATAAAAAAATATTTGGTGGTAAAATGTTGGTTATTTCAGGCGATTTTAGGCAAACATTACCAGTTATACGACATGGTAGTCGTACTGAAGTTATTGAAAATTCAGTTAAAAACAGTTACTTATGGCCGAATTTTATACGTATGACACTAAATGAAAATCTTCGAGTGACAGATAATGACAATTATTTTAGACAATGGTTATTAAATGTAGGTGAAGGTAAACGTTTAAATATGTATGAAGAAGAAAATGAACTGCTTGAAATCCCTCTTGATTTAATAACAAAAGAAAATGATATCATTGCAGAAATTTTTGGAAACGAAATAAAAATAAATGATAAAGATTTAAATGATAAAGTTATATTAGCCTTCACCAACAACGACGTAATTGAAATAAATAATAAAATTTTGGCTATAATGGAAGGGCAAATTATTGAATACTTAAGTGTAGATACAGCAGAAGATGATAATGGAGAAAACTTAGATGTCACGTTACCTACAGAATTTCTTAATTCCCTTACACCTAATGGACTTCCTCTACATAAATTACAATTAAAAGTAGGTGCAATAGTAATTCTTCTAAGAAATTTAAATGTGAATGAAGGTCTTTGTAATGGAACAAGATTATTAGTAACAAAACTTATGAAACATTTAATTAAAGCAGAAATTATAAGCGGAAAAAAAATTGGAAAATTAGTTTTAATACCAAGAATCACTTTGTCACCATCTAAAGAAGATATACCATTCAACATGCGCAGAAAACAATTTCCCATTCGATTAGGTTTTGCAATGACTATTCACAATATGACAAATCACAAGGACAGTCATACAAACAAGTTGGTATCTATTTACCATCTCCAATTTTTAGCCATGGTCAATTTATACGTAGCTCTTTCAAGAGCTAAAAGTAGAAAAAATTTAAAAATATTATTGTTAAACAATGCAAAAATAGAAAATGATACATTAAAAAATAAACACAAAATTTACACTAACAATATAGTGTTTAAAAAAGTATTGTAAATGTGTAGACGAAAATTTATACACATTTTATATAAATTTTATAAATAAATAAAAATGGAAGTATGAAAAAAAAACATTAAAATATTACAACTATTGAATGATTAAAGTGAATATGCAAAATAATTAATAATTGTTTGCGCTGAAAATCATTAAAATACAATTGAAAATCGGCTGCAACATATCATATTATAAATGACAAATCATTACATTAGTTATAATAAATAAAAAAAATGAAATATAAGAAAAATCCATTGAAATATTACTACTACTGAATCATTAAAATAAATATGCAAAATAATTGATAATAGCGTGTCGTTCGACAAAACTTACAGACTTCAAAAAAGAATTACAGTTTCCCAAAATACAACGACCGAAGGTTAATTCTTATAATAACGTATAAACAGGTATTTAAAATTATTATTTAAAAACTTAAATTTGTTAAAATTTTGCAATTAGAATTATATTTGCATATATCATGTATAAAATATTTCGACAGAGCCGCCATTTAGATACAATCACTCACCCAACGTGCGTAAAAAATGATTTTCATAACACTCAATTTTATAATAACAATTACTATACAGATTCTATTAAATACCAAAATTTTTAAATATGCATTATAAAAACCATCACTTTGAAATAATACTACATTCACATACAAATTAAAACCATATATAACACAACGACAGTATTATATACCACTTTATAAAAAATGTTACCACCGCCATTAAAGAAAAATATAATTTATGAGAGTATATAACATGCTTATATTTTATGTATTCTGTAAACACATTATATTACATCAATTTATTTAAAATTACGATACCCCCCCCCCCCAAATGGAAATTATTTTATGTGTGTGCATTTTAAATATATTAAATATATGGACATATTTCACTTTCTTTCAGAACACACGCACACACACCTTTATAATAACATTATTAGCGTCAAAATTTAACAGTATACTTTTCTTTCCTTAACTTACACTGTTACAGAGCCCTTATTATGTTACTATTAAATGGATCATGCATTGAAAAAATATATGATTCTTGAAATGTATACCTTACCAGCACATCCTCGCCGTAAGAGTCGAATACAATATTCATATGATGGCTAACGCTGGAAGCATAAATATATTTTACGGAGCGTGTGTTACAACTATAAACGAAAAATCTAAATGACTTCAGTTCAACATGTCTTGGTCTGCAGAAACGACATCAGGTTTTCATCAAATACACTATATCCAAGAGCCTAACTCTCATCCAATAATGTATAAATAGTTATTTAAAATTGAGGAGTTGGATGCAAGAACACGCCGAGCGCGGCGAATGGATAGAGGAAGCGGAGAGAAATTAAGAAATTGACGTCACCGTGACCAAATTTTTTAATTTGCTGAATATAATTTAAAAAAATACTGTCGTATGCAGAATTAAAAGACGCAACTTTTTTCTATTTAATGTTTTTCTGTACGATGTGCAGATCAGATGAAAAAAATTAAGAACTGGAAATTTAGAAATCGGATCTTTAATCCATTTTTCAAAATTGAATCGCTGTAACTTTGACAAATCTTTACAACACACTTTCGGCTACTGAATACTGAAACCGTATTAAAAGCTTGTTATTTACGTTAAGTTCAATTGTTGTATAAAATTTGTTTAAAGTAGAATTTTTTACAGGTTTATATTTATCGTTAGACTATATTAAGTATCTGTACGAAAAATCAGGAAATTTCATTAAGATTTGTCAAAGTTACAGCGATTCAATTTTGAAAAATGGATTAAAGATCGGTTTTCTTAATTTTCAGTTCTTAATTTTTTTCATCTGATCTGCACATCGTACAGAAAAACATTAAACAGAAAAAAGTTGCGTCTTTTAATTCTGCATACGACAGTATTTTTTTAAATTAAATTCGGCAAATTAAAAAATTTGGTCACGGTGACGTCAATTTCTTAATTTCTCTCCGCCTCCTCTATCCATTCGCCGCGCTCGGCGTGTTCTTGCATCCAGCTCCTCAATTATCAAATAAAACGAAAACATTGGAAAGTCGACACAAAACATATGTAGTTTTCGCATCTTTTCAACTCATCTACGCGAGATCAAGATTCGAGATGCCTTTTTGAAACGATTGCCCGCTCATATACTATAAAGGACCCCTACAATAATGATGAAAATGGAGTCGAAATCTCACGAATGATTGACATTTGACGGATTCTTTGAATGTCACGAAATAATTGAAAGTCATTAGATGATCAAGTTTTCAGTTGAACTTTATTTTCAGTTCCGTCTTTGATGTTTTTTTTTAATCTATAACCTCTTTTAAAAAACCAAAATATTGGAAAGTCGACACAAAATATATCGAGCTCTCACACTCTTTTCAATCGTCTGTACAATAGTAGTTACATGTAATTTTAAAGAGATTTTGATTAATTTTAAAACTTTGGTAGTTAACTATCATATTTTGTTTATTTCTCAATTTTTTTTTACAAAATCTCAGTCACCACATTAATTATACCATAATCCTCTTCGCAATGCGCAAATTATCATTGTTGGTGTTAAGGGTAGAGTACGGTTCGTCGTTCCCCGATAAGAAGGTGCTACCTCGGAATCCGATTATAAAAGGTGCTACCTCGGAATCCAGTTATAAAAGGTGCTACCTCGGAGTCCGGTTATAAAAGGTGCTACCTTGGAGTCCGGTTATAAAAGGTGCTAACTCGGAGTCCGGTTATAAAAGGTGATAACTCAGGAACGAATTTTTCGTCTATGATTTTAAGTTGGTACTACTGCCGGTTTAGCTCAGCAATAATATTGACAATTGATTTTTGGCAATTTTATAAAAGATTATTTTTATTTATCTATTATTTAACGTTGTACTCTTACTTTTAATGCGGAATTTAACAATATATCGTAAAACTTAATACCATAACATAATGTTTATAATAATTATAATTAAAACAAAATAGATGAAATATACACTTTAGTCAATTGTTGCTTTTAAATAACTCAATTTTTATAATACATTTCGACACAACTGCCGAAGGTTCTGTTTTACGGAGTGAGATTTTTTCGCTAGAGTTAAACAAGGGAGAGAAATGGAATAAGGTACAAAATGATTCGAATACAACCGCCAAAATTGAATAGTTGACATGCTTTAAAATTGTTTAAGAGGTATCAGTGTTAAATTACATTTGTCAAATTAAAATTAAAATTGCGAAAAATGACAGTTTGCGAGAAATTATTAAAATTTACGCATTTAACTTATATTTTTATCATTTAACCCCCTGGCGCAGTATCCCGAGATATCTCGTCCAAAATATACGTGATTTGTATATTACGCGTACGCAGGGGGGTTAAACATACTTAATTATTATTTACCATGTATTTTCTGCAGTTACTACTCATCATAATTAGTTTTTTAACTTTTGCAGTAGTATAATTTATAATTTTATAATTTATCAATGATTATCTATTGAATCTATATATGATATTATCAAAGTTTAGTACATATATATGTCGACGTAATTTTCTTATTTTGGAGATTAAAATATAAAAAGAAACAGTTTAAAATATATTCAAACTAAATAATAACTTTACCTGAATTACGTTTATTTAAATTTTTTGATGATATACGCATAGGTACTACTAAATAATAATAAATAACTAATAGATAAATAAAAATAATCTTTTATAAAATTGCCAAAAACAATTGTCAATATTATTGCTGAGCTAAACCGGCAGTAGTACCAACTTAAAATCATAGACGAAAAATTCGTTCCTGAGTTATCACCTTTTATAACCGGACTCCGAGTTAGCACCTTTTATAACCGGACTCCAAGGTAGCACCTTTTATAACCGGACTCCGAGGTAGCACCTTTTATAACCGGACTCCGAGGTAGCACCTTTTATAACCGGACTCCGAGGTAGCACCTTTTACAACCGGATTCCGAGGTAGCACCTTCTTATCGGGGAACGACGGGTTATAAAAATATTTTTGTAATTTTTAAAATGTCATGTTTATAAAATATATTATAAAAAATATTCTTTTTTGATGATTTTTAACACATTCATTAAGTAAAATATTAAAATATTATCAAAAATAGGCTTAAAACAGGTGCAAATACAAAAAACTCCTTGCAGGATAAAAGTTGTCGAAGGGCTTTAATCCAAGAAAATTTAAATTTATATGCATATAAACTTCAACTTTACACAGCGAATTTGATGTATCTATAAAAATGCAATTTCTGCCTTGATAAACCCAATTGGTTTACTAATTATTTAAAAAATGTAATGTTTTTCATTTAAAAAATGAACATAAAAATGTCACATTTAACTTTAAAGGAAAAAGGCTGTGTAACTATTTTACATATACTCATCTTAAATAAGCACGATCAAAATACAACCGAGTGAGCGTTAGCGAGCGAGGTATCTGTTGCTAGTTCTGAATTATTTTAAATGTTAACATGAATCATCGAATCATATAAAAGATTAACAAAATTGGATTACTTTATTATTATTATTATTATTATTATTATTATTATTATTATTATTATTATTATTATTATTATTATTATTATTATTATTATTATTATTATTATTATTATTAACCAGAGTTACATAGAAAACATATATGGCACAAAAGTATTGTATACATACACAATTCCTACAAAACATTTCACTCGCAGTTACAGTGATACGCAATTATTTTACAATAACTCCACTACAATGCCGTGAAACCTGCAGAGGAAAATAAGATTTCCTGTTCGCAGGTCTGGTTTAAAACTATTAAAACTTAACAAAAACGCTGGTTAGTTATGCAGTACTTAGTACAGCAAACCACCATGCCATCCATCATTAACACACATACTATACATGCACACAATCGACATCGATAGTACTTCCCAGTCGGACTTCCTGACACGAGTTGCCCATCTCTGCCTACTCATTCATATATCTGGGTATAAGGGTTTTTTTCTTACTTATACTTATACACCAAAACTGATAAATTTCTAAAGTTTGTATGGTGTAACATTTATTATACATTTATATATTTTTAAAATAAGTTTTATTATTAGATAAGAATATGTTTTATTATATTATATCATATCAGATTCAATTATTTGTATTTATTGGTTGTCTTTTATATAAATAATTTATTTATGTTCTCTTTATTTATTACTTTATTGTTTTTATTATTATTATTTTAGCTACTAGCTTACCAATATCTTACTAGCATGGCTCTTGCAGTCGTAAAAGTTTCTGTTGACGCGTTTCTGCTTCTTGCATATGCTATTTTTTCATAACTATTGAGTCTGGCAGGGCACGTTAGTCCTACTGCACAGGTGACTCTATAATGCGGAAACATTTCTTTGTGTTGGAGTGCAGAATCACATTTGCACGATGATGTGAATACTATATCATCTACTATTATTGTATCTTTGTATGATGGTTGGCTTTTTAGTGAATACATAGAATTAGTGAAAGTCTGAGTTCCTCTTATGCCTCTATAAAAATAAAGTAGTGCTTTATTTCCTCCTAGATAATTAATGTCTCCATACGTCATTCTGTGCGCGTTTATTTGTTCTATCTTGTTTCCAGGTGCAGCAGGTGCATTATTATTCATTATATTGTTACTATTTATTTTAGCCATATTATCTATCATATCAAAAACGGTTTCAATGGGCTTATATCTTTGAATAGTAGTGTCTCTCTTATATTCTATATTTGTTTCACATTCTTTTATAAATTTTTTAGTCATTATATTATTTTTTTCATTTTCTGTTTCTTTCATCCATATATACAGTATTTCTTCAGTGATATTATTCAGTTTTATATTTGTTTTTGAAAAAAAGTCACTCATTTTATTGTAGTTATAATTTGAAATTCGACGATGTTTGCGATCTACATTATGATTGCATTTACCATTCGCACAAATATAAGTTCTTATATCTAGAATTATACTGTGAGATGACGACAGACTTTGTTTAATTTCAGTTCTAAGATTTGTATATTTGTTTATATCTAGTTTAACAGCATGTAATAATTCTTGTACTTTCATAGTATCACTAGTAAGTTGCAAGATCTCTTGTGCATGTATTTTTAAAAGCCAAATCTTGAACTGCTGACAATCAATATTTGATGCTTTCATTTTATTATTCATTGATTCTTATCCAGTCTTTTATTTTTTTTTTTTTTTTTTTTTTTTTTTTTTTTTTTTTGTTATGAGAATTTTTTTGTATTGAAAATTAAATTTAATATTTTCTTTCCCTAGCGGAAATAATCATATGCGAATAATGTTTATAAATACTTAATAAAAGTTATTAGCTTTTATTAGATTTTCATAACACTTTATAAAGTGCGGATTTTGGACTGCAGTAATAGTTGAAAAAATTTGGTGATGTTTATAAGATTTTTTAGTTGCTTTTAAAATTTCGTAAATATTTCTAAGCTTTATTAGGTTTTATTAGATTTTTGTATTTGAAAATATCGTGAAAAACGATAAAATGACACTAATAGTAACTGTTGCATTTTCCTATATTTAACTGTTTTTAGCTGTTTCTAAGTAATGTATGCAAAAAAACAAAAGCTATTAATAAAAGATTGCTATTGGTAAATATTCATAAAAATTCTAAATACTTATTTACTGTATATAATAATTTAAAAAAGTTATTAGTAGTTATTAGCTTTTTTAAACTCGCACATTTCTTTTACTTTTGAAAAAAACTTAAAAGCTAATAAAATCTAGCCAATGCTAAGAAGAGCTAATAAAAGTTATAAATTCTAACTAACTATTAACAGAGTCCAAAATCTGCATATTATAAATTGATTATAAAATTTATTAGCTTTTCTTAGCTCTTTCTGGAAAAATAAATTTCCGTCTGGGTTGGTGTTTATTACTAGCTCACTGTAGAAAACCACTATCTTTACTTTCATGAAGAATAACATTGAAAAGTATTTATAATTAAAGGGCACAAAATTAAGAATACCTGTAAGTGTCACTCGAGTCTGACAGTTATTTGTATAACCATTAATAAAGTAGTTAAATATTTAGGAATATTGAATATTGAAATATTTGTTCTAAAAGTTCTGTGAATATTTTTTTTATTTTTAAAAAATAATGAAAAATAAACTTTTATACAAGAGTATACTAATGAAAGAATACATATAAATGCCGTTACACATTCTGAATTATTTTACAGAGTTTACTTGAATCAGTAAATCGTATAAGAATTATTATATTGGATAAGTTTATATAAAATAAATTTAATAATTCTTTGATTTTTATTAGTAGCTTTATAATAGAAAACTTTTACCTTTACTTGCACGAAGATTAACAATAAAAAATATTTATAACTAAATAATTCAAAATTAAGATTACATGCAACTTATCATATATATATATATATATATATATATGAGTATATGTAAAATATTACACACTCAGAGCTATTAATTATTGCTATTAATTAGTTTTATAATTTAGAGCATATTCAAATTGAATTAAAATTATTTGTTTTCCAGATCTGTTTTGTCCTTGGAGGAAGAATATTCTTTGTATTTGAAAATATACTGAAAATTAACATGTAATTGAGTTCGATTTGATGCCTGAAAAGAAAAGAATTATTATATTGGATAAGTTTATATAAAGTAAATTTAATATTTCTTTCATGTTTATTAGTAGTATATCATAGAAACTTCTATCTTTATATGCATGAAGAATAACAATGAAAAACATTTATAACTAAAGGTTACAAAACTAAGAATAAATGAAAGTGTCACACGAGTATCGTTGCAGCATTAATAAATTAAGTATACTTATGTAATTCGTATTATTGTTGGCGCAGCCAATACAACCCGATAGGCCGTATGTCCCTTACATGCGTCGAACCTCGTAAAACCTTATAAAGACGTCAAACTTTCAAAAACCGGATACATGCCTATTTGGTATAAATAATAAATACGGAATTGCCTGGTAGAATGGGATTAGCAATTTGATTAAGATTTGTTATTACTGGCGCAGCCGGTAGTAACGGATAGGTCGTATGCCCAATACATGCGTCGATCCTCGTAAAACCTTATAAAAGAACTGTATTGGTTGGTTTAAAATTATGGAATTTAACGGTAGACACCGATAGCTGTTAGTGGACAATATAGTGAAAAGCCTTATAGAACCTTATTAATTCAATGCACACGAATACGTCAAATACTCGAAAACCCGATACATGCCTATTTGTTATAAATAATAAGATTGTATTTATGGATGTCTCAGCTTATACGATCCGGTAAACGAACCGCCCATTTATTTTGTTGATCATCATATTGTACTATAAAATGTTTTTTTCTTTTGTGAGGTTTATCTTATAAAATACTATAAGCATTTATTGTATAGTATGATATGAGGTTTTTGCACCCGGAATTCCTTATAGACTCGAATTATAAACCTACTATTAGAAAGCAAAAAAAGATATAAACATATACAGTATTTCCATGATAAGAGCTTATTAAATTTTTTATCGGGAAATGTGTATGAACTATAATCTTTTCATAGTCATTTCTTTTATTATAGAACCCGATTAATATTTTCTTGGATGCACTTGTGTAATTCATGTAGTAAAACATCTATACAGGCTTATAATTTTTCAATCAATTTATTACGATATATGCCGATTCTGAATTCATATTGGTAAAGTGAATAGATTTCTATAAATAATTACATGAGCATATCTCTATAAAAGCCTATAAATTTATTAGTCTCATAGAAACTGATATATCTTTTACCAGGTAAAACTTATAAAAACTAAATTTCGGAACTTGTGATTCGTAGCTGTGAGGATTTCATTATAGGTACCGATAAAAAAGAAATCGCCCGATATATTACTATAAAATTTTTATCAGCATCCCGATTCAATGTGCCATTATTTTATCGGATTTTATAAGGTCTTTTCGACAGGGTCTTCCTGCACGAAGAAAGTTTAAGAGATTGTGTTACAACGTGTCGTATTTAGATCAAGTTTGGGAGGTCGATTTACAGGACTTGCGCTTAATCAAAAATTACAACGACGGAGTGTCTTACGATTTGGTGGCGATCGACGTTTTAAGTAAATTTGTGTGGGTGGAACCTTTGAAAGACAAATCGAGTGACCAAGTAACCGAGGCATTTAAAAAAATTTTAAAACGAAGCGGAAAACGTTTTCCGTACATGGTTCAAAGCGATCGAGGAAAGGAGTTTCTCGGTAAATTTATGCAAAATTTTTTAAAACGTAACGACATTCGATTTCGCGTTGTGCGTAATCCGGATGTAAAGGCTGCGGTGGTTGAACGAGTAAATAGAAATCTGAAAGAACGTATGTGGCGTTATTTCACACATAAAAATACTCGTAGGTACATTGACGTATTACAACACATCGTCAAGGCTTACAATAACACAAGACATTCTAGCATTAAAATGACACCGGCTTCGGTAACTATTCACAACGAAGAGATTGCGCGAAAAAATTTAGAACGTCTGTGCAGAAACAAATTACCGAAACGGAAAAAGAATATATACAAAGTCGGTAGTTACGTTCGAATCATTAGAGACAAGAACGCTT
Organism: Theocolax elegans; assembly: GCA_026168455.1. Classification (NCBI taxonomy): domain Eukaryota; kingdom Metazoa; phylum Arthropoda; class Insecta; order Hymenoptera; family Cerocephalidae; genus Theocolax; species Theocolax elegans. Next base: position 41,273,401 of record CM047426.1, on the reverse strand, counting down.
TTGAAAAAGGTTACGTCAGAGGATGGCAAGAGGAAATTTTTATAATTAAAAGTGTTGCGAAAAAACAAAATATTTACAATTATACTTTGACCGATTTGGACGGTAAAGCATTGAAGGATTCTTCTATCCCGAAGAACTCACGGCCGTTGATAGTTCGTGAACACAAAATAGATAAAATTTTACGTAGTAAAGGCCAAGGTAAACGTAAACAGTATTTCGTCAGTTGGGTTGGATATCCTGAAAAATTTAATTCGTGGGTCTCTGCCAACGATTTAAAAGTATTGTAAAATGGATTGCGACGATTTTACCATTGTTTTGCCGAGCAACAGTAGTATGAAATATTTTCCAGACAATACAACGACGTGCTTTTTAACTAAATTACCAAAGCAGATAGCTTTACAAGGACGATGGATGGTTGGACTATCCGAGATACGCGTACCCTGCACGACGCTGCACTTGAGCAGAGAGGAATCAAAATTATCGGCAACGGAAAACTATTATTTTCAACACGGTATATACGACGATATTAATCAGCTTGTCGATTGTATAAATGACAGTTTATTCAAATATCACGGCAACACTGAAATTGAAAAATTAGTCTATAACGAAAACGGAGGTTTCGTACAAATGATAAAATTCAAAGAAAATGAAAATCGTACGAAACCGTTTGCTACATTTTCAAGACGGTTAATCGTATTTTAGGTTTCGATTTGAACGAAACGTTAGAATTTGAAAGTTACGATGTATCGACGATTCAAGTAGCAAAATTTCCCGCCAGCCTCTCGAGAGCCATACCCGATCAACTTTTTGTTTATTCAAATCTGTGTGAACCTTGTATAGTAGGAGATTCTCACGCACCGCTGCTTCGCATAGTGAATATTCAATCGAAACACTTCAATTATGGAAACACTGTAGTTAAACGTTTTGCACCCGTCAGTTATACACCCATACTTTACAATTGTTTTCAAGTTATCGACATTGATATAAGAGATCAATATGGTCATCCAATACCATTCGAGTTTGGTACGTTGACCGCAGCGTTACATTTTAAAAGGATTGATTAAGTGTCGTTCGTTTGACATGGCTTATTACTCTCTTCATTACGATAGTCAAATTGGAAGCGGGCGGGGCGTACATCACGTTTATGCAGGTTCAACACCGCAACGAGGACACGGTGTGGGTAGTTGGCTCGCAGGTTTATTTAGAAGAGCGGTGCCTTTGATCGCTAAAGGTGCTCGCGCCCTTGGTAAAGAAGCAGTCCGAGCAGGTGTCAACATATTAGATGACGTGACGGATGGAAATCTGTCGTTCAAAGAATCGCTTAATAATCGTATAAACGAATCTGGTAAAAATTTGAAACGTAAAGCCGTAGACAAAATTAATAAAATGATGGAGGGGTCTGGGTATAAAACATTCGACAAAAGGAGAGCTCTACAGTTTCCGTGGAACGGTGAAAGTGTACGTATCAAACAGCTTAAACCTCGTAAAAAGTACAAACGTCGTCAAAGTATAAAGAAAAGAAAACGTACAAAAAAAACCAAGTCTTTAAAACGGTTACAGCCAAAAGTGAAGCGTAAGAAACAGAATAAAAAGAAGAAATCGAGGAAAATATCGAAAACAAAAAAGAAGACAAAGAATAATTTTGACGTTTTCAATTAAAAATGGCGTTTTTACATTCTCACAGCTCAGAGTGTCTCAAAAGTGAGTTGGATATATTTTCTACAATTGTTTTCAAGTTATCGACATTGATATAAGAGATCAATATGGTCATCCAATACCATTCGAGTTTGGTACGTTGACCGCAGCGTTACATTTTAAAAGGATTGATTAAGTGTCGTTCGTTTGACATGGCTTATTACTCTCTTCATTACGATAGTCAAATTGGAAGCGGGCGGGGCGTACATCACGTTTATGCAGGTTCAACACCGCAACGAGGACACGGTTGTGGGTAGTTGGCTCGCAGGTTTATTTAGAAGAGCGGTGCCTTTGATCGCTAAAGGTGCTCGCGCCCTTGGTAAAGAAGCAGTCCGAGCAGGTGTCAACATATTAGATGACGTGACGGATGGAAATCTGTCGTTCAAAGAATCGCTTAATAATCGTATAAACGAATCTGGTAAAAATTTGAAACGTAAAGCCGTAGACAAAATTAATAAAATGATGGAGGGGTCTGGGTATAAAACATTCGACAAAAGGAGAGCTCTACAGTTTCCGTGGAACGGTGAAAGTGTACGTATCAAACAGCTTAAACCTCGTAAAAAGTACAAACGTCGTCAAAGTATAAAGAAAAGAAAACGTACAAAAAAAACCAAGTCTTTAAAACGGTTACAGCCAAAAGTGAAGCGTAAGAAACAGAATAAAAAGAAGAAATCGAGGAAAATATCGAAAACAAAAAAGAAGACAAAGAATAATTTTGACGTTTTCAATTAAAAATGGCGTTTTTACATTCTCACAGCTCAGAGTGTCTCAAAAGTGAGTTGGATATATTTTCACTCCCTCAAACGCAAACCAGTATCGAATCGAGTTATTGGACTACTTATAATCCAATTTCGTCGTTAAACGACGATTCGCTCATCGAATTTTGCGTTCAAAATCAAGGAGAAGATTATCTGGATCTTGCGCATACACTTCTCAAAGTTTGTGTAAAAATAAAGCCTTATTCGAAAGACGATAACAAACACGTAGGACCTGTAAATAATTTCTTACACTCGTAATTTAATCAAATCGATATTTATTTTAATCAGAAACCAATCACTCCTCCGAATAACGCTTATCCGTACAGAGCGTACGTAGAAACACTCTTGAATTACGGCCCAGCAGCTAAAGAATCGCATCTATCGACGACTTTGTGGTACGCAGATACACCAAGACAGATGGACAGCACCCCTGACGAGGGTACAAACGCAGGACTTGCAAACAGACAAAATTTTACATCCGATGGCAAAACCGTCGATCTCATTGGACATTTGCAATGCGATATTTTTAATCAGGATAAATTACTCATTAATGGCGTCGAAATGAAAATACGTCTTGTACGTTCAAAGGACTCATTTTGTTTAATAGATTCGTCAGCCGCAGGCTCATACACCGTAAACATCACCGAAGCAAATTTACTCGTAAGACGCGTGAAAATAAGTCCTGGAATTCTATTGGCCCATGCAAAAACTGTCGCAACTACAACCGCTAAATATCCCATAACCAGAGTGGAAATCAAAACATTCACGATACATAGCGGTGTCTTGGGCGAAACACTCGACAACGTGATTTTAGGACAACTACCGAAACGAGTGATACTGGGATTTGTTGATAATAAGGCTTTCAATGGAAACAAAACTTTGAATCCTTTCAATTTTCAAAATTACGGTATAAATTACTTGTCTCTCTACGTAGATGGTGTACAAGTACCTTCGAAACCTTTATAACCTACGTTTTCGAATACAAGACCAATGTACGTTGACGCATATCACACCTTGTTCTCAGGTACTGGTATAAATTTTCTTAACGAAGGAAATTCTATCAGTAGAGAGAATTACCCTAATGGTTAATGTCTATTCGCTTTTGATCTTACACCAGATTTTTCGGCAAATAGTTTTTCTCATTGGAATTTAGTAAAATCTGGATGTCTCAGAATCGAAGTTAAATTTTAAAGTGCATTGAATAAAACGATTAATTGTATCGTTTATGCCGAGTTTGACAACGTTCTTGAAATCGACTCTGCTAGACAGGTCGTAACAGATTTTCATTCTTAAACTCACAGAAGGAGGAGTCAAAAAAAATGGTAGGGATTTTCTTTGAAAACTTTTCTTTTCAATTCAGTGAGAAGAAGGAGGTCTTAAAGGTATTCTGCTGAGCCAAGGAAAAACATTTTGTCAGTTCAGCTTGTTACCTTGAGTGGTGTAGTACAAGTGACTCAAGTTCTCCGCAACTCAAACGGCATGGAGAAGCTCGATTATATAATCGATATTCAAGCGTTTCACGACAAGGAAGGTCTCTTTCTACCGAAAGAAATCAGCACTGGCTGATCAAGGCTCCATACGACTACACAGAACTCTCCAAGGGTATCGTAGCCACAAACAGTTACTTAACGTGCTATCACCATGGCATAGAATGGTTCGATGGTGAATCCAACAGTGTCGACGTGTAAAACAGTCTACGAGAAGTTGCACGAAACGCTTTGAGGATCTACGTTAGGGGAATACCTAAAGTTTTATTCCTGTAAAACCTGCTCGCTAGACAAATAATCAATTTGGAGGAGTTCAACTGTCCGTCGTTTAGAAACCTTCCACGCGTTAACGACCACTTTTATTTTTTACATGGACCGAAAAGGGAGTACATGAGTTGTGCATTGACATATGCATATAAACTACGTATTTGGCTGCATAAAACATTAGCCTATCGCCCTTCAACCAGCAAAGTCATCGATCTAAAAGAAAAAAAGAAGGAAACGGAAAAAGAGGACATCAACAAGGACAAAAGACGACACACAATCATTGCGTCTTCGAGACAAGGAACTCCGTCTGGGAAACCACGACAAAAAACGCCAACACCAAGCAAATCAAGACAGAGCACTCCGATAACCGTAATTTGTACTGCATACTCAACGCCTGTAGATGCTACCAACACAAGTATTTCCACCATCTCCCAAGATACGATCGATGCCGATCATTTATACGACATAGTACGCGAGGAGGAAGAAGCCGCTGCAAAGCATGAACACGTTGCAAATACTCAACGCAATAAAAATTTTGCTTCTGCAGACAGTGGGAGTGTACCCTGCGGACAAGATTCCTCAGATTCTGACGAAGCCGACTGCAATTGTTGTTAACAATGAGGATCACCGAAAACCCGGTGAGCACTGGCTGGCCATCTACATCGATAAACGCGGAATCGGATACTTCTGTGACAGTTTCGGTCGACCACCCACCGTACCACAACATATTCAATGTCTCCGAAGAAACTGTAAGGTTTACACCTGGAGTCCTAAGAAGCTACAAGATTTCGCTTCTATCCTGTGTGGTCAGTATTGCGTTAATTTCATTCATCACATGTCTCACGGTCATTGCATGGACAGTTTTTGGAGACTGTTCACCCACGATACTGCATACAACGATAAATTAAATTTGAAATTATTTTATAAGAATATCAACAATAATTTTCATTATAATAATAATCGTAAGAAGAATGTTCATTGTATAACTCATTTGCAAACATGTAAAAGAATACATAATAATAATAATAATAATAATAATAATTTTAATTATAATATATAAACAGGTACATTAGTTGTAAGTTTCTATTATTAACGTAATATATATTTAACCGAATGCAAAACACGTATAATTTTACTCTTATTTACTCTATATCTAAGTGTGTGAATTTATTATAAGTTTTATCAGGTCAACCGGAATCACTGTCTATTTATAAGTTTCGTATAATAAAATGTGTGTGAGTGTCTGCGTCTATTCTTAAGCTACTCTTATACTTAATATTAACCGAGTGTCAAATCAAGTTTTAATTTTATGTATTGTATAACCATCTATATGTATATCTCTGCGTGCGTAATTATTCATTCTATGTCTCGTTCTCTCCTTTTATATTATAATACTTGAATAAACATCTGGGAATTTATCTACAAATTACGTACATTTAATTATTTAATCCTCTCACCTCCAACTCCCATTCGTACCATGTTAAATATAAGTCTATACGCATACTGCATACTCTCTCTCTCACACACACACACACACCAACATAGACGCTCTGGGTCAGCTATTATAACACGGCGTCCGAATACCCTAGCGCATCATCAGTATCTCTACGTGAGTGCGAGAGAGAGAGAGGTAGAGGAAATGAGCGTGGGTATGCGCAGTAGTGCTCTCTCTCTCTCTTACATGCGTCACTCTTCTTACGGCAAGAGACGCACTGCGCGCGCAACCCCTCTTGCTCTCTCTCTCTCACTCATACACGCGCGGGCCTCCGGCCCCGCTGTAACGTCAGAACACTCTTAGTACGAGAGAGAGACGCACTGCGCGCGCACTCCCTCTACCTCTCTCTCTCACACCCACGCACTGCATCGGGGCGTCTATGACGCCGGAGCAACCTCAGCACGAGAGAGACGCACTGCGCGCGCACTCCCTCTACCTCTCTCTCTCGCACCCATGTACTCCGACGGGGCCCACTGTGACGCCACAGAGTCCGTTCCACCTTACCTATACATAAGTGCGAGAGAGAGAGAAAGAGAGAGAGAGAGAGAGAGAGAGAGAGCGAACCTCTCCCTCTTTCCCTCTCACTCCCTCTCTGGCACGCGCGGGCCCCCGCCGTGACGTCACCGCCGGGGTAGACACCACATTGTCCACGCTAGACAACCCCATTCTACGTGTTAGACAACCCCATTGTCGTGCTAAACAATACCATTGTTTGCGCTAGACAATCCCATTGTTCGCGCTAGACAATCCTATTGTTCCCATTGTTCGCGCCAGACACCATTGTTGTTAGGCCACGCCCATTCCGGCGCGCTATAAGGTAACCTTACTACTGTACTCGTTACATATATTTTAGTATTCAATGCTATGAATTGCAGGTAGTAAGTAAAAAATTTTTTCATCGTTTCAGACGTACTAGTCATGTATAGTAATTATTGCTATATTTTTCTCTCCGTGTAGTTTATTAACACAATTTTGTTAACTCAAATTTATGAATTACTTTTGTCATGAGTATAAAATTTTATTTTAAAATCTATAACCTAACTAAAAATGTCTATTAATTACAAGAATTAAAAGCTTAAAGTATTTCTACAGATATTCTTTAAAAAACGAACTTTTTATTAAAATTTTTTCAAATAACATAAACAAGGAAAATTGAAAAAATAAAAATAGGCTGTCAAGATGAAACTGTTTTCTTAAGCAAGACAGAAAAAATGTATCTGATCGTCTTTGGTCAAAGTTATTTATCATCTGACCTGAAATTCGATTGATTTCTAAAATCTTACCGGATCCATTCAAAACGTGGCATCCTGGTATGTAACGATTGGTCAGAAAAGTTAATTATTTTAAATATTATCCCCAACAGTACTTTAAATTCAACCATCACCATCATTCTGCCTACTGCTTGTTGATGAACTATGATTTTTAAACATATAATATTGCGAAATCAATATATGAACGGTTACCGCGAGGTGGCGATACCATTACCTTTCAGCATTATCAACAAGAAAAGGCAGAAGGCTTACATTCAAATGAAATGGCCGTGTTTACTGTGGATAAGAAAACTTACAGAAATTACTAAATTAAACTATAAAAAAACCCAAAAATTTGTCAGAAACAGATGTTTTCTTTTGAAAAAGTGCCCGTATTTGCATTATTAAGAAAGTGATTTTGCACTCTTTGCGATTTACAGAGTTGGTGTTGCAAGGGTTATTGTGCCGCTGTTGGGGTGACTAATACTGTCTCAGAGGTGTTGCTCTTCCAGTTAAGATTTTCGCAAAGGTTACGTTCCCTTTTTGTGCAATCCTGAGTCCCTGAGCAGGTGACTTAACGCAGAGATAAAATTTCTTCCTCGGGGCTTCTGCTGCTGTTTGAACCCTGCAGCACGGCTAATTTTTAGAGAATGTGTTCCAGGTCTCCTACGATGGGTTGGAGGCTATTTGCTACTGGGACACGGCCTCTGCCCTGACTCTTCTATAATTCAAACGCTATTTCACCTGTACGGTCCATGCTAAACTCGACGAAAATATAGTTTTAAACTCGAAATTATTTTTTATTATTATCATTAAAGTTTTATTCTTAATGTTTCTCAAAGTTGCAAGATACTCATGTGAATAAATCATAAATAGATATTCTAGGAATTATTGTTCTAAGAAAATAATTCAGTGTATTAATACAATTTTTTTTAATTTATTAATGTTTTTTATTCAGATATTTATTTTACAATAAATCCATCCGTATGTACGGTTATCTCATATAATGAGTCATAACATCCAGGCATACCATCATACAGAAAGTCCCTACCTAATCATCATAAGTGAATATGAAGTATATAACCCTCCGACCTGTAAAGTCCAAAGCTTTACGAGGATCCCAGCGATCAAAATAATTAATTAATCGAGTGTCGGTAATGAAGAGTACATAATGCTAAAAAAGAAAACTAATCCAAAGTTTAGCGACGAGGACGCCGTTTTCTTGACCGCTGGAGGTGTCACAATGGTTAGAGCACGCGATTCGCACGCTGAGATCTCGGGGTCGAATCTCGCAGTCCACCGTTTTATTTCTCGCTTCTTTCCTTTTCATACGTAACAATATGTAATGGCGCTGTAACAAGTATGTAGTGTACGCATTTCCTGGATCCGCTTTCTGTCAATATATTGGTCCATATAAGGCTATTTATAGCGATGTACAGAAGCTCTCACTCTCTGTCGATCGGGACCATCAAGCCTCTTAAAAATTTTCTTTTGACCAACCATGGTGGAACCGCTGAAATAACACGTGGTTTAACGTGGAAGGACCGCCAGGACGAAATCCATTGTGAACGTGAGAATGGAGTTTCTCAATTAAGACATCCGTAATCGAGGCACCCCGTTGGCAAGAGCCAGTGAATCGACCAGCACAGCGTACAGCTATTTGAAGTTAAGTCATTTTTAAGCGTAAGCGCCTCTTATATTATCGAAATAGTAATTGTTTACTTATATTCCGTAAATTATTTTAAGACAATTTGGATCAACTTTTAATATTAATAAATAAAATTCTCTCGTTCAAGTAATGGAATAAATTGTGAAATAAATTCCGTTTTCAGAATAACGAATATTATTTTCTTATTTATATCCATTAAAAGAAAATAAGTAATGTTACATTGGCACCCCATTGTTTATTTTATTATTTGTTAAGTTTACACATTATACACGCAGTTCATTTTCTATTATATACACCATGTATAATACGTGGTGTACGTGATTCTGATTGGCGCACACGGCAGCGCTCAAGATACATCGCCGTCGTGCCGTAGTTCTTCGTCCGATCGTCGAGCGAGTCGGTTGTTTTTCCGTAGGTCAGATCGTCGTTCAACACAACGTGTTTTAGAGAGAAAAATAGATTTTTGTGTAAAGAGTGCAAGACAGATATAATAATAAATATATATAGTTCATTTAATATATTAAGTATAGTGTTTGTGTTAAGTTATTTGGCAACCTTTTCCCGAGCGCAGAATCCATAAACCCAACAGGTTATGAGCCCAGAGGGAAACGATATTGCCGTAACGGGCACAGAAGGAGACGGAGGCGACCGGGGTGATGGAGGCATAGAAGCCATGACGATAAATGGTAAGTGCTATTAAATATATGGTGTACACCAGAAAGACAGTGAAGCGAGTGATCAATTGTGAGTATTTGAAATTGGTTTGAAGTGTCGGGAGAATCGTTTTCAATTTTCGCAAAAATTGAAATTATTTTAATTATTACAGCGTAATACACAATTACGCTTATAATGAAAAAGGAGAGTCGGTGTATGAATTCGGAGAGTGATTTAGAGTCGGTTAAATGAACGTACAAAAACACCTAGCAAGTTGAAGCGAGCAAAACTTGAATTCGTGGAAATAGGGGTGAGAACGAGCGCGCGCGCGAGTAGTAAAGATGGCGACGCTCAACGCATACCGGCAAGCAGAGAGAGAGAGAGAGAGAAAGAGCGAGACAGCGCGTGCGCGCGTACGAATTGTAAATACCGATCGGCGCATGCAGACAGAATGTATATATCTATATATACAATACGAATATCGGTAACCGTGTATCGAGACGGAGAGACTGAAGAGAAGCATGGAAATTTACAATTTTAAAATACGTTTTAACCGCATCTAAATTAAATATACATTGGATTACGCGGCAATATATGTGTATGTGTACATATGTGTGTGCGTATATATATATATATGTATGTATGTATATGAATGTACGTTTTTAAATATACGGCCGAATACACAAGTAAATAAACACGTGTTTCTCAATATTGGGATAATATAAATCTTGTATAAGTAAATAACAAACATGCATATATGTCGTCTTTACATAGAGAGAGAGAGAGAGAGAGAGAGATAAAAGAAGAATATAAGTGACTGACAATAAGAGACCGTATGAGAATAGTAATTAATTGAACGTTCTTAATAAAGTTTGCGCGCGCATTATATAAATTCAACAAATTAACTTTTATTTATTTATGTATATACAAATCTAATAAATTTGGAACTGTTCCTGAAGACACAGGAGGAAATCCATGGTTTCAAAGACCTTCACGAAAAAGAAATTATGACGGTCAAATTGCAGGACAGCAAGGTTGTTTTCATGACCGAGACAGGTCTATCTTATCAATTAGGTGTGTTGGCAAAAATGAATGATGATACTTGTGTGCAGGACATCATTACTAAATTTGTGATCATTACAGTTTGTGTGCAACTTAGTGACCCTTTTTGCTTTATATTTAAAATGTTAATTTATAATTCTTTCTTATCAATTAGAATTAAAATTAATGTCGGAAGACGAACAACGGCTTATACGAAAAGCAGTGGAAGAGGCTGAAAAAAAGAATGAATCGTTATTTATGCCGTATTGCAGAGGGATGATCGTACCGGCTGGTATCTCTGAAGGAGACGGAGAGAGTGATAGAGACGGGTCAAAGACTGGTACGGAGACAGAAAAGGAGAGAAAAACGAGACAGAAAGAGACCGAGGACATGTCCAAAATGAGACAGAGTGAAGGAGACGGACAAAGACTGGAACAAGCAAAGACTGAAAAGAGACCGGAACAAACGGAGAATGGAGAGAGTGAGATGTTGAGAGGTAAACCAGCGATTAAATCAATTGAAAAATTTGCTATCAAGATTTACATAAATTTTGAAAAACTAACAAAACATAACATAATTAAAACTCATTGTCATACATGGACAAAAGAATGGAAGAGTTGAAGAAAGACATTTTGTATGTAAACAGGCGCGTGGGTTGGATGGCAGAAAGGGAGACTGTTTATGATCAAAAACTTGCAGAGGCTGAAAAGACGGTAAATGATCAAATTATAATCAACAATTCAACTGAAAAACATAATTTAAAAGAGAGTGTTTTGAATAAAAATGAAATTTCGCGAATGATAAGATCAGAAATTAACAAATTAAATTTAAATAATAAGGGAGACGGTTCTTTAACTGATGTATCACGAGAATTAACAGCTACAATTCGTAACGAATTTTCAAAGCAAAAGAAAAGGTGACTGTATTCATTGACCGTATTGAAGAACTTGTAAAATCATACAATAATTCGTCAGACGTTCAACCTCTATCAGAGACAGAAAAGAGAGACGCGTTTTTCACTGCTGTTGTTAGCACAGTGCCACAAATCATGAACATTAACTTCATGGCTGAAAGCATGAAAGTCGAGCCACTTGCTTATGATAAATTAAAATTATATCTTATGCAGTTGGAGAGCATTCGAGCTCAGGCGACCGTACCAACACCGACAACAACAGCGATGGCAGCTACCAGAAATATGGAAAATGTCAGGTGCTTTGAATGTGATGATTTTGGCCACATGTCGTCCACTTGTCCACGTTCGGGTACTGGATTGAGAAAATGCTTTGTGTGCAAGCAATTCGTCTAGCATAAAGCAGCAAATTGCCCGACGAAACAACAGCGCGAGAGACAGCCTAGAGACGGTCAAATGTATGAAAATTCTCAAATTGATACTAATAATCGAGACGGTAATGACAGAAACAGAGACAGTTATAACAACAAAAGAAGATACGATAGTAGTAATAATCGAGGTAGCAATAAAAGATACAAATTCGATAAAGCATCACCGCGAAATAACCAACGAAATACGAGAGGCCGAGGAAAGAGATTTTATAAAAAGCATGCCAATTCAAACCAAAAGGGAAATGATCGCAAAACTGTAGCGTCAGAAACAAAGAGTAAGTACTCAAATATAAATGATGATTTGACAACATTCAACGTTAAAATGACTGAGACTGATACGCGACAAATTACAAAAGATAAGACCGTTTTGCATGGATTTTTGGCAGACACTGGGGCGACTGAACACCTATCAAATTCAAAGATAATTTTCAAAAATTTCATTGAGAAACCAGACGTAATCAGGTGTGCTAACAATGACAATATTGCGAACTTAAAATCGGAGGGAGTAGGGACGGTTGAGATTTTTACGTTCGATAATAAATCAATAAAATTAAAAAATGTAATTTATGCCAAAAATCTATCTGAGAATTTGTTATCCTTGCGCAAATTTGTCGATATAGGTTTAAGTGTGTATTTAGACAAAGAACGAATTGATATATATGACCCAAAATCTAATGAGACCTTTAGAAAAGGGATTTAACAGAAGCCTTATTGGATCATTGAATTTGAGACTGACAAACCAACTGATAACCATGACAAAATTAAAAACCAAATTATCGCGTATGTCACAACAAGAAATACGGCCAAACAAAAGGAGACTGAAGTGGCTGAAAATAATGAAACTGAGACAGAAAACATAGACAGAATAAATAATGACAAAAACACAATATTTTCGGATTTTGAAATTACTATTAGGGATAGAAAATTGAATCATCCCAATGATACAATTGATAAAGAACCGAAAGAAAACAACACTAAAGTTGAAAAACAATCAAATAGTACATCAGTTATTAATCAGGCAATGATCTGGCACATTCGTATGGGTCACGCATCAATCAAATATTTAAAAGAACTACAAAAGAAATTCCCAGAGGTTAAAAGTTTAAAAGAAACAATATTTGATGATTCCATCAATGATTGTGAAATATGCATGATTTCAAAGTTTAATAAACTACCTTTTAAAAACACGAGACAGAGAGCGACTGAACCTCTTCAAATTATCCATGCTGACACCAAGGGAATGATAAGTCCTTCGACGTATCCTAAAAAAATATAAATATATCGCAGTGTTTGTAGACGATTATTCTCGTCTAGCTATGGCCTATCCAATGAAAACGAAAGATGAGACTGGTAAATGTTTTGAATTCTTTATTAAAAGCTCCAGAAATTTATTAGGAAAAGATGCAAAAGTTTGTTATTTGAGGAGTGATCAAGGCACTGAATTTATTGGTGGCTACACAACTGAAGTATTAAAGAGATTAGGTGCTGAACTGCAGTTAGCGTGCCCCGACACACCTCAACATAACGGTGTTGCAGAAAGGTTTAATCAAACCATACAAAGGAGAGTGAGAGCATTAATATACGATTCAGGTATTCCTGAAAACATATGGGATTTAGCTTTAAACGCAGCCGTTTATGTATACAACAGGACACCACATGCGTCAAACAATATGGTATCGCCAATTGAAAAATTCAATTCAAATTATAAAGTCGACATTTCACAAATGAAACGTTTTGGTTGTTTAGCATATATGAAGGTATATCGTAAGATGAGACCGACATTTAGGTGCATCGGAAAACGAGTAACACTTGTAGGCTATAAAGAGACTGGATACATTCTTTTACAACCAGAAGAAGGAAAGTTTTATGAAAGTCCAGATGTAAGATTCAATGAGAAAATAGTTTTCGGTAATAAATATGAAAAGAACGAAATTTGTGACTGGGAAAAGAATGATGTTAACATCAACACCGAAAATTGGTTTACTGTATTTGAGACTGAGAACACTGAAACGGAGGGAGAGACTGTTAAGCGAAATAGAGGCAGACCACGCAAATTAATTGAAAATAATATCATTGAATCAGAGGGGGAGACTGTTAAAAGAAAAAGAAGCCGACCACGTAAAGTGACTGAAAAAGTAACAGAAAATGAAATTTCAAATGACGAGACAAGCTATGCTCTGATAGCGAATATATATGGTGATCCTACAACATACAGAGAAGCGATGAAAGCGACTGATAGAATGCAATGGAAAGAGGCTGTTCAAAATGAACTCGATTCAATGTACAAGAACAGAGTCTGGAAACTTATTGATCGAGAGACAGTACCGTATGAAGGTTCAAAACAAAACATTATTGATTCCCGATCGGTTTTAAAGAAAAAGGTGGAGACGGATAATAATATAAAATATAAAGCTCGATTGGTTATCCGAGGATTTAAAGATAGAAATGAATATGGCTTGCAAGAAACGTATGCACCCGTTTCGCGTTTACCATTAGTGAGGATGACCTTAGCAATAGCAAACAAATATGACTGGAATATATGTCAAATGGATGTTAAGACCGCTTTTCTCAATGGAGATCTGAATGTTCCTGATATATGGAAATTCCAGAGGTAATTGAATGTTCAGATCAAACGAGAAAATCGAAGGTTTGTAAATTGGAAAAAGCTTTGTACGGCTTAAAAATTAGTTCTAATCGTTGGAATCTAAAATTTACAAAAGCAGTGACTGAATTAGGATTAAAATCTGACGATTTTGAACCATGTCTGTTTACTTGGAAGGAGAGTGATAAAAATTTAATCCTTATTTTATATGTTGACGATATACTATTGATTGGTAACGACAAAATCAAAATGAATGAAGTAAAACAAAATCTTATGAGACAGTTTGACATGACTGATTTGAAAGAACCTAAAAGTTTTCTTGGACTGGAATTGACAAGAGACCGAGAACGGAGAGTGATGACAATTAAGCAAGAAAATTATATTGATAAAATGTTAACTAAATTCGGTTTTCAAAATATACATCCTCAACGCACACCTATGGTTACGAATCAAATTGCTAATAAAGAGAAAAGAGAGCGTGAAGAGACTGTAACTGCTATTAAAATTACAGAGACTGAAAGTAACGAAAATATTCCATATTGCAAGGCTATTGGAACTCTCTTATATTTGTCAAATGCAAGTAGACCAGATATTGCTTATGCAGTAAATGTTTTAAGTAGACATCAAATAAACCCGACTGACAGTGACTGGCAAGGTGTTAAGCGAGGTTTTAGATATTTAAAGGGTAATAAAAATATTGGTTTATGTTATTTGGGTAAAAATGACAAGTTGGAAGGTTTTTCTGATGCGAGTTTTGGGGACTGTAAAAATTCGTTGACAACGAGTGGTTATGTAATAAAACTTTTCAGGGATGCTATTGCATGGAGAACCCGTAAACAGAAGTATGTTGCTCTATCGACGTGTCAGGCGGAATATGTATCTATGAGTGACTGAAGTCAAGAATTAATAGCGATACACAATTCCTTGAAAAATGTAATATTGAACAATTTCACCCCAATGTTGTTATGGTGTGATAATCGATCGGCAGAAACGAGTGTAAAGACAGGGGGTGGTAACAAACTAAGACATATGACTAAAATAAAAGAACATTATGTTCGAGAGTGTGTACAAAGACAGTTAATTGAAGTGAAATGGATTGCGTCAAAAGATCAAATAGCTAATGTTTTGACAAAACCATTAGCTTTTGAATTGCATGATAAATTAATGAATTCAATATTAAACTTGTGAATTGATTTATCGTTTATTATAGGCGATAAGTGATTGGAGACTGAGGTATATTGCAAGGAGACCGATTACATCAAGAGACTGACACGAATTATGAAGGATAATAATAAAATTAAACATAACCAGATGCGTGTATATGTGGGAGGGAGTGTTAAGTTTACACATTATACACGCAGTTCATTTTCTATTATATACACCATGTATAATACGTGGTGTACGTGATTCTGATTGGCGCGCACGGCAGCGCTCAAGACACATCGCCGTCGTGCCGTAGTTCTTCGTCCGATCGTCGAGCGAGTCGGTTGTTTTTCCGTAGGTCAGATTGTCGTTCAACACAACGTGTTTTAGAGAGAAAAATAGATTTTTGTGTAAAGAGTGCAAGACAGATATAATAATAAATATATATAGTTCATTTAATATATTAAGTATAGTGTGTGTGTCAAGTTATTTGGCAACCTTTTCCCGAGCGCAGAATCCATAAACCCAACATTATTACATAACCCGAAAATTTAATATTTATTATAATAGGTATATTGGATAAAATGTAATAAGTAATATTCGAATAAAAGATATTGTTGCATGGAAACCAGAAAGTTAATTTATAAATCGCGTTACGGCAGAATTGTAAAAAGAGTCTATCTTAATATTGCGAATTCACCTGTTATTAAGACTAAACGACGGAAGAGAGCAGCCAAAATGGCTAACATGCAAGGGCTTGAAATTAATGAGCCGCTCGAGCTTAGGATAAACGATTAACACGAAGAAATGTTAAGAAGGTAAGTCAAACTACAAATCTAAGCAGAGCAACGAGAATTATAACGAATGAGAGAAGCGTGTTAAGATTTCGAACAAATGAGATTAGAAAATGAATATCTGCGAGCTCAACTACACCGATATAATGCACAAATAGAACAGGCAAGAAATATGGAGCATGCTCCGAATCAATGCCATCTTTGCAATTACACAGCCGAATTGTTAAATATCCTAGTAATGTTAATACGTTTCAATCAGAAGTAAAGATACCTGAATTTATGGACAAAATCGTAAATAACCCTTTGTAATTCCTAGAAAATTTCGACAAATTATGTTTATTGCAAAACATTAATAATGTGAGAAAACTAAAAATTCCGAGTGTAGTTTTGCATGGTATAACGCGTATATGGATTGAATTACAGGATCGCAATTTTCAAAATTATGATCAATTTCAACAACAATAAAAATAATTTTGAACGCGGAAATAAACTAAAAAATTTTGAAGTGAATCAAGTATGTGTAAATAGTTGCGGTAGAATGTATTAATGTCGAAGTAATGTTCAAAATGGTAGATATAATATGAATCGTAATACGAACAACACCCCGAATACAAACCGAAACAATAGAAACAAAAATATACAAGATGCGAATCTTATGTATTCGCGAAATAAACAAAGCGAGTCGTACATACCAATTAATACACGATACCCTCACCCCGTGATTCAAACAAACATAGGCAACCAAGTGAATAAAATGATGCCTAAGTATAATACACAAACGGTTCCAAGCAATTTAAACTAAATTATGACACTCTGAATTTTAGTCCTGCAGAGTGTATAAATGATTACGATTTTGTTGAATTATTAGATAATGTAGGTACAAATGAGGACCGAATTAAGGAAGTCAAGAAAATAAATAAAATTGCATTATACGTATACATTAAAATTAAAATAAATAATAACCAAATTTGGGCTTTAGTCGACATAAACAAACACATACAACCTAATTGCCATTTTTCCGTGCAAAAATTTTTTACGGTGTCCTTCATATATTGAATTGAAACTTTGTATAGAGACATATTATACCATTGTCTACTGATTCTGTTTTTGATTTTACATAATATTGACAAAAAATAAGTAAGCTAGAATGCGCAACGCGCTTAGTCTGTATTTAGTATTGAATACTTAGAGTGGAAGCACTTGCGCAAATGGCTGTCGCAAGATAGCACTAAATACCATAATTAATATACCAGCTTGTGTCAATAAACAGATATATATTAAATATCGTGTATATATATTGTAGAAAGAGCAATTTGTTCACTCATTTATTCGGGGAAACAATGAAAAACAAAGACGGTTGAAAAGGCAAAATATTTTGATTTAGAGACTATGGCGGCTGGCTTGCATGCTCGCTATCTCTCTCCCTCTCTCTCTCTCTCTTTCTTTCTCTCTCAATGTACGTGCATGAGCACTCGCACGTTTCGACTTACCACTGATGAACTTCACGCGGCTCGTGTCTCGTTACACGTTTACCAATGTTGCTCGGTACTAAAAAAGCAAAAAAGTATGAGCCTGAAACTTGCGCGGCCGGTTCGCGCATTGTTTTGTCGATGGAGCCGGCCGCATAGGGTATATTTTGTCGTTGTGGAAGGCTATGAATCATGTTATTGGGCGGGTTAACACAATTTAAATATCTATCAATAGACTGAAAATGAAGCAATGTGTATTGAGTTAATGATAAATTTCAAATATTAATTATATTATTGATATTGATTTACTAAATTATAATGTTTTAGCATGGTTATTGTTTAATACAAAACAATACACTTATAGATCTTGAATACTTCAAGAAGCGAAATTCTTAGAACCAAATACCTAATTGCCGATTGTTTATAAAAAATTTGAAATTTTAATTACATTATTTATTTAATGCAAATATTAATTTGTTGTTTAATTAATTACTAAGCTACTATAGACTTTAGAAATATTTGTTCAATAATAATAAAAAAATCGAGACCGCCTAAAAAGCGAAAAATTGTCAGTCGGAGACCTCCGCGGCCGGCACGCGTATTGAATCGCCAGGAGAGCCGACCGTGTAGGCTATATTCGTCCTTATGTAAGACTGGAGATCGCAATATTTATAAAAAATTTCATGTACTATTTAAAATATTTTTTAATAAAAGTATTTAATTAATCCTTATAATTATTTATTCAAACACTATGCATTTATAGATGCTAGACAAATTGTTTACTTATCATCCTTAAATTATTTTACACAATTTGGAAAAATTTTAATATTTATAAATAAAATTTTCTCGATTAATTAATGCAATAAATGATAAAATCGGGCCTGCGACGGCTCGGTCGGTAGGGCGTCGGGCTCGTAATCTGGAGGTCTCAGGTTCGATTCCCGGCCCCGGCCGATTGATACAAGCACCACTGGCGAATGTATTTTCAACAAGTGCTTTCTTCACCAAGACATCGTATGACCTCCGTCGCTGATTAGCATCGGTTTGGGAGCATAAAAAGAGCGACGTTAAAATAATAATAAAAAAAAATGATAAAATCAATAGTTTTTTTCAAGATAATGAATATTATTTATTTATTCATATTCATTAAAAAAAAATAGGTAATCTTACAGCGCACACACATGCATACACAGACTAGAAATAAGTTGTACTCAATTTGCCGGAGGAAAATACCCAAAGTTTCTACTTAGTTCGTGTCTTCGTACATTCCACTCGTTCTTGGCTCGTTCGTTCTTTTGCTTTTCGGATTATGCGGATTAGTCTCTCCTGATGATGCTGTTGCAATCAATGCTACTTGTCAGGTAACTATGACATGCCCCCCCCCCTTCCTCCTCTCTCTCTCTCTCTCCTCTTCGCTCTCTTCCGCTCCTCTTCACTCCCTTTAAATCTTCCCTTCTTTCCTACCTCACTGAGCTTGACCGACAAGCCTGGGATTTGAGAATTTCAACTGAGGGTATAGTGTGCCCTCCCTTGCCCGACTTATAAAATGTTATGTATTCTTCATTCTAGTAATTCTCCTGTTTTATTTATTTATTTATGTATTGCGTCGGCGTCTCCGTCTATCTTATTTATTTTAATGTTTCTTCGAACAATCGCCAGTATGTATATGGACACTATATGCGCTTTGATTTTTCGGTTTTATGCTACTATTTTATTACACTGTTTTATTCTATTTTTATTATTGTTATGTTAAATGTTGTATTTGCGAGTTAAATTATTTATTTATTGTTATTTTGTTATTTTGTTATTTTGTTATTTTGTTTTTTATTGCTTTTATTCTCTTATGCGTCATATTCATATTTATATTTTTAACTACTTTTATTTTAATTTATATTTTGTACTTGCGATTTTCATCTCCAGTGTATACGGGGTTTTTCCCCAAAGTACCCAATAAAGTGTTCAATCAATCAATCAATCTCTCTCTCTCTCTGTGTATCTTTAGTAGTTTAGTGGGCGCTCCAGTAGTTGTTCTTTTTTCAGACTGCTGCTATTGTTATTCTTGTTCGGTGTCGGGCGCAAAAGTATCTGGTTGCTACGAGGTAATAACTAACTCCGGACTTTTTGACTAATATTAAGCAAGTATTCTTATATATACGTTATACAATACCATTATAAATACTTTTATACAGCTACATCGTTCCTTCCCTAGCAAAAATATTAAAAGTAAGACAACGTAAAAAGCAATGTCACTGTACGACGATATGTAAGTAGACCTAGAGAAAGGTAACATTTCATCTGCTTTTGGACACATTTAAGTTTTCTTACTTTTTCTTACGTTTTTAATTTACTATTTTTTACAGTAACTTATTTTTTATTACTATTTCTTACGTTTGTCAAATATTCGTCATATAATAATTTTTTTCCCAGACTATCAATTTGTAATAAAAGTATTTAAATGCAAGAAAAAGTAAGAAAAAGTGATTGAACGTAGCTATAGGTTACTAAACACAAAAAAATGAAGCGGTATACTGTTTTATATTTTTCTTTACAATTTGGTACGTTTTTTTTTGTAATTTTGTTCTAAAATAGAAGTTTTTGATGATGATGGATATTGTATAAAGAAAGTAAGAAAGAAGTAATAAAATTTAAATAATGATTATAATATATGTATTTCACCCTCTATATTAATTTACAAACTAAAAGGATTATTTTTAATTTCTTGAAGGCTAGGTGTGTAATTTAGGTTAAATAAATAAAAAAAACATTTTATATTATATAATGTGACGTTTCGTTGCATAAAAAAAATTCGCCAACCTCTTCAGGCTAAACAAAACAATTTTTATTATTACATCGCACAATAAAAAAACTCATAATAAAAAACTTTAATCAAATTATTACATTACTTACTTGTTTGACACTCATTTGTATATAAATAGATGAAAATGAATTACAAAATCCGAGTTGTGATTTTCTTCGTACGAGGCGTCGATTTAATACGATGAGATTATTCTCATATTAATAACCTAAACTGTCATAATGTTGATTTAATTAGTGTATTAATTAGTAATTGTGTATTATTCGTTTTTTGATTGTGTGATTTAATAATACACGGAGAGAAATATTTAGAAAATATTACAAAGGAGTTTGGTAAAAATTCCCAAACTCCCAAGTAATGTGGTAACAGACCGAAAAAACCGAAAAAATTACCAAACTGCTAAGTAAAATTTACAGTAAATGTAGTAAAATTTACTCTAAATGTAGTAAAATTTGTGGAGTTAGTGTACTAAATTTTACAATTAAGCTTGTAAATTTTATTAACTCTGATTTTTTCCTATACTGTTTACGAAATTCTATAAACAACAGTACAGCACGAGATACCGAAAAGAAGCGATAAATAAAATTTTTATTGGAATCGCGTCGTTCGTTTGTTTACTTTAAAAGGACGATTCGATGAAACACATGCAAGTGACGCGGTGGCGCAATGGTAAGGACTTGGATTCTCAACCCAAACTTCGCAGGTTCGATCCCGATGACATCCAGAATTTTTTTCACTAATTAAATTTCATTTAAATATTTAAAATTTCCATAACACTCGAATAATATACATAAACTCAAAAATAAATAATATGGGAGGAATAAAATTTTTTTTCTGATGTTAAAAAAAAAATTAAAATTACAATTTAGTTTGGTAAAAATTACGAGATTCGCAGTTTGTTACCACATTACTTGAGAGTTTAGGAATTTTTACCAAACTGCTTTGTAATATTTACAAATTATTTCTCTCCGTGTAAAAATTGCTTTTCTTATCCCAATATAACGTAAAAAATGTTTTTTTTTTAATCTATTGCAACTAAAAAACCTATCTGGCCCTCAAGAAATTGACAAATAATGCTCTTTATTTTGTGAAAATTTTAAATAAATATCACAAAATGTTATAATACGTAGAAAAACGTAAACTATCCGGAAATGTATGGAATATGATGGTTTCTAGTCTTTTATTACTATTTTTTACTTTTTCTTACTTTTCATAATTTTTGAAATTGTATGCTTTATATAACAAAGGCATATTTTTGTTATTTGCTGATTGTCCTAAAGCGAAGTACCCTTGGAGGTTTCCTGCAGCTTGGCGTCTTCCTGATTGCCCGTCCTATAATAGCTGAGCCATCTAAAGAACCTGCGCTGTTGTTTCTGATGAGTATAGCACTTGTCACTGTTCTGCAGTACTTGGTATACAGATAGTGTCGGAAATTCAAAGAACTAAGGTGTCGTTAGATAGGCTTCAACGTAGGAAAATTTATTCAGTATTATGATGGTAGGTAGGGTAGAAGGGTTCGCTCGCTTTTTACAGACAGATACAAAGTAGATTGTCATACATTTTTAAAACCAAAACTAACTTACGAAATGTAATTAAGACTTCTTATAATGTTATAAAAATTCAGAGTGTTACGTCCAGATTTACATATTTCTAAAATAATATATTTTAAGAAGGCAATCGGTTGATAAGCAATTCACGTCTTCCTCGTTTTTGTTTGAGTTGGGCAAACTTTGCGACGCCAAGAGTAATAAGTGAAACATGAGCTTAGAGACCCGTAGGATATAATATCGAGAAACCAAATCTTTACTTAATATACGTTAATCATCAATTATTTATTTAAATAAATATTATTAAACAGTATGTATTCAACAATTATAATGTGTATAAAATTCCATGATTTTAGAGTTTATATATTCTCTCTACCAACTGTGTTATTTTATTCTTTTTGTTATTGTGTAAAATTTAGGTTATAAATTTAAAAGCATATTCTAGCTGTTTGTTATAGTCTAAATTTAACACAAAGACTTGAAAGAGGATTATTATTATTTTTTATTTTTATTTTCAATAATTAAACAATTTTCTACGTTCAGAAAAGTATTTTTAAATGTTTCTAGGGCAATTATTCAACTTTTATATAAATATAATTGTACTCTGCTTATCAAAGTTGCTTAGACGTTGTTACAAGTTTATTTTCCATCCATCGCGACAATTTACAAGAAGTTAACGTACATCTCAATCGTTGCAGTAACTTTTATAACAACGTTGGAACGTTGCCAAAATAAGGTTGCCATAACGTTGCCGTAATATTATGTACTAGTAGGGTAATTAATATGATAAATACAAATATTATTTAATTGTATGAAATACCAAATGTAAGAAAGAACTGTAACTGTTATAAAATATACAGTCAGATTTTGTTATGTAAATAATAATCATGTTCCTTGGTGATTGTTATATAAAGGGTGAAGTTAGGTAATATATATAATGAATGAAACTATCAATCTTATATCATTGTAGTGACGATTTGTTGAATATCCTCCATTGCGAAAGTACAATACACATAAGAAGATGTTAATGTTCAGGAATATTGACGAATCAATTATAACTAAACAGAATTCTCTTCTTTTATGATGCAATTATTTCAAATCGGAAATCAAGATTAGTACATTATTAGTATATATATTATTTTTTTCATCTAAAAGCCTTTAAATTTAATTTCTATTTAATTTTTTAACTTCTAGCATATTGAGATCTAGAATTGCTGTATATAATGGGTTGAAGTTTTGACAAGGAAGGAGGGTTATTATTCATGGCATTCCTGTCGAGCTACAGAGAGAGTATATCTATATTATATTAAGCTGCTTCCATCAAAAACCTTTCTCCCTTTCTGTGACGTCAATCTATTTGTATGACGTAATTGTCGAAGTGACTATATTTTTTGATAAATCGATGTATCACATGTTTTTTGACGCACTGTTGGGGGTTAATGTTTTTAGTTGCTTTTTTAAAAGGGGTAAAATTTGAAGGGGGAAGGGGTGGTGGTATGGGGTGTACCCTGACCACCTAGACATCGTCTTCAGGAAGTGACAATTTTTTTTGCATATTCAAGCAGGGTGGCACACTACTTACCAGTAGACGATGTCCAGATGACCCGGAGGTCACCCTGACCATCTGGACATCGTCTTCAGGAAGTGACAATTTTTTTTGCATATTCAAGCAGGGTGACACACTACTTACCAGTAGACGATGTCCAGATGACCCGGAGGTCACCCTGACCACCTGGACATCGTCTTCAGGAAGTGACAATTTTTTTGCATATTCAAGCAGGGTGGCACACTACTTACCAGTAGACGATGTCCAGATGACCCGGAGGTCACCCTGACCACCTGGACATCGTCTTCAGGAAGGGACAATTTTTTTGCATATTCAAGCAGGTTGGCAATTCAGAAACTTTCAAAGGACGATTTCCTTTCTAAAATCTCGGTAGTCTAAAGGTTAAAATGTAAAGTTTTCAAACCGAAAATATAAAAATGTGATTTGTGTTAATAGTACTTTGAGTAATAAATACCAAATACACTATAATTTTTTTCCCTTGAATGAGAATAGAGTACAATCTTGTTTCCAAAACTTTCTTTTCTAAAAAAATGCAAGGTTAAGAAAATACTCATTAGGTATAAAGGAATAGATACATTCCTACCCAGACAGCACTTCATATTGCAGCGATATTGTTGGAATAATGTCATATTGCTACAATATTGTCAACATACATTGTCTGATTTTAGTATTTTATTAATTAATGAACGCATTAATGAGGATAATAATTTAAGCTAAAGAATTGTTCTATTGTCTTATGTTTTGACGAAAATTCGTACTATATTTCGAATTACCTATAACCAAATTTTTTAATTCTTTTGGATATGTGGGTGAAAATCATCTAACGTGCACATTTGTGTAATAGTGAAATATATCCCATTATATCATATATAAAATTACGAATAATATATTCTAAGTACAATATATGTAATTTAATGTAAGTCAGCCGTGAAACTTGATAAAAGTTGATTTTATTGCCAAGTTTAAGTTGCTTAAAGTTTGAAATGTAACGTCCCCTGGCTGTAAAAAGGCCATAATCTCAAACACCTCCAATTGAAATATCACATGAGATTTTGGCATGAAATCTCACTTGAGATCTCACGTGAGATTTTGTATTAGGGATGTATTCAAGATGTTTATGTTTTATATATCAAAATATATGTAATTCCCCTGGAATGTAAAAATTAAAAATCTTCAATACGTTGAGTAAATCAACTGATCCTGT
Organism: Theocolax elegans; assembly: GCA_026168455.1. Taxonomy (NCBI): domain Eukaryota; kingdom Metazoa; phylum Arthropoda; class Insecta; order Hymenoptera; family Cerocephalidae; genus Theocolax; species Theocolax elegans. The sequence continues at coordinate 41,248,603 of CM047426.1, read as the reverse complement.
ATGCCCACTGTAAACAGGTACTCTAGAAACTGTAATTGGTCCAGAGAAACCAAAAATATATAATTTTTTTCATTTTGTTTTCTTGCATATCACAACGTCAAATGTTGACGTTAGATGATTTTCACCCATGTAGGATTGTCAGGTAGCATTACTTTAGTCATTTGACAACAACTTGAAAATAATTTATTTTTATTGTATTCACATGAAAAATGTTTTGCGTGGCAATATTTACAATTTTCAGACATTGTACCTAAATAATTTTCAATTATTAAAGATTCATTAAAATAATTATTTGCTATTTTACCATCATACATATTATTTTTATTTTTTTTTGTTTACTCTTAAGTTCTGCAATAACATCTTATTTTTTTTTTAAATGAGGAGTAGCATTTTCATTTATTGACTCATTATCATGAACTTGAGTTTTTTAAAAAGAGTTAAAATAGGGTAAGGTGAGGGAATTAAAGGAGGATGGGTAGTTGACCTGGAAGTCATCCTGACAACCTGGACATCGTCCTCGGGAAGTGACATTATTTTTTGTTTTATAATTTTAGGAGTAGCATTTTCATTTATTGACTCATTATCATGAACTTGAGTTTTTTAAAAAGAGTTAAAATAGGGTAAGGTGAGGGAATTAAAGGAGGATGGGTAGTTGACCTGGAAGTCATCCTGACAACCTGGACATCGTCCTCGGGAAGTGACATTATTTTTTTGTTTTATAATTTTTTGTTTAATTACATTTTCCCTCTGCGATTACAGGCTTGGGACTGACATATATTGTTCATATATTTTGTTCAGTTCATATATTTTGTTCAATATATATTGTTCATTTATTTTGAAATTTTGAGTGCTACTCTTTAAAGGTGCTACTTATAGGTATATTTGTAAATATTTAAATTAAGTGTGCACTTTAGATATGATTTTTTTTATTAATTAATTTATTTTTAACGCTTTGTTAAAAACTTAGCAATATTAGCGCTACGCTTTAAAGGTGCTGCTTCAATTTTTGAATTGTTCTATTGATGATTTATTTTTTTTTACCTCCGGGTCATCTGAACATCGTCTACTGGTAAGCAGTGTACCACCCTGCTTGAATATGCAAAAAAATTGTCACTTCCTGAAGACGATGTCATGTCCAGGTGGTCAGGGTGACCTCCGGGTCATCTGGACATCGGCTACTGGTAAGTAGTGTGCCACCCTGCTTGAATATGCAAAAAAAATTGTCACTTCCTGAAGAATATGCAAAAAAAATTGTCACTTCCTGAAGACGATGTCCAGGTGGTCAGGGTGACCTCCGGGTCATCTGAACATCGTCTACTGGTAAGCAGTGTACCACCCTGCTTGAATATGCAAAAAAAATTGTCACTTCCTGAAGACGATGTCCAGGTGGTCAGGGTGACCTCCGGGTCATCTGAACATCGTCTACTGGTAAGCAGTGTACCACCCTGCTTGAATATGCAAAAAAAATTGTCACTTCCTGAAGACGATGTCCAGGTGGTCAGGGTGACCTCCGGGTCATCTGGACATCGGCTACTGGTAAGTAGTGTGCCACCCTGCTTGAATATGCAAAAAAAATTGTCACTTCCTGAAGACGATGTCCAGGTGGTCAGGGTGACCTCCGGGTCATCTGAACATCGTCTACTGGTAAGCAGTGTACCACCCTGCTTGAATATGCAAAAAAAATTGTCACTTCCTGAAGACGATGTCCAGGTGGTCAGGGTGACCTCCGGGTCATCTGGACATCGGCTACTGGTAAGTAGTGTGCCACCCTGCTTGAATATGCAAAAAAAATTGTCACTTCCTGAAGACGATGTCCAGGTGGTCAGGGTGACCTCCGGGTCATCTGGACATCGGCTACTGGTAAGTAGTGTGCCACCCTGCTTGAATATGCAAAAAAAATTGTCACTTCCTGAAGACGATGTCCAGGTGGTCAGGGTGACCTCCGGGTCATCTGAACATCGTCTACTGGTAAGCAGTGTACCACCCTGCTTGAATATGCAAAAAAAATTGTCACTTCCTGAAGACGATGTCCAGGTGGTCAGGGTGACCTCCGGGTCATCTGAACATCGTCTACTGGTAAGCAGTGTACCACCCTGCTTGAATATGCAAAAAAAATTGTCACTTCCTGAAGACGATGTCCAGGTGGTCAGGGTGACCTCCGGGTCATCTGAACATCGTCTACTGGTAAGCAGTGTACCACCCTGCTTGAATATGCAAAAAAAATTGTCACTTCCTGAAGACGATGTCCAGGTGGTCAGGGTGACCTCCGGGTCATCTGGACATCGGCTACTGGTAAGTAGTGTGCCACCCTGCTTGAATATGCAAAAAAAATTGTCACTTCCTGAAGACGATGTCCAGGTGGTCAGGGTGACCTCCGGGTCATCTGAACATCGTCTACTGGTAAGCAGTGTACCACCCTGCTTGAATATGCAAAAAAAATTGTCACTTCCTGAAGACGATGTCCAGGTGGTCAGGGTGACCTCCGGGTCATCTGAACATCGTCTACTGGTAAGCAGTGTACCACCCTGCTTGAATATGCAAAAAAAATTGTCACTTCCTGAAGACGATGTCCAGGTGGTCAGGGTGACCTCCGGGTCATCTGAACATCGTCTACTGGTAAGCAGTGTACCACCCTGCTTGAATATGCAAAAAAAATTGTCACTTCCTGAAGACGATGTCCAGGTGGTCAGGGTGACCTCCGGGTCATCTGAACATCGTCTACTGGTAAGCAGTGTACCACCCTGCTTGAATATGCAAAAAAAATTGTCACTTCCTGAAGACGATGTCCAGGTGGTCAGGGTGACCTCCGGGTCATCTGAACATCGTCTACTGGTAAGCAGTGTACCACCCTGCTTGAATATGCAAAAAAAATTGTCACTTCCTGAAGACGATGTCCAGGTGGTCAGGGTGACCTCCGGGTCATCTGGACATCGGCTACTGGTAAGTAGTGTGCCACCCTGCTTGAATATGCAAAAAAAATTGTCACTTCCTGAAGACGATGTCCAGGTGGTCAGGGTGACCTCCGGGTCATCTGGACATCGGCTACTGGTAAGTAGTGTGCCACCCTGCTTGAATATGCAAAAAAAATTGTCACTTCCTGAAGACGATGTCCAGGTGGTCAGGGTGACCTCCGGGTCATCTGAACATCGTCTACTGGTAAGCAGTGTACCACCCTGCTTGAATATGCAAAAAAAATTGTCACTTCCTGAAGACGATGTCCAGGTGGTCAGGGTGACCTCCGGGTCATCTGAACATCGTCTACTGGTAAGCAGTGTACCACCCTGCTTGAATATGCAAAAAAAATTGTCACTTCCTGAAGACGATGTCCAGGTGGTCAGGGTGACCTCCGGGTCATCTGAACATCGTCTACTGGTAAGCAGTGTACCACCCTGCTTGAATATGCAAAAAAAATTGTCACTTCCTGAAGACGATGTCCAGGTGGTCAGGGTGACCTCCGGGTCATCTGGACATCGGCTACTGGTAAGTAGTGTGCCACCCTGCTTGAATATGCAAAAAAAATTGTCACTTCCTGAAGACGATGTCCAGGTGGTCAGGGTGACCTCCGGGTCATCTGGACATCGGCTACTGGTAAGTAGTGTGCCACCCTGCTTGAATATGCAAAAAAAATTGTCACTTCCTGAAGACGATGTCCAGGTGGTCAGGGTGACCTCCGGGTCATCTGGACATCGGCTACTGGTAAGTAGTGTGCCACCCTGCTTGAATATGCAAAAAAAAAACGATGTCTAGGTGGTCAGGGTACACCCCATACCACCACCCCTTCCCCCTTCAAATTTTACCCCTTTTAAAAAACAATTAAAAACATTAACCCCCAACAGTGCGTCAAAAAACATGTGATACATCTATTTATCAAAAAATATCGTCACATCGACAATTACGTCACACAAATAGATTGACGTCACAGAAACGGAGAAAGGTTTTTGATGGAATTTAATTTTTATTTAACTTTAACTTTAACTTTAATTTTTTCTATTATATATTTTTAATATTTAATTTATTTAAAAAAAAATAATAAAAAATAAATAAATAAATAAATAAATTAAAAAATAATAAATTAACTTTAATTTTATTTTTTTTTATATATATAGAACTTTTATCCTCCAAATGTTAAGCAATCGATAGGTGAAAATCAATCATTAATAATTATAAATAATATTTTATTTTAAATTTTTATTTAATAAAATTTTCTATTTTTCATGATTTTTATTTTTTGACATGATCAATTTACGAGAAATTGCCCATATATACATGTAAAATCTAAATGTGCATAAATTAAATGTTGCCTAATTATCTTTTTTTATTGTATTCATACAATTGTAATTTTATTTATTTTTTCACATATAATAATTACAAAGGAAATAAGGTTGGACAACGCCATAAGAATAATAATAATAATATAAAATTAAAGAGTGTTTTAATTGAAGAATAATAAAATCCAATAATTATTGTAATTATGTGCATTAAAAAATAGACAATAATAGATACAAATTTTTACTGAGGAACGAGGTAACACGTGGAAAGAGTGCTCAGCTAAAAAAGTAGTAATATAACAGAGAAAAAGAGTAAGAAAGCTGATTGGAAAACGTGAAAAGCTAAAAGAGTGGACAAAGATTGACAGGAAGTGTTATCTAAGGAAGAACCGAAAGAAAATTAGTAAAACAACGCAACTGAAAAATCAAGGCTTCGAAAGGTTAAAAAAATGGCGGACGGCGAAAATGGGAAAGAGAGAACCAGAGAAAAAGGAAAGGAACCGCTGGAAATAAAGAAGAAAATCAGAGGAAGGCCTAGGAAAATAAAAGAATTAACTGGAGAAAGCGTTGAAGCGAAAAAATTAAGCGAGTATTTATATAAACATAATACGAATCAAGAGTCGGCATTTGGAAAGAGCACGAAATTGATGCGCACGCCAGAAAAAAAATTCCAGTCGGTAACAGAAGTTGGTAGGATTACCATTGGAGCAAATATCGGCGATATGGAGAGCGTAAGAAAAGATGAATCAGAAAAGGAAAATGATAAAGAGGAAAAAGAGGAAAAGACTAAAGACAGAACAGACGAAAAAACAACCAAAGGAATAGATGATCAACAGAAAAGGGAAAAGGATTTTAAACATGCGGAGGACAAGGAAGAAAACATGGAGGGGTCGAACGAGGAAAAAATCATTCGGAAAGAAGAAGGATCAACATCGGACACTTCGGGCAGAGCGACGGTGGTGACAGAGATGGCAGAGAAGGAAACGTTTTTTCATCAGAGAACAGGCGAGAAGTAAACACGTTAGTCGATAAGTTTAGGTTAAGTGAAAGGGAGTACAGAGATATTTTAGTAGAAATTAAGGTATTAAGAACACAGTTAGAGAGGGTGACAAATGAATTAATTGAAAATAAACATTTAACTGAGGAATTAAAAGAGAAAGTAAGAGAACTAGAATCTGATAAATGTATAGAAATAGAAAATAGAATAAAAGCTAATTCAGAATTAGTCAAATTGAAATTAATAGTAGAGAAAACTGTAAAGGATACACAAATAAGTAAGGAAACACAAAATAAAAATAAAAATACAAATGAAACTAGACTTGAAATTGAAGATTCACAGGAAAAATTAACTAATAAAGGAGAAGGTATAGTAGTGATAGGAAAAAATGATAATAAGAAAATTGAAGGTGAGGTAAATAACAATACAAGTAAAGAAACAGACAAGGACAGACATAACACTAGTAACACAGAAATTACTGACAATACAACAAACGAAAAACTTACTGAATTAAGATTTAGTAGTCAAACAATAACAGAGGAAACCGAAAAAAGAGATTACCTAAATTGTATACCCGACACATTAAAAATACAAGAACAAGAGTGGGAATTAAAAGAAAGGAAAGTAAGAAAAAAGAATATTTTCGTAAATGGGATGAGAACAATAGGAAAGGGTTAAAAGAGGAATTAAAACAAATAATAAGAGATAAGCTAGGAATTACTATTTATATAAAAAAAATAAGAGCGATAGGAGGGGGGTTAGTAGTTGAGTTAGACTCATTTGAAAATAAAATAGATTTAATGAAAAGAAAGAAACAATTAAAAGGTATAAACTTATGGATAGATGATGATTACACAGAGAGGGAAAAAGAAATACAAGAATGGTTAAGAAAAATTAAGACTGAGGAGACAAATAGGGGGTTAAACGTAAAATTAGGATATAGCAAAATTAGGGTAGAAGGGATATGGTATAAATGGGACTTTAAAGGTAGATAAAGAAAAGGATAAAACGAGAAAAAACAACACTCAATTTTTTCGTAGATAATATAAACGATACAAATCCAACAAAAGAATACAAAATAAAAATAATATCTTGGAATATAGCGGGAATAAAAAATATAATCGGAATTGAAAAATATATTTATAAACATGAAATAATTACATTCCAGGAAACCTGGTTAGAAAAGAGCAAAGAAGGGGTGTGGAAAGAGAAACTAGATAAAAACTATAAATGGATAACGAAACCAGCGGAAAGAATAAACAAGAAAGGGAGAGCAAAAGGGGGGATAATAGTTGGAATAAATAATAGTTTAAAATTTGAAGAATGCAACCGACGCGGTGGCGGAGTGGTGGAAGCGCACCTCGGCCGATCGCGAAAGTTAAGCAGCGCTGAGCGCGGTTAGTACTTGGATGGGAGACCATTCTCGTGCGGCTTTCGTGATCGGTTAGGTGTTTTTCACATTCCACAACGTGAACGGGAGGTGTGAAACATTCGGTTTCGGTGTCAAGGCCTACGCAATGTGACTTTGACACCCAAAAAGAATGTTTCGAATACACCGGCTATCTCGGATGAGGTTTTCCCTGCTTCACAGGTTTCCCTCATCCACGGGCATAATCCCGGGCGAATGCGAGATGGTGGGGTTTTAAGGGAGGGATAAAGCACCCACACATAGGTGGTAGCTGGACACCGTTAAAGTCCCCCAGGGGATAATCGGTAGGAAGTGCCAGGAAAAAAGAGGGCACAAAATCAAGAATAAAAAAAAAAAAAAATTTGAAGAGTGCAGAGAATGGGAATATGGAATGATAGTAGAGGGAATAGTAAGAAAAATTAAATTAAATTTGGTAATTGTATACAATGACGACAAATTAGAAAAAGTAATAAAAGAATTAAAAAGAACTATGGAAAAATATGTAGAAAAGGGCGAAGGAGTAATAATAGTAGGTGACTTGAATGCTAGAATAGGAAAATGGCAAATAAATGATGAAGGAGAAAGAGAGGAATGTAGAAACTCAGTAGACACCACAATAAATAGGGATTTGCGAGGAAATGGGCCTAAAAGTAAAAAACGGAGCAACGAAAGGGGATTGGGAAGGTCAACAAATATTTATAGGAGATAGCGGAAAATCGGTTTTAGATGTAGTCTTAGAAATGGAAACGGAACAGGGAAGTCTAATAGACACTTTAATGATAGAAACTAGAGTAGAATCGGACCATCTCCCGGTAGTTGTCGAATTAGTAGAAACAAATAGAGATAAATTAAGTGTAAATAAAAAAAGAAGTAGGAAGGTTAAGGGAAATGTAAGAAAAGAGAATAAAAAAGATAACTCAGAGGTTGAAATTAAAATAAAATGGGACAAAAACAAAGAGAATGAATATAGAAATAGGATGGAAGAAAAGGGTAGAAATCTAGAAACAACAGAGAAAAGCTCTAATGAAAAATGGGAAAATCTAAAGAAACTAATATGGGAAACGTGCATAGAGTTAAATATGATAAGAAAGGGAAGGGGTACGTTTAAACAGGACAAAATTTAGAAATCAAGAGAAAAGAACATTAAAAGCACTAAAAACATGGATAAAAAGTAGACGGGATAGTGACAAAGAAATTATGCAAAAAGGAAAGGAAAAAATTAAAGGAAGTCATAGTTGAGGTAATAAGAGAAAAAGAAATAATAAATGTGAAAAAATTAGAAATAGTAAAAATATGTCAGAATTTTGGGAAGCGATAAACAAATTTCGCGCTAGAAAAAAGAGAAAAGGAGAAAAAATTAAGAAATCAAAGAAAGAAGTTAGTGATGAGAGGATAGAATCAGGTAAAAAAGGGCAATTAGGAAGAAAAATATACATAGAAGAATTCACATATATAGAAATGAACAAAGCAATGATGAAAATGAAAAATAATAAAGCTGCGGGAGAAGACGGAATAGTTATTGAAATGTTAAAAGGGTTACCTAATATATGGATAAAGGAATTAATGGAATTATTAAATGAAATGCTTAATAAGGGAGAAATAGCTAATGGCTGGGAAACAGCGAGGATATTTCCGATTTACAAAGCAGGAGATGAGGATAACGTAACTAACTATAGAGGGGTGTCATTACTTAATATAGGGTATAAATTATTAACAAATATAATAGCAAAAAGACTTAGGAATTGGTTAGAAAAAAATAAAAAATTAAAAGAAAATCAAGCGGGTTTCAGAGAAAGAAGGAGCACAAGAGATCAGATTTTTACACTAAACAGTTTGATAAATAATAAAATAAAAGAAAAAGGGGGCAAATTATATGTTTGTTTCATAGATTTTAAAACAGCATTCGACTCACTAAATAGACAGATATTGTTAGATAAATTACAAAGAACAGGAATAGGAGGAAAAGTTCTCAGAGAAGTTCAAAACACACAAAGGGGTTAAATAAGGATGTCCGTTAAGCCCTACACTTTTCAATATCTATATTGAGGATTTAGAGGAAAATTGGGAAAGGAATAAAGAGGGAGGGACAGTAATAGGAAATTGCGGATGATGTAGCAGCTGTATCGGATAGTAAAGAGGGATTAAGAAAGATGCTAAGTGATCTAGAAAAATTTAGTAAAGCCAATGAAATGGAAGTAAATACAAAAAAGACAAAAATTATGATATTTAGGAAAGGTGGGAAAAGAAAAAAAGAGGAAACGTGGAAATATAAGGGAGAATCAATCGAAGTAGTAAATGAATATAAGTATTTGGGTTTTTGGTTTACGACGAAAAATTAACATACGATGCATATCAAAAGAATGGCAAATAAAGCAAAAAAAGCAGTGAACGCGGTGTGGGGTCTATGGAGAAGAGGGAAAGTAAATAGACTAAAACAAAGAATGTACTTATTAGACACAATAGTAAAATCAGCAGGTTCGTATGGAGTAAAGATATGGGGTTGGGAAAGGTGGGAAGAATTAGAAAGGCTACAAAGTATATATACAAAAATGGCAATGGGCTTGAATATTAACACTCTAGCATATATCTGGAGAATGGAGGCAGGTAGAAAAAGTCTAGAAATTGAGAATTGGAAAAAAGCTTATGACTACTTACAGAAAATTAATGAAATGGAGGAGGAAAGATTACCCAAGATATGCTTTAAGGAGGAAATAAGGGGGATAAAAAATGGATATCCAACGGAGTGGGGGAAAAGGGTGGTAAAAGCTTTTAGAAAAGTAGGAGATGGAATAGGTCCAGGATGGATATTAGGGAATAAAGATAAACTAGCAGTTAGGGAAAAGGGAAAAAGAGCAGTGTTAACAATGACAGAACAAGAAATACAGACAGACTGGTACAAAATAGACAGTTCTAAATACTGGGACAAATACGGGGAGTGGAAAACTCAACTAGGAAGAGAAAAATATTGGGATGATAGAAAAACAGGTATAAAGATAAAAGAGCAATGGGCAAGAATAAGATGTGGTAATATGGGAAAAACAGAAAATAAAGGTTTTAAAGACAATTTGTGTAGGGTATGTAGGGAAGAAGAGGAAACTTTGGAACATATATGGAAATGCAAGGTAGCAGACGAAAAAATTAAAAAGATTGGGGGGTTGCAGTAGAGTTATTGGGACTAAGAGAAGGAAAAGATAAACAACAAAAGGCGTTAAATCAAATTCTAAGGGGAGAACCGATAAAGGAAGTATGCAATTATTGCAAAGAATTCGAGAAATTAGCGAAAAAGGGTACTGAAAATGAGAAAAGGAAAAACAATTAGGTAAGGGAAGCAGATAGTGAAAAATAAAATAAAAATATTGTATTTAGGTATAGCGTTTAGGTATATAAGTTTGTAAATATATGTATATATATAAAAGCGTAAATAAAAATGTAAAGATAGGATTATTATATTTAGTATAAAGATTAATGTTAAGTGCGGTATAAATGTCGGAAAAAACATGTAAAAAGAAAAAAAATGTAATTATTTCTGTACATGGAAAATAAAATACTATACTATACTAAATAGACAATAATAAATGTTAACAAATAAGTAAGATTATTATTACTTAGTATTAATATATTATATTTATCTAAACTTTGAAAATGAAAAATTAAATCTAATAACTTTATAACTTCATGTAGTTTAAATGTTTTCCTAATAATTAATATTGGTACAAAAAAATAAATCAAAAGTTTAAATCGACCGAGGGAGCGTTAGCGACCGAGGTATTTGTTGCTAGTTTTTAATTGTATTGCGGAGCAGAATTTTATTGAAGCTAATGCAACTGATTTTAAGATTGTGTATTTGTACCCTCCACGTAAAGGAAAGCGATTTCGCTCTTGTGTTGTCGGAACTAGGTCCAACTATCGTGAAGCTTTCATTAGCCGTGGAAAGATGAATCTAGGTTGTTCTTCCTGTAGCCTTAACAACCATATTTCTATTCTTCAGCAGACCTCGCTTCAGTCTCTAAATATTGGTAACTGAAATGCGCAGTCCCTTGTTGCACATCTTGAGGATGTTAAGTGAGGTCGTTGATATCTGTCCCTCTCTAAAGATCTTGGTTTATAATTTTTCCATCCAAATTTTCTTTTTTTACTCTTAACTAGCGACGGCAACTTCGCTCGCTAACACAAATATGTTTCTATAAAATATATAAATAATGTAAAAATAGGAAAAATTGTTATTTTACTATCCAATTTTACGGGCAGTTCTCGGTATTTAAAACAAAATTATATCGATTCCATAACTCTTATTAATCGTTATGGCAAACCCGACTTATATATAAGAATGACTTACAATCCAAAATGGAAATAAATAACTACTATCGATAGATCTGATATTGTTGTTAAGGTTTTCAACAAAAAGGAATTTAAAGAATTAATAATAAAAAGTGGAATCTTAGGACAAAGCATTGCATATACTATACCGTTATTAAGTTTCAAAAACATGGATTTCCTCATAAGTACATGTTATTATTTTTAGATTCAAATGATAAGCTTGATACTCCACAAAAAATCTATGGTGTTATAAATACGAAAATTTCAAAAATAAAAACCTATCCACGATTGTATAATATTGTGAAACAATTTATGATACATGGTCCTTGTGAAAAACAAAACATGAATTTTCCTTGTATGGATAGCTCTATAAAAAATGTAGCAAAAAGTTTCCTAAATAATATATTAACAATACAAGTTTTCGGACAACAGGTTATCTATTATACAAAAGAAGAAATAATGGTGAAAAAATAGAATATAAAAATGTCGCACCTTATAATCCCACTTATTGCTAAAATTTAATTGTCACAATAATGTTGAAGTATGTTTAACTGTGCAATGCATTAAATAATTATTTAAATGTTGTTATAAACGTCACGATTGAGCATTTATTGAGATGCCTAATACAGATGTGTCATTTAAAAAAACATGACATAATTAATCAACATAAAAATAGTGAAAATAAGGAAAACATTGAGTACAAATATAATGAAATTACGCAATACATAAACACAAGATATATATATATATATATATATATATATATATATATATATATATATTTACCAGAAGCTATGCATCGATTATTAAAGTGTGTATTATACGAAACGTTATATGCTATCAAACGATTAGCGATTCACATTAAAGAGGAGCAATATGTGTATTTTGAAGAAGGAAAAGAATAAACTATGATAAATAAAATGGCAGAAATGAGTAACCGCATACTTTAAATTAAATCAAATAGATTATAAAGCTCGTAATTATTTATATTCTGAAATACCTGTGCATTTCACATTCGACAATAAATTAAAAATTTGGAAAAGGCGTAAAAAAGCTAATAAACCTAATTTAAGTAAAATGTATTTAGTAAATCCAAAAGATAAAAAAAGATATTTTATTACATTATTACTTTTACACATAAAAAGAGCAACATCATTTGAAGATTTGCAATCTGTGAATGGTCTATTGCAGCTTTCATTTTATGAAGCTGCTGTAGCCAAAAAACTGGTCGATGAAGATGAAAAATAGGATAGGTGTTTAGAAAAAGCAATACAAATATAATTTCCTACTGCTCGATGACAACTTTTTGCATTTATTTGTGTATACCACAATTCTGCCCTGGTGAAAGTATAATTTGAACATTATCGTACAATTTTGCATATTTCTGTACATTTCTGTACATTTTTGGTACATTATTGGTACTTATTAGACTTTTGTACAGAAATGTACAGAAATGTACAGAAGTGTACAAAAATGTACGAGTATATTCGGAAATGTACGGAAATGTACAGAGATGTAATAAAATGTACTATAAGATTTTAGAATTAATATTTTATTACAAATTTTGTAGTAATGATTGTTTGAGGTTTGCTTTGAGCAAAAAACAACTAAATATTAGTAGTAATTAGCATACTTCGTTTTGATAGACATTTGTTATAATTTAATAATTGTAGTTTGTTTTTGCTGATCAAATAATACTTATCGTTAGATGATCATACTTTTTTATTTTAACATCAAGAGGAATGTTTGATTTTTAATCAAATTCGACTATATTGATTTACGTTGTACACTCACAAATAAGTCATATAAATTATCATATAATTGTTTATAAAAGAAATTAAATATAAAGGAAACAATACTAAGACAGTAATATTATTAACAAATACTTTTATTTGAATTTACGCTTTTCATAGATGCAAACACAAAATACAAAATAAATATTTCGGTAGTTAAATTTAATGTTAAGAATTGACACTTAGCACATGTCGTCGCCGTAGTGCAAGAAGGTTCCAATTCAAATTTTTCTTCAAAAAGGGTCCAATTCAAATTTTGTATTCAAAAAGGTTCCAATTCAAATTTTCGTTTCAAAAAGGTTCCAATTCAAATTTTCGTTTCAAAAAGGTTCCAATTCAAATTTTCGTTTCAAAAAGGTACCAATTCAAATTTTTGTTTCAAAAAGGTTCCAATTCAAATGTTTATTTCAAAAAGGTTCCAATTCAAATGTTTCTTCAAGAAGGTTCCAATTAAATTGTCAACTTTGTTTCACTAAAAATCGTGACAGCACCTTAATCTCTAAAAATGTTTATCACCTAATACCTTTTCGATAACTCTCGGCATTTCTTATTAGAAAATTTTTATCTAAATATTTTGGCGGTTTCGTAAAATAATTTTTGCTGAAGAATTATATCGTCGTATTTAAGAAGACTAGCACGTTTACATTTAATAAAGCATTCAGATGGGCTGGTCTTCGTAAATCACAACGATATAAAAAAATGAATACATGAAGCCAATACATGAAGGACACCTTAGAAAATTTCTGCACGGAAAAGTACGGAAAATCATGTATTTTCGGTGCAAAAATTTTCTAAGGTGTCCTTCATGTATTGGCCTGTAACTTTATAGATCGATAAATTATTGAATTACCTAGTGCTTCTGTATTTGGGATTTGCATAAAATAGTGTATTTTATTAAATAATTGTAATAATTAAGTTTCTTTGCTCCGTCGATAACCAGTCAGATGTACCACCCATATAATTTCTGAATGTATTTTTTCGATGAATTTAGTATAGCATGTATAGTGTTCGATCTACACCGTCTTTTCTGATGTAGAGCACCTTACATCTTAGTTTTCACCAACATCTTAAAACGCGGTGATCGGGCACTTGTTTTTCGAAGTAACGCGCATGCGTTTTAACGATGAATTTAGTCACGCGGGTACAGTGTTCGCTATGCACTGTCTTTTACAGAGAAAAAGTCTCGCAGTGTATTAATAGTACTAGTGGAATAGTGGATAAAGCGCGCTACGCACGTCGTAGTTTTATGGATGGATATTATGGATGGATATTCGTATTCGTATAGGCAATTGGAAATATGTATTTGTTACGAAGCCAATAAAGTTATTTTAATCGTATAGGCAGTGAAGATATATTTATTGGTATAAGTGATATAGATTCGACGAATAATGTATTAATTGCATTTTAAATATTAGATTATATTTTCCAGTCTAATCTACATTCTTGTCTAAGAAGAGAATTTTTTTTATTATTTATATTATTAACAATAATAAATTTAAATAATAAACAGAATATTTTCATACGGAAGTAAAAATTATTTTCATTTTTTTATATCGTTGTGATTTACGAAGACCAGCCCATCTGAATGCTTTATTAAATGTAAACGTGCTAGTCTTCTTAAATACGACGATATAATTCTTCAGCAAAAATTATTTTACGAAACCGCCAAAATATTTAGATAAAAATTTTCTAATAAGAAATGCCGAGAGTTATCGAAAAGGTATTAGGTGATAAACATTTTTAGAGATTAAGGTGCTGTCACGATTTTTAGTGAAACAAAGTTGACAATTTAATTGGAACCTTCTTGAAGAAACATTTGAATTGGAACCTTTTTGAAATAAACATTTGAATTGGAACCTTTTTGAAATAAACATTTGAATTGGAACCTTTTTGAAATAAACATTTGAATTGGAACCTTTTTGAAACAAAAATTTGAATTGGAACCTTTTTGAATACAAAATTTGAATTGGACCCTTATTGAAGAAAAATTTGAATTGGAACATTCTTGCACTAAGGCGACGATGTATAGTAGCATATAGATGGCGAACTCTCCAGCAGAGCGTGGTTGGCGCTTGTGTCGCTCTTCTGTCTTCTTCGGCATTCTTTCAAGATCGTTCAAGTCGACCGGACGCGTTAGCCGATTTTAGATGTTTGTGTTGTTCGGTGTTTAACATCTTTGTAATTGGGAATACTTAATAAATTTATATTAATTAAAACAAAGTGCTTGTGCGTATAAGTGACTTTCATTGTACGAATCCCCTTCCCCAGCTCCACTAAGAGAATAAGAAAATCAACATTTAAACTACATTAAATCTATATTATTCACATTTGGCTATCATATTTTTTTAATCTTCATTTTTAATTGCATTGACTATTTATTTAATACACTTTTATAGTTTTAAATACATAAGGAACTCAACGTGATACTTTAGTTTAAATACATTGAAATCAAATATTTATTTTACGCAATTTTTCATTCAACTGTGAAATAATAATTATGAAATAATAATATTCCCTTCTCAAATTATAATAAAGAAAGTAATATTTTAATATTTGTCACGCATATGTTGCTACAATTCTACATTTTAATTATTTTTATTTTTCTTATTTATAAAAGAAGTGTGTCATTGATCACCGAAATATTACAAAGCACAACAAGTAATATATAATAATAATAATAATAATAATAATAATAATAATAATGTAATAATGTAATAATGTAATAAAATATAATGTATATATTTATTCAAATTAATAATTAATTTATATCAAATAAATTAACATATTTACACTTGAAGCATAACTTTATTCAATACCATTCAATCTTTTTATTATTGTACTTTTCTATGTATCTTTATAACATTTTCGTATATTTCTGCACATTTCTCTACATTTCCATATATTTTCATATATTTCCGTACATTATTGTACATTTTTGTACAATTCTGTACAAAAGTCTAATAAGTACCAATAATGTACCAAAAATGTACAGAAATGTACAGAAATGTACAGAAACGTACAGAAATGTACAGAAATGTATAAAAAATATACGGATATGTACGGTATCGTATAGAAAACGTACATATATGTACTATAATGTACAATTTATACTTCCACCAGGGTGTAAATGCAAGACAGTCTTACGAAAAATTCGAAAGCAATATTTATCATCCGAAATTAGAAAATGATATTGGTGAAAACATAGTAGTGAACATAATAGAAAATAATTTTCGAATAAATTTAAATGACGAGAATGTGCATAGAAGAATGTATTGACTTAATAGATTGTAGTAATGAAAGTAACATACTTAATGATTTACAATTAAAAGTCAACTCTCTTAAAGATAGTCAAACATATATACAACAAAGTTTTTGAAAGATTGTATTCTAAACACAAAAAATGTATTTTTATTGATGGACCAGGTGCAACGGGAAAATGTTATTTACTTAATACTTTAATAGAGTATTCAAATTTTTCAAATGTACTATGTTTATGTGTAGCAAACTTATTAAATAATGGCAGAAAATGTCATACAATGTTAAAATTAAAAGAAGTATAATTTTTGTATAAAAGAAAATTAAAAGAAGTATAATTTATAATATAGGCTTAAATTTCAATGACATCAAAGTTTGCTTTTGATGCTGCAGTTCGCTTACTTAAAGACATTTGTGATGTTGATAAATTATTTGATGGTAAAACAATGGAGATTTTAGACAAACGTTACCGTAAAATTTAGCTACCTATGGCCATCATTTGTACGCCTATCACTAAATTAAAATATTCGTGTATCTAACAATGACAATAATTTTAAGCAATGGCTGTTAAATGTAGGTAATGGAAAGCACTTAAACACATACGAAAATGAAAATGAATTATGCGAAATTTCTGCTGATATATTATTGAACGACGAAGATATCGTAAAAGAAATTTATTGAAGTAATATAAAAATGAATTATAAGACAATGTATGATAAAGTTATTCTGTCTCCTAAAAATGCTGATATAATTAATATCAATAATAAAATTAAATCTGTAATAGAAGGACGCTCTATTGAATATATTTAACCTTTAAACTGCCATATATGAGCCACCTGTGACCTTGACAACTACTCTAGAGATATGAGGTGTTTTTATGTATAAATTTTGCACATCAAAAATATTAATTTATAAGGCAAAAATGCCGGCAGTCTAAAGGTTAAGTATGGATCCAACAAAAGACGATAATAAAGAAAACTTGGATATTGTTTGTGACAAGGTATGTTCTACCTGCCAAAATAATAAGCGAGCGAGTCCCAATATAAACTAGCCTACCTACCCTCACATCTCTAAGCCTACCTAACCTAACCGAAGTTCCCCAAATCCCCAATACTTCTCTTGGTTCCTTCCACCTAGCACAAGGAAGCAGCATATCAGGAGAGGCTAAGCGGCTTCCAGGAGGCTTCGCACCAGGACCATGAGGCAGCCTACGATGGCCAAAGGTGCTAGACTGAGCAGCACAAGCAGCAACAAGACTTCCAGGAAGCTGTAAAATAATTAAGCAATGAATAATAATCCCAATTAGGAGGAGACAGGGAAGCATGTAGTTGCACACAGTAACTGACAGCTACATGCTAGGAAAGGACTAGAAGTGAGGTTATTGTAATCATAACATTACCATAACTCTCAATTAATAACTAGTATTATATACGCAGCACTCCCTCGGGAGCTAGATATTTACCTAGGAAGCAGCTGGAATCCCCGCAGCAACGCAGCATCGAAGAAGAGCAGCAGTAATTGACCCGACGTGCACCAGCTGAGCGGCCACCGTGAGAGCGAGTGAGTCTGCACCTGTAACGAAGTGGACCTATTAGCCGATACGTTAATATCACGGAATGATCATAAAGGCTTACCTGGTCAACGGTATGACCAGGAAGACTGTCCTGTCCGTGGGAAGCAGCAGCTCCAGCAATATCGTCCGCCTTGGTAAACATGGCCGCGAGCACTCACTACACGAGGCGCGCGAAACGACGGCAGCCGACGGGCGACTCGACGCGAAAAGCTGCGCGCGCACGTCGGGCCTGAGCAACGAAGCAGCGAACGAGCCCGAGCTCGATAGAGCTCATCGGGACGCCAACAAGACAACACCGGCCGACCGATATAATACCGTTTGCGAAGATGCTTCGAGTGTGTATGTGGCTCTGACCGCAGAGCCGCAGACTTCCAGGAGACGATCTCCACTGTCATAAGGTGGGTGCACGCCCTGCACCGGTATTTCACGATCTCCCCTGACCGTAAGTGTGCTTCCCCTTTACTCCCCTCCCCTCCCTCGCGCAGCAAGCAGCAGCAGCTCGTACGCAGCCGAGCTTAATTGATATAAATTCGCCGCGATCGTACGCGGCTGGCGCCCAAACTTCTTTTATATTATAATTATAATAAATATTATTTTATTGAAATTAGTTATTCATTTCGCCTTTGCCGCCACGCCCTAATCCCCAGCGTGATCGTTACATGTTCTGTCAACCGAATTTCCGAATTCACAACTCTAGATGGATTTCCACCACATAAGTTCCAATTAAAAAATGGTGCTGTTTTAATATTTAAAAGAAACTTCAATGCAAACAAAAGTCTTTGCAATGGCACTAGATTAGTAATTACTGAGTTGCTAAAATATTTAATTGAAGCACAAATTTTAAGTAGTAAAGATGTTAGAAAATTAGTCATAATAAATATTAAAATATTAATAATATTAATAATAAATATATAAAATTAGTCATAATAATAAAACTAAATCTTAAGGACAATCCTATATGAAGTTGGAGTTTATCTTCCATCACCAGTTTTTAGTCGTTGACAATTATATGTTGCACTTTCATGGTCTAGAAGTATAAACAATTTAAAGTTTTGATATTACAAAATTCTAAAATAGTAGGATCAAAAATCGGAAATAAATACTTAGTTTATACCAAAAATATTGTTTACAATGAAATCATATAAAAATTTAGAACATGAAATATCTCTGAATTGCATGGTAATTCAAATATACAGGGTGTTCTTTTAATGTTTAAATTTCTCTCCAGAGCAGGAGATTCTAAGCTACTTTTTCCTTTAGAAAATTTTGATTTGATGCATCATTAATGAGCTATTGTCAATTAAAGTCACAAATAATTTAGCAAATGAGAGCGCGCCTGAGCGTTCGCTGGCAAGTTGATAGGCAAACGGAGCGAGGAAGAGTTGTTGGGAGAGGGAAGCGGTAACTCGCGGTAGGAGAAGACAGAGAGACAGAAAATGAGAGAGCGGGACAATGACCTCTACTGGAGCTTACTATAGCAAGTCATTTTTTTTATCGATAATTTTTCTACTTGTAGTATAAACTAATAAATTTTTTGATTATTTAACGACTTATAGCCATTACTTAAAAAAAATATCAGAATATGAATTTAATGCGGTTCATGAATTCTTCTCTTTAAGTGCGAATAAAAATATGCGAGATTTAATTATATTGTTCTTCATTTTTTCTTATTTATAAAAATTAATAATATTGTTATCAATTTTTTGAACATTTAGCGCTTTTTAGCTAATGAAACAAAATTTTATCAGAATATGATGTAATTGTTCTTGATGAATTTCTCCGATTATCGACAAATAAAAAATTGTAAGAATTATTTTTAATATTGATCATATTTTCTACTTGTAGTATAAACCCTATTTTACAAAAATTAATAATTATTTAATAAATTATTTCATTATTGAACGACTTATAGCCGCTAAATACAAAATTTATCAGAATATGAATTTAATGCGCTTCATGAATTTATCTCATTAAGTGCAAATAAAAATATGCGAAATTTAATTTTATTGTCCTTCATTTTTTCTACTTGTAGTGTAAGTGCTTATTTATAAAAATTGATAATATTGTTATCAATTTTTTGAACATTTAGTGCTTTTTAGCCAATGAAACAAAATATTATCAGAATATGATTTAATTCTTCTTGATGAATTTCTCCGATTATCAGCAAATAAAAAATTGTAAGAATTATTTTTAATATTGATCATATTTTCTACTTGTACTATAAACCATATTTTACAAACTTTAATAATTATTTAATAAATTATTTGTTTATTTAATGACTTATAGCCGCTAAAGACAAAAATTTATATTTTTAAATTACCGTGAACAGAAAATTATAAATTTTCATATAATATTCTGTAAATATTTCTACATAATTGAATGTACAATTCATGCAAATTTTCATGGAGATATACAATTTTGTACAATTTTAAATTATGTACACAATTCTGGACATAATTTTCTGCATAGTTTTGTGCAGAATATTTCCTATATCGACGATGTAAATATTTCTACAGAATTCGACTAATATTAATATTAAGATTAAGGTAATAGTCACTCTTCATCGGTTATCCCAAAATTTCAAATTGTTGGCATTATTTAATTTTCTTTATAATGATAAGTTAAGTTTGGCTTAGTACTAGAAAGATATAGGAAAAGTTTGATAGTTCGGAAAAAGATAGAAGGGTTGTTTATAAGGGATGAAAAGTGTCATATTTGCCGCTAATATGATATTTACATCGGTTATCATAAACTTTCTGAAGTTTGGGAGAAATTTTCTTTTACGAACTTAGCACGGGCAATATTATTCCGAAGTTTGAAAATTGAGCGAATGAAGATTCAACTGTTCGATATAACCTGAAATGAACATTATACTATAAATAACAAAATTGCTCAGTGGTAAGAAATGAGTCTCCCGTGCTAAACATCTAAGGATCTAATACTACTACGGGCAAATTTTTTCATACTTTCGACTTTATTTAGTTTTATTAGGGTAAATTTTCAAAAATTTTGGGCGTGTTTTTATTAACCTTTTGACTGCGGGGGTGGTCGATATATCTTTGTGGTCGATATAATTTTGTAAAATATGGTTTATACTACAAGTAGAAAATATGATCAATATTAAAAATAATTCTTACAATTTTTTATTTGTTGATAATCGGAGAAATTCATCGAGAAGAATTACAAACTTTAATAATATTTAATAAATATTTGTTTATTTAATGACTTATAGCCGCTAAAGACACAAAATTTATATTTTTAAATTACCGTGAACAGAAAATTATAAATTTTCATATAATATTCTGTAAATATTTCTACATAATTGAATGTACAATTCATGCAAATTTTCTATGGAGATATACAATTTTGTACAATTTTAAATTATGTACACAATTCTGGACATAATTTTCTGCATAGTTTTGTGCAGAATATTTCCTATATCGACGATGTAAATATTTCTACAGAATTCGACTAATATTAATTTAAGATTAAGGTAATAGTCACTCTTCATCGGTTATCCCAAAATTTCAAATTGTTGGCATTATTTAATTTTCTTTATAATGATAAGTTAAGTTTGGCTTAGTACTAGAAAGATATAGGAAAAGTTTGATAGTTCGGAAAAAGATAGAAGGGTTGTTTATAAGGGATGAAAAGTGTCATATTTGCGCTAATATGATATTTACATCGGTTATCATAAACTTTCTGAAGTTTGGGAGAAATTTTCTTTTACGAACTTAGCACGGGCAATATTATTCCGAAGTTTGAAAATTGAGCGAATGAAGATTCAACTGTTCGATATAACCTGAAATGAACATTATACTATAAATAACAAAATTGCTCAGTGGTAAGAAATGAGTCTCCCGTGCTAAACATCTAAGGATCTAATACTACTACGGGCAAATTTTTTTCATACTTTCGACTTTATTTTAGTTTTATTAGGGTAAATTTTCAAAAATTTTGGGCGTGTTTTTATTAACCTTTTGACTGCGGGGGTGGTCGATATATCTTTGTGGTCGATATAATTTTTGTAAAATATGGTTTATACTACAAGTAGAAAATATGATCAATATTAAAAATAATTCTTACAATTTTTTATTTGTTGATAATCGGAGAAATTCATCGAGAAGAATTAAATCACATTCTGATAATATTTTGTTTCATTGGCTAAAAAGCGCTAAATTTTTATTTGCACTTAAAGAGAAGAATTCATGAACCGCATTGAATTCATATTCTGATATTTTTTTTAATTAGTGGCTATAAGTCGTTAAATAATCAAAAAATTTATTAGTTTATACTATAAGTAGAAAAATTATCGATAAAAAAAATGACTTGCTATACGTAAGCTTCAGTAGAGGTCATTGTCCCGCTCTCTCATTTTCTGTCTCTCTTTCTTCTCCTACCGCGAGTTACCACTTCCCTCTCCCAGCTACTCTTCCTCGCGCCGCTTGCCCAACAACTTGCCCTCAAACGCTCAGGCATGCTCTCATTCGCTGATTTATTTGTAACTTTAATTGACAATATCTCGTTAATGATGCATCAAATCAAAATTTTCAAAAGGAAAAAGTTGCTTAGAATCTCCTGCTCTGTATGCATGCAGAAGGAACGGATACATTAAAAGAACACCCTGTACAATGCAATATTTTTTTGAAAAGAACAGTACTGTGTACTAAAATCGGCTGCAATACTATTACGTATGTAGCGCTGAAAATTATTATATAAAATATTATTTATCTATTTATTAATAATTACTATTAAGTAAGTATAAAGTTAATAGAGCTCGTAGTTTGGCTCGGTATAATTTCTCGCACGGCGATATAACTATTGCCCGATCGAATATCCGCTCGATCGACGAAAATGGCGACGCCAGCCACGTGTGCGAATACGCGAAAAGGGGAATAGCGGCACACACACCTTGCGAGGAGAGGAACACGGGTATGGATAGCACTTTGCACCAACCTTATATCGTAATGTCGTTCTCTCAATTGCACCCGGTGCACACTCTCCGGATTCTATCTAACGTACGGGAAACGGTCGAAAAATCACTCAATGTAACCTCGTTGCGTCTGCTCACGGCCGAGTTCCCGAGCTCTCTGTGCCTTCGTCCTGCGAGAGCGCCGCGCGTATGCGTCGCGACCGTCTTCGCGCAGTGCGAGCGCGGCCTTACAGCGAGAACGGCTTGATGTTGTTGTTGGCGTTCTGCTAGGCTGTTCGAGTGAGACGACGACGACGACGACGACGACGACGACGACAACAACGACGACGACGACAAGGTTGCTGTTTGGTAATTATAACCTCGTTCCTTATTAATTATCGGCTAATCGATCCATGAGTTTATTTCCAGATGAACGATGAACCTTACTGCCGTGGTTGACGAGTCGTGACTGCTCGGCGGATGCATGTACGTGTCGCTATCTCCGTCTCTCTCTACTTCGTGGCTTCTTGGCTGCTGAGACGTCTCTTCACGACGTCGGCTCCGGAGGCTGTTCCTCGGGTCTACTGCGCGGCTGCTATAATACGGTAAGGAGTAACTTGACAGGTGCCTTGTTATTTAGTTAGTATATGTGAGCAATGTTTATGCTCACATAACCTCTAACCCTGGCTTCTATACACCTCTACTCCTGTACACAGTTTTGTGTACTCCTATCTGCTCCTTAGTCTTGAAAACATACTCATGATTATGCCTTACAGGTTGATCTCCCTGTACGAGTTTGTTGCTGCTGCTGGCTCCTTCAGGATTGAGGCTCTATGGATATGCTGTAACAATTGCTGCAACTGCAACAGCCGTCTTCCTTATACGTTAGTCCTCGATGCCCTGTCCATGCTCTTATGCTGCCTTCGCACTCAGCTAATGTCTCCAGGCTCTCCGAGTGCTGTTCGCCCTGCATGTAGCTTCTTGGTGGCTACTGGTTTCCTCAACTCTTGTGTGTGCTGGCTCCGCTTCTGTTCCAGGGTGTAGCTTGTTCGGCTTTAGGGGGGTTATCTTCTTATGTAGGTAGCTAGGGATATGTGTGCTCGGTGCTAGGCTTCTTTAGTATACGGTTTAGGTAGGTAATAGGTGGAAGGAATGTGTGTGTGCTCGCTTTGCACCATGACAGGCACACTTGCCTTGTCACACTCCCCCCCCCACCAAACTGAAGTTACGCGGAGTCGTAACTGAATTAATACAAAAAGAACTTAGTAATATAATAGAATATTGCACGCTTTAGCCTATTGGTGGGGTGAGTACGCAATCTTAGAAATGGAACTTAAAACTAGGTCTTAAATAGCTCGTGCTATTATAGCGGTGTATTAGTGTTTAGTCTTGAATGACTGCTGCTTGGCTGGACATACTGTCTAAAGTGCGCGCTGAATGTGTGATAAATAATTTGCTAATTTACTAATTATACTAGATATTTGAACAACGACTGGCATACCCTTTATAATTATATAATGCGCTTTGAGAGCTATTTTTCGCGGTCGCGGATCTCTCACTCTTGCTTACTTACATGTTGCATCCATACTCATACCTTTATGTACATAATATATTTTAAATATATATAAAAAAATAATAATATTAGTAAGATAAGTGCAAACCTGTGCTTTGAATTAAATGCAATTCTTGCTTGTGCGTATCCTCCTGCTGCTTGATATTTGGCTAATGCAATTTAAACAAAAAACTGAACAACTATTTGCTACATAATTTGCATTTATAGGTAAAAGAAAAAACTTATGACTTTAAACTATTATTTATTATAAAAATAAAAAAATTATATATAAAAATTTACATGGGCCTGCGGCTCATAAAATATTCTGCCCTTAGGGCTTTATAATTTTCCCCGCATTGCGGGCAATCGCGGGTTACTACCCCGGTCGTTCCGCAGTTCTTACAGAATGTCGTTCTGTCTGAACGACAATTTCGCCAACTGTGTCCCTCCCGGCCGCAGTTCCAACAATATGGATGGCATTCTGCGGGCGGCCGGGGAGGGATATATTTCTGCTCTGGGGGTGGCTCGTTGTCTGCTGTGGCTGCTTGGCTTGTTGTTGGGCTGCTGGGTGGGTAGGGAATGTTTGGGAGGGATGGGGTCGGATCTGCTTGGGGGAATTGGAGGGACATTAGGGGTTGTGGCTTCTGGGAGGGTTTGGGAACATTCAGGGACATTAGAGGCTGGGGTTCGGGATGGGCTTGATGGGGCAATGGGAAGGGTGCGGAGGCTATTGGGAAATTGGAGGCGCTTAATGAGGAAATATCGGAAATAAGGGGATTTTGGGGAGGGATGCTGACAGGGATGTGGATGTATGTGTAGAGGTTGGTTTGGGGATCTAATACGGGATGGGTTATTATAGGTTGGGGAGGGAAATTAAAGTCGAAAATGGGAGGGTGGATGGTTGGGATTGTAGGGACATGGGAGGCTTCTTGGACATCTTGGCTCGGCGTGGCTTCTAGTGGAGCTGCCCAGCTGAATGAGGGGACGTCATCCCTTTCACATAGGTGGCGTCTTCCTCTTACGCATGCGCGCGTTCCTGGGCAGGTCCTCTTTTGGCTGCTGGGGGTGGTGGGCTCTTGTTGTGGTGGGGTGGGGCTGGACGGTCGTGCTAGATCTAATCTAGCTTGAACTGTTTCCAGCTCCTCCTCACCCGGTCGAATAGTGGCTCTTGGCTGGACGAACCGTCCACGGCCTCGTGCTCGCTTCAGAGCTGACGCTGCCTGCCCTGTTCTATCCATCTACAATTTGTTTTATGTTACTAACTAATGCCTAAACTCACTAAATTTTCCTTTGATTTCGCCATTTTACTTTATTCGCGAGAATCTATTATTTGCGCGGTCTAAGCTGCATTCTTTGCGGGCTATTCCCTAAAGTGGGTGTAATGGCTAGCTGCTTTCGGGGGCGACCTCTTTTTGTTGGGGGGGCATCATTTTTTGGATTATTTGGGGTGGTTTGGGCTCTTCCTGGTTGTGGGACGGGAATATTTGGGATGAGGTTTGGGATATTTCGCGGTGCAATGTGGCGTTTCAAGTCTGTTATGTGCACTTTAGTTTGGCGTTTCGTTTGTACATCTTCTATTAAATAAACTGTGGGTGAGAATACTTGAATAATTTTTGCGGGGCCTATAAATGTGGGGGCTTGTTTGGCTGCTATAAAGTTGTCTGCTGATGATAAGATGCGATTTCGGTACCTAACGAGGTTTCCTAACTGATATTGTATATCGCGTCTACCTTTGTTATAGTACTTGGCTTGTCTGGCTGTTACTAAATCAATATGCCTTTTTACTAAATCATATATTTTGGGAAGTTTATGTAGGCGTTCTACCCATTGATCGGTATCTGGGGCTGGTGTTTGTTTCGGGGATTCTATATGTTTTCGTAGGAGAGCTACTGGGGTGGGATTTCTGCCTAAGTTGAGGAATGCTGGACTATATTTGGTTGACGAGTGCACAACTGTATTTAGCGCGAAATTAAATTCTCCGAGATATCTATCCCAGTCTCGGTGATCGTCTGCTAGATAACTGTTTATCATCGGCTTTATGTTCCTGTTAACTCGCTCTACGGGGTTTGCTTGTGCAAAATATGGCGGAATGGTTGTCTGTACTATTCCGTATTGCGTTAGTCGCTCGGTAACCAATTTATTGGCAAATTCTGTCCCATTATCTGTTACAAGATATTTGGGACAACCCCATCTATTAATAATGAGTTCGTCAAAGGCTTGTAGGACACTTTTTGCATCAGCTCGTCGTAGAGGTTTCATCTCTATATAACGGGTGAATAGGTCTTCAAGCACGATTATGTATCTAAATCCTTGCTTCGTTGGTGGCTTTAGTCCCATAATGTCTGCTGCTACCACTGTCCATGGTTGGCTTATGTTGCGTCCTTCCATTAGACCTGGTGGGGCTTGTTGGCTGCTTTTGTGCGCTTGGCATTCTTGGCATGCTTTTACATAATTGCACGTATCGTAATACATGCCTGGCCAATAATAATGCGTGGCTAGTTTTGCGTAGGTCTTGTCAATACCTAAGTGACCTGCCTGAGGTGTATAATGGGCTTCATATAGGGCTTTTTCGCGATCACTTTCTGCCAAGATTAATTTCCATGCGTCTAGGTCAGGTATGAAGGGGTCTACCAGGGGGTTAGGATGGTGGGCATATAGCACGTTGTTGGAAATTCTGAGGTCAGGGTATTTATTGGGAAATTTTGCAACGGCTCGCATTTTCTCTTGATACCATGGGTTACTAATATTTAATGTTAATGCTGCTGCTATGGCTTCTGCTTCTTCAAAGGCTCTTGATAATGCGTCTGGGACATTATGCATTGCTCCTTTGTGATGTACAAATTTTATGTTGTAATTTTGCAAGATCGTATTCCAACGGGCTAACCTACCAGCTGGATCTTTAAGTCGGTTTAACCACAGGAGGCTGTGATGGTCCGTGATTACCGTAAACTTTTCACCTAGCAGGTATCCTTTCAGCCTTTCTACGGACCAGAGAACTGCTAAGCATTCTTTCTCTGTGACCGTGTAATTGCGCACTGCCTTGCTTAAAGTCCTGCTTACGTAATAAATAGGATGTTCTTCGCCGTTGATCTCCTGCGTTAATACGCCTGCTATTGCGTAATCGCTTGCGTCCGTTTGAAGGGTAAAAGGAATAGAAAAATCGGGGCGGTCTAAAACTGGGGCTTCTGTTAGGGCTAGTTTGATTTTCTCAAATGCATCTTGTTGCTCTTGATGCCATTGCCATCTGACACCTTTCTTGCTTAGATAACTTAATGGCGTTCTATACTTCGCTAAATCTTTAATAAATCTAGAGTACCATCCCACTAAGCCGTTGAAACGTCTTAGTTGTTTCAAATTCTTCGGTGCTGGATACTCTAAGATTGGCTTAATTTTATCTTGGTTAGTTTGCAAACCTAATTCGTTTATCTTATATCCAAGATAAGTGACTTCTGGACAACAAAATTCAGACTTTTCTCGGTTTAATTGCAGATTGGCTTTCTTTAGGGCTACTAGGACTATTCTGAGCCATTTCATGTGTTCCTCGAATGATTTTGTCGTGATGATAATATCATCTAGATAGGCAAACACATGTAGTTCCCATTCCGGTTTAATTAATTTGTCCATCAATTGCTGGAACATAGCAGGTGCGTTCGTTAGACCGTATGGTACTCTTTTAAATTGGAAAAGTCCTTTCCCTGGGAGTGCAAATGCTGTGATTTCACGGCTTTCTGGAGCTAGTGGAACTTGGTGGTAGGCTTGTGATAGATCTAGCTTACTGATAAATCTGCTTTCTCGCAATTGGTCCAGAATATCATCCATGTTGCGCATTGGATAGGCTATTTTCTTTGTTACTTCATTTACTAACCTGTAATCAATACAAAAGCGATATATGCCATTCGCTTTTGGTACGATTACCGGATAGCAGCCATATGGGCTTTGCGAAGGCTCAATTATGTCTTCTCTTAACATTTGATCTATCTCTTCGTAGCCTGCTTGAAGCATTTTTGGTGAATATTTGCGGCGTGGCTGTCTTATTGGCTCTGCTCCTTGCACATCTAGCTTGAGGCTCGTTAAATTAGTTACTCCTAGGGTTTGGGGTGTTCGGGGAATTAATTCATCTAATAGTCGGTGCGTTCTATCTATTTGCTCCTGGTTGGCTCGCTTTAATCCTTCTATACTTGCTACTGCTGGAATACAACTGGGATCGTTGCCTTCGGGGTAAAATTTGTGTATTACGCCTTTATTCGTCCACCAGGTGTCATCTTCGTAATTGATGCTCATATTAATTTTGCGTTTGAAATCGATTCCAAGTATACATTCGTAGTGTAATCCGTCTGCGACTTCAAATGGCATAACTATTTCGTCTCCATCAATTTTAATTGTGATGTTGACTGTGCCCTGGACAGGAATAACTGTACCGTCTGCTACCTTAACTGCAGGGCATTGCGATGCTTTTAATTTGTGTTGCACTAGAGCTCCTATGTTGCCTCCTAGAAAAGATTTTGTTGCTCCGTCGTCTAAGAGTGCAATTATTTTATGGCCGTTTATTTCTAGATTAAAATAATGCCTGGGGTCAATATTGGGAATATGTTGGATAATCGATTGATTACTTGCTACTTGGGATGGCTCCGACCCATTAGGGAGCTAGGTTGAGGAAATACGGGTCTTTATCTCCTCTGGTTGAAGTTTCCCGCTGCCTGATTTGAGTTGCATCTCTGGCAATTTCTAACGTACACGCCGGGTGTACCGCAACGTCGACAGCGTTGATTCGGACATTCTGCTGCCCAATGGACCACTTTATTGCAACTGTAGCATGGCTCGTTCTGTTTGCGCGGATGGTTGAAGATAATCGGCGCTTTCGAGTTCGAGTATTTATATTGGCTACTTGCTTGCTGATTTTGATTGTTTCGCTGCTGGTTTTGGCTGCTGGGATTTTGGTGGTATTGGCTGCTTGGATTTTGTTGGTATTGGCTGCTGGGATTTTGTTGGTATTGTCTTTGCTTTTGCCAGTTGCTTCTGTTAGAATTATAATTTTGTTGTGCTTGTGCTCGTTGCTGATTAGCATTTTCATTCTTTACTGCATCGACATATTGCTTTTGCTGATTGTTATTCACCTTTGGGTTGTTTCGCTTTAGGAATGGCTGCTGGGTTTGTTTGGGTGAATTAAAATTTGTTACTGGAGTTGCTGGCTCAGGGTTTTGTAAAGCTTCTGGATCTTTGGGTTTTGGCTCATTTGCTACTGCTGCTACTTTGCGCGACTTAGGCTGCGTGGGATCTACATAAGCAAATCTTTGTAGTCCTGAAATTGTGATTGGTGGAGGTGGGTTATACGCTTCATTCAGATAGCGTCTGGATTCCTCTTTCTTCCCTAATCTTTGTAATTCAGTGAAGTCGTTGAAGTGATGCCTTTCTATTCTCGATCTATAACTGGGGTGCAGGTTTCTGTAAGCTTCATCAAGTTGTTCTTGCAGTGAAAGTGGTGGCTTAAAATGATCGAACATTCCTCTAAATTTTTGCAAGAATGTTGCTATATCTTCGTTAGCTCCTTGAGTTCTTAAATCTGCAGTTCTACGTAAGCTTATTTGTGCATCTTCTACTCCGTATTGAAGTTTGAAAGCTTCAACGAAATCGCTAAACGTCCTCCAATTGCATTTATCTCTTTAGAACTAGTCGTATGAATCCTCATCTAATACTGCTGTCAAGGAAAGCATTATTTCTTCTGCCGAGAAGCAGTGTGATTCTTTGCATTCTCTTAAATTTTGTAAGAACGTTTCAGGATCGTTCTTCCTGTTGCCCTTAAATGATATATGCCATCTGTTAAAAATTTCCACCATTCTCTTTTCTCTGATGAATGTGGCATCGTCCAATCTTGTCGCTTGCAATCTATTTGTGCTGTTAAGGGTGGGTAAGTCGTTAAGGTGTGGCTGCTGCTGGTACTCGTATTGCTGCTGGCTATTATAATATCGCTGCTGGGGTTGGTGTAGAATAAGGTTTGGGTTTGTTCTTGGATTTGCTTGGGAAATGGGAGAATACGGAATTTCATACGTTTCGTTATTGGCTGGCTGTGCTCGTGGAATATTGTAGACATCTTGATTTTGCTGCTGATGCTGATTGCTGGGGTGATCGTTTATTTGTAAGCCTCGATGTTGTATTTGCTGCTGATTATAATATGGGTGTTCATCTTCCCAATGGACGCTTGGTAGATTTTTGTTAGACTCTCTTGGTCTCGGGTCGATCTGGCACGGTGACGTTAGGTATCTTTGCTGCGTTGCTGGTGGTTGGCTTGTGGGGGGCGCTGTGACGATGGGGCGGAAGGCTGATTGCTGAATGTAGTGGGATTGACGGGGTTGGGAATTAATTAGGGAGCTACTGGTATATGTTGTGGTGGGTGCGGTATAGTGTGTAAATGGATTGCTTATTAGGTATGGGTTATTTGGCCGTGTAGGTGCTATTGTCTGTATGCTATAATGCGAGGTCGAGTTAACTGCAAGTTGCGCTGTGGTCACATCGGGTAATGTACAAAAGATTTCTTCGTTTGGAGCATCAATTAAATTTGGACTCGTCGTTGGTACTGGCGTCGGTGTGAGTCTATAGGCTATTGATTGGGCTTGTGGGTTGCTGGCTGTTTGTCTCCTTGATTCTTCTTGGTTACTTGCATGTAGATTATTTCGCTGTTGATTGTCTGCTTTATTTAAATTTGGGTTGCTACTTTTGTGTATTTCATTTCGCGTTGCTGATTGTTGCTCTTGTTGCGTTATTTCTTCCATTGAAATCAGATCTTGATATGGGCCACGACTTTGTCCCGTTTCCAGTTCTCCGAATATCAACTGTCTGCGTGTTTGTTGGCTTCGTTGCGAGTTTTCGAAAATAGCTTGTGAGGATTGGGGAAATCAATTAGTGGCTTCTGATTGTGTGAGTGATAGGGACAAATCGTCGGGATTTATTTCTAATAATTGTTGGGCTTCTGCTTGTGCTAAGTCTATATCAGCTTCTTCATCAAACCACATTTGATCTGATTGAGGATCCCTTTCGGCTGCAGAGTTTCCAAAATTACGCCTAATTTCGTAACGGGCTACTCTGTCACGAATGATCGCAATGCTGCTATCCAAATTTAAAAATGCTGCACCTGCGTAGAAGACTACTCTTCCATCAGGTAAATTATTAATGCATCGCCGAATTATTGGTACGCCTTGAGCTGCACTTAGGGAATTTAATTTGCTACCTAATCTATAATTTATGGACATTTTGATGGGCTCAATAACAATGTTTTGTTTCAAAGTAATAGCTCTTATTTAAATTGCTTAGCTCGATACTCACGTAAAAGGAGAGAAAAAAATTTATTTTTACTAAGTACTACTCAAAACAATCAGTATCAATTATATAATATGCACACAAAAAAAATTAATTTAATTAAATAAATTCCAAGCTGCGTTCTAAAGTAGATTTTAAACTTGCGAAGGAGGGAAGAGGGAAAAAAAATTTCACAGCAATTTGAACCCAAAAAAAAAAATTATATAAGCACTTGCAGGAAATAATTAATTAAATAACTAAAAATTGTGGTTTCAGTAGGCTCTTAATAAATGTAGAAAAAAAAAAAATAATAAGGCTAGTTGATAATAGGCTATGTACACTTTAATGTGCGGGGAGAGGTTAAAGAAGAGAAAAAAAAATTTTATATGTTAATAAATGCTTTTAATAATGCAAATTTTATTGATAATGTGCTGGTCTAAATGCAAAAAAACTCAATTTAATGTGTAGGAAGCAATTAGCTATTGGTAAGATTGCGCAAATAAATTTTATTAATTTATTAGTTTGGCTAAAGGCGAGCAAAAAAAAACGGTTAGTGGCGAAACCAAAGGAAGCAATAATAATATAATAAACAAAGCAATAATAATATTATAATATCAGGTGCAATTAAATGTTATATCCCAAAAACAATAAAATTGATAAATGCAAATCATAGGCAATCAAAGTGTGCGGCCATATTTATATGTATATAGCTATGTGTGAAGGAACGCCTGTACACGTTATATATATATTTTCTATATGTACATGCACTTTATATATATATTTGCACTATTCAATATTCTAATAAATAATATTTTTATGAAAAGAAAATTAAAATAGCAGCACAAGAAAAAAACAAGCAATATGTTGCATGCAATGCTCAATAAATGCGAGAAAATAATTTACTTTAATTTTTCGACACCTTATCGAAGATGGCCGTGCTCCTGACTTGCGTGTGTGTGTGTGCGCACTAACAAAGGCAAAAATGGCTACGCTCGTTTGCTACGCTATATATTTATAATAGTAAAATAGCTGCTTTTTATTTTAGCTAAATCGCGTTGGCTTCCATGTTACGCCGTCATGTATATGAAAAAACGAATGCACTTTATAATTTCGCTCGATCCCTTAATAAGAAAATTTAACGTTGGGCGCCAATGTCACACCGCACTGGGGATCAGGGTGCGGGTGATAAAATTAATATCAATGATAAAATAACAGAGAATTTATTATATGATAGTAATTAAGTACACGGTTGCCAGTCGTGCTCGCGGCTAAATATTAACGGCTGCTATTTATTAATAATTACTATTAAGTAAGTATAAAGTTAATAGGGCTCGTAGTTTGGCTCGGTATAATTTCTCGCACGGCGATATAACTATTGCCCGATCGAATATCCGCTCGATCGACGAAAATGGCGACGCCGGCCACGTGTGCGAATACGCGAAAAGGGGAATAGCGGCACACACACCTTACGAGGAGAGGAACACGGGTATGGATAGCACTTTGCACCAACCTTATATCGTAATGTCGTTCTCTCAATTGCACCCGGTGCACACTCTCCGGATTCTATCTAACGTACGGGAAACGGTCGAAAAATCACTCAATGTAACCTCGTTGCGTCTGCTCACGGCCGAGTTCCCGAGCTCTCTGTGCCTTCGTCCTGCGAGAGCGCCGCGCGCATGCGTCTCGACCGTCTTCGCGCAGTGCGAGCGCGGCCTTACAGCGAGAGCGGCTTGATGTTGTTGTTGGCGTTCTGCTAGGCTGTTCGAGTGAGACGACGACGACGACGACGACGACGACGACGACGACGACGACGACAACGACGACGACGACAAGGTTGCTGTTTGGTAATTATAACCTCGTTCCTTATTAATTATCGGCTAATCGATCCATGAGTTTATTTCCAGATGAACGACGAACCTTACTGCCGTGGTTGACGAGTCGTGGCTCCTCGGCGGATGCATGTACGTGTCGCTATCTCCGTCTCTCTCTACTTCGTGGCTTCTTGGCTGCTGAGACGTCTCTTCACGACGTCGGCTCCGGAGGCTGTTCCTCGGGTCTACTGCGCGGCTGCTATAATACGGTAAGGAGTAACTTGACAGGTGCCTTGTTATTTAGTTAGTATATGTGAGCAATGTTTATGCTCACATAACCTCTAACCCTGGCTTCTATACACCTCTACTCCTGTACACAGTTTTGTGTACTCCTATCTGCTCCTTAGTCTTGAAAACATACTCATGATTATGCCTTACAGGTTGATCTCCCTGTACGAGTTTGTTGCTGCTGCTGGCTCCTTCAGGATTGAGGCTCTATGGATATGCTGTAACAATTGCTGCAGCTGCAACAGCCGTCTTCCTTATACGTTGGACCTCGATGCCCTGTCCATGCTCTTATGCTGCCTTCGCACTCAGCTAATGTCTTCAGGCTCTCCAAGTGCTGTTCGCCCTGCATGTAGCTTCTTGGTGGCTACTGGTTTCCTCGACTCTTGTGTGTGCTGGCTCCGCTTCTGTTCCAGGGTGTAGCTTGTTCGGCTTTAGGGGGGTTATCTTCTTATATAGGTAGCTAGGGATATGTGTGCTCGGTGCTAGGCTTCTTTAGTATACGGTTTAGGTAGGTAATAGCTGGAAGGAATGTGTGTGTGCTCGCTTTGCACCATGACAGGCACACTTGCCTTGTCACAGCTCTTTCTCTCTCTTTCTCGCTGACGTCACGTCGGTATTTCGGTAGTTCCGAATCGGCGGTCGGACGAGCTCTGAGCTCTCGTCGTCGTCGACGCGAGAGAGTCGCTGCGCGTATGCGCCGTGACCACTTCGTGCGTACGCGGCCTTATGCCGCGTGCGGCTTAACGAAGATGTCCGCCGCGCTCGAACGTAAACAACAACGGCGAGTTGGTGGCGACGACGACGTAGCTATTCGGCCTTCCTTCGTGGTCTTCTTGGCTGCCTCCTTCTTCTCTCTTGCGATCACTGGCTCGACGACTCGGGAATGCAGTACAGCGTGTTTACCTGGGTGAATTATAAACCGTACGGCTACTCGGTTTATGTGTTGTTGTCTCACCTAACCTCTCCTCTGCACCCATCCTATACACAGCTGTTCAACTGCTGTGTGATCCTGTCCTCTTCCTTTGCAAGGTGCACACTGTAAGCAGTAATCTTACAGGTTTATTTGCTGTACTGGATGGCTGTTGTGGGAGGCGATTGGCTATGCTGCTTCCCCAGGTGTGATGTAAAGGAATTCTCCTCACCACTTCCTGGCATTGCTTGGACTTTAAGCTTCCTCTGGATCTTCTTGGAGACTCCTGAGCTGTTGCTTTTGTGCTCGGTGATGCGACTTCCCAGTGTGTGTAGGCTTGTAGGGTTCGGTGAGGCTTAGGTAGGGTTTTGTAAGGCTTAGGTAGGGTTCGGTAAGGACTTCAGTGGGCTACGAGCTCGCTTAACTTGACATGCATTAAATGCATTGTCACAACAAGTAGCGTTGAAACTTGTTAATCAACATAGCATTATCAATATCTCTAAATCCATTTTCCTAGGAATACTATAGACGGCCTGTATTGTTGGAATCCGGTTAGAGGACATTTACAGCAGGTATGTGTGTGGTAAATTACGTATTATTCTAATATACTAACGATTATTTATTTTTAACTATTTTTATTTAAAATGCAAAAATGAAAATGAAAGTTAAGGGAATGTCAGGCCTGAATTACAACAGTTTACCTTTCCCAACACAAAATTTATAATTATAAACGTGAAATAAAAACATAAAAAACTTTATTGTCATTGTTCAGATTTCATGAAGGATTCAAGCTTCAATTTTTCAATAATTTAAATTAAATCCGGTAAGCAGGAGTCCGTCGGTTCAATTCCAACGTGGGAAAGTTGATTTTTTTCTTTCTCGATTTTTCCTTAATTAATTTTCTAATACCCTGGCAACATTTAAGACTTAGCGATATGCAAGCAAGTTGCTAATAAAGAGGGTTTTGTACAATATTTGAGAAAATATTGATCAACGCAATTGAGCTCGCTAATACCGACTAAAATTTATATAATACTTTGTAATAAATACTTGCACGGGCGATATAGAGTCCAAATTTAAAATATTAATTTATTATATTTGTCTATTCGTGAAACTTAGATTAATTATTTCGTTATTTAATAAACTGAAATCCAGTGCGTAAGTAATTAAAATTGTTTAATAATAATGTTATACGCAAGCATACTATCAACAGGCGTGAACCGCACGGCCTTTATACATATAGCTTATACATAATATGTAGTACTGATAACGGCCGTAAGGTGGCTACTCCCTTATCGCGCCGTTCCCGTTATCAAGATAAGCGAGCGCCGTTATAAGTATAGGCCAGTTCGAGCATACAGCAGCTCGCCTGTTCCCACTGCGGGAGTACCGCACCTTTCGGGGCATTACTATACACTCTATAGAGTTTTCAATAAAGGCGAAATTAAATCAAGATCATTTGTTTGATCATAATTATTAGCTTCTTCTCCCATCCCATCCATGCCGTACGAGCTCACCGAGGCGATTACATCAGGCTCTCCCTCGAGACTTCGCCGCCCGGATCACCTGGGAGTACCGAAATCGGACCGCTGGCGCCAGACCACCCACACGGAGGACCAGACTACTCGGACCGCCAGCAACAGCAGTACCCAGACGGAGCGACCACTACACCGACTCACTCCTCTCAAGGTGGCTGTGGACATTGGTATACAACAGACGGTGCGGTACGACTTACATCCGGCTGCCACCTGCAGGGCGCCTCCTTCTTCGTCCGAGGACAACTCGCCGTTAAAGCGGCACGCGCCTGGGTTGGTCCATCTTGACCAACCCTACTAAGAACTTCATAAAGTGAGCGGGGCTCACCAGCGGTCATCCGACCGTCCGACTCTGGCCACGTGTTTCACGAGGCCAGGCCAGGCTCGTAGAGAGCTAGTTGAGGGGTTAGTGCTGTGTGCTCCCTCAGCCAACGCAGAGACCAATACGATAGCGGCGCAGCGGACCAGCATCTGCTCGGCCTCCCTGGCCGACATACCGTCGACACCGGGCTCGCCAGCGTCACCCGACGCGCCGGCTTACGACAATAATTATTAAGTAATTAACATCTCATGAGATTATTGTTCTATCTTTTTCAAGTATATTTTATCAAAATAGAATCAGCAAGTATTTAAAAAAAAAATTTCTTAAAAAAGTATACAATTTTTACCCTTGCTATATCTTACAGCAATAAATAAACAATAATACATTTATATTAATATTAATTTGTGCAAAATTAATTTCTGTATATCTAACAAAACAGAAATTACTCTTGTTTATTATTTTTAAATAATATAATACTTGCAACACGCGTTAGATTGCTTTTTTAATATGTCATAATTAGAATTGCATAAGAACTTGTGAATATTTTTATGGTGCAAACAATAAGTAAAATTTAATTAAAATTTGTTTTTGTAATACTGTGTGTAAAGTACATTCGTAAAGAACTCAATGCGGTTTATGAATTTCATTTCTCCAAACCAGTGTTTGCAAATCCAATACGAATGCGCAAAGAAAATACAGCAAGTGTGTGAAGTAATAATCGTGTTCTTCACGCAGGTACTTTTCGCACACTATTGCGCATAAGAGTGGGCGGCTTCGCCGTGACTCTTTACCCCCTTGTTACATAATATACTATTCTGCAATCACATCAACTGCCGGATCACTTAAGCAACGGTGGTGCAAGTATTATTTTATTTAAAAGCAACAAAAAAGATAAATTTTTGTTTTATTAGGTACAGAAAAATTATTTGTATACAAATGAATATTATTATAAATATTGTTGCTTATTTGTTGCTGTAAGACATATCGGTACTAAAAATTATGAAATAGATTAAATAGAATATAAAGAGCCGCGGTGGCTCATGAGTAGAGCTCCCTACTCTCACACCGAGGGTCGTGGGTTCGATCCCAGACGTGTACCTCTGAAATTTTTCATGTGCATTTTTCGAACACCGCGACTCAGTGGCTCGGCGTGTCACTATAATGTGACGCCAGTTCGGGTGCGCGTGCGTTTCGTGCACTTGTCAGTGCATGAGAGGCACGGGCATCTGAACTATAGGGAACGTTAGGGACGCGAAGATGTAAAGAGGATCGCGGTGGTTCCATCGGGAGGGCAGGAAACTGTAATTATTAGACTAATTACATTGACCGATGATATCTTCCGATGGACACAAGCACCACTGTTTCAACTACATGTGCTTTGTTTACAGACACACCGTTCACCTCCGTCGCTGATTAGCCCTAGCAGCATAAATAGAGCGACGTTAAATAACAAAAAAAAAAAAAAATAGAATATACTTATCTAAAAAAATGTGTTATTTTTCAACAGAAATACTTGCCGATTCCATTTTGATTTCAGTTCTTTCTGGTGCAGTAGCTTTCATAAAGTTTTAGTAATATAAATGTTGAATGAAAATTAGATTTATGATAGGGTACAAAATACTTCCTACTTAATTGTAATTTTGCTACTTTCTATTGGAGAAATTTTGTATTAATTTGTTAATTAAAAAATTTTATTTTATTTTTAAGTAGAAAAAGGTGGGCGTTAAATTAAAAATATTAAACTATTACATAATAATTTCAAAAGTGTCATTGATATTACACCTTAATTGCGTATTTCTACGTCTTCGTAGAAGGTAAATTTTCGATAATTAACAATTACATTATGTATTTCATAAGATTGGTTAGAATAAAATAAAAAAGTGTAGTAAGATAAATAATGGAGTCCGTGTCAATACGCCAGCGGGACATTGCGCCAGTCGGGTATTACGACCGGTTTCCACTATCGGAAGAAAAAATCGCCATGAACGCACGACTGGCAACTTTGCGGGGCTTGCGCGGTACATTCAAACCGGACAGTAATTTTAATAGATTACGGAGGGGAATATAAACTCGAAAATTAAAATTAATTTATTGAAACAGTTTTTTCGCGCGTTATGTCAACATTAATGGTATACAACTACGTCGCATCAACTATTAATGATATAATTATTTAAAAACTATTACTTTTACAATAATAATTCTTCATTTATTGTAAATGTCATATTCCATTTTCTTATATATTTAATTGTAATATATAACTATTCTCTTACAGAAATTACATTTTCATCTTAAGTATTTAAAAAAATTATCATTTATTACATTAAATTTTTAACATCAAGTTTTATGAATAGAAAGTATTTTGAAATAACACCTTCCACGAAGGTGTGAGAATACGCAAGTATAATGATAGTTGTTAACTGATAAAATTAATATTTTCATTTCTTGCTTCTATCTTTTTTCTACTTAGAAAAACTTCAAATTTTCAACAACTTAAAATTTGGTATTAAAAAGTAGATAAATTGTTATTAAGAAGTTGTTTGAATAGAAAGCACTGGAATGAAGCGGAATAACCGACAAGTATTTTGTACCACATTGTAAATCTAATATTTAACTTTAATTATTAAGAATAAGATAAAACCATAATCACAGTATTCACAAAAAGTTATTGCAATTGAAAGTACTGAAATCAAAATAAAATCGTCAAGTATTTTGCGCTACATAATAATATATAAATGTCTTAAATTTTATTTACCAATCTATTTTTTTGTGACATAGCAGTCTTAAGGTTATATAATCAAATAAATTTCAATGTATGTAATTAAAATAAATAAAATAATATAACTTCATATGTAAAATTTTAGTAAAATTTATATGATAAGTGTGTAGTATTTATTTGCAATCTGTTTAATTATGTGTGCTAACGGTTTTTGAATCTAGAGTTAAAAATTCATAATGTAACTTATTTGCAACTAAAACTTATTTCGTAAACATTTCTAAGTCATTAAATGTTGTCTAATAAAAGACGTGAGATTAGTTTTTTGAATAGTAAATAAATTAAATAAAAATAAATACTTATATTTAAATTTTATTATAGAATTGATTCGATAGAAATTACATTATTTTCTATAAAGTAAATATCTTAATAAGATATTTGGTATTCAAATAAACAGAAATCGTATCTATTGTCTAAAATAAAAAATTATTTCTACATTTCAAACTTCCATCAAGGAAGTGTCTTATATTTATTCTTATAAACTAGGATAATACTTGCGTATGATCCTGTGAGGTTTATAAAAGTGGCTGGTTTTAATACAGTCCCCCTTACTTGAGATGTGAGGAATGTTTCTTTGGCTTGTAAAGATCAATAAATTCATTTATCATATAACTTATAGTGTAAGAAAGTAATAAATTCACGAATTTTTCTAATAGTTGGAAAATTCAAATTTTAAAATTATATGGCATTGGATCACGAATATGCCTTATGTAACAATATTCTGACGATTAAGACATTAGTTCTATGTAAGTGCGTTAGGGGGCTACCTGTTAATATGTGGCGCTTATTAAAGTTTGCCATCGGTAGGGCATATATACCCCATGTATTCCTCGTCAGAATACAGCTGGTTTTCAAAAATTTTTATATCTGTCATTTGTATTTAGAGACGAGATGCCTGGACTCTACTGATGTGCCCACCAGGCATACTCAGAGCGAAATACAATTTTTTTTTCCGTCTTATTAAGTTTTTATTAATTTTATACTACAATCAACTAAATTTTATATTTTTGTTGATTTAGCTTGTCTTAGTTTTTTTCAAACACTCATCCTGTAAGTTATAAAGTGGCTGGTATTAATACAGTCCGCCTTACTTGAGATGTGAGGAATGTTTCTTTGGCTTGTAAAGATCAATAAATTCATTTATTATATAACAAAATATAAGTAGAAATAGGATGGGAGTAATAATTAAAGATTTTTTTTCAGATAACATTTTTCAATAATATGTACAATATATTTTTTTCTCTTCTTGGCAAGTC
Source organism: Theocolax elegans (assembly GCA_026168455.1). Classification (NCBI taxonomy): domain Eukaryota; kingdom Metazoa; phylum Arthropoda; class Insecta; order Hymenoptera; family Cerocephalidae; genus Theocolax; species Theocolax elegans. The sequence goes on along the minus strand of CM047426.1, from coordinate 41,208,343 downwards.
ACAATTAAACTTGCCTAGAATAAAGGATCATCGATTTATTCCTTAAATATAATTATGTAAATCTGAATATATACTATATAGTTTAGATTACAACTGGACTGACACATGTAATAGAAAGTTTCTTCGCGAAGCGACTAAAATTTGCCCTATATTATATTATAACACATTTGTTTATGCTATATGTGGGACTATATATATTTCAGTTTATAGTTAGTCTTAAGACAGAACCACAATTATTTACTTACACAAAATTTGTTTCATTAATTAAATCAATTACTCAATTACAGAATTATCTTATGTTGGTACTATCAATTCTTTCAATTCTTCTATCAATGCAGCTCTCAGTACATATTGTTTTTGAATCATGTATAAGCTGCACTTATACAAATACACGTAATTAACCAGAGTCAAATGAACAACTCCAGCGAATGAATACCATTAAACAAATAAGAAAAATCCTATGAAATATATATTATAACGGTAAGCGAGTTACCGATCAGGTGAGTAACCGAAAAGAGTATCGAGATTGATGCGCGCGCAGGGAACGCGCGCGAGTATCGTGCGCGGTGAGAGTAACGAGAGAGAGTTCGCGCGCGATCGGCAACAACATCGTGTTGACAACTGCCGAGAGATTTCTAAAGGTACGTTCATAGTGGGGGTAAATTTACGGAAATTTGTCAGTTAGACTTGAAGCAGCACACGTATGGAGCAATTAGGAGTTGTATTATTTTAGGAATAACGGCATCGCACCTGGTATAATTTTGTAATTAATTAGGCGTGTTTGTTTGTTAATTCATTCATTACGTTACATTATAATTTGTACTTATTATTTTCTAATTATGACTTAATTATGAATGCTCAAATGATTTGAAGTTACACATCAATGATGTTTGTTAATATTATTAAGGTTTTAAAGGTATTGTATTATAATTACATAATTTATTGATAAAATAAAATTTTTTTAATAATTCTAATGTTTATACAGATTTAGTTACAAGTTAGTGTATCGTTGAAATTTTGTCAAATTTTTACAAGCAAAAACTCTCTTGCATTACATCCATTAAATTATGTAAACACTCACTTACACGCGCACAAACACACACACGCACACACACACACATACTTTTGTGTGTTTTATTCAATTATTCAGAATGATCAAAGTGGAACTTTTCTTTTATAACACTAGGATACTTTTAAAATTATAAATTCAATAATATAAAAGTAATGCAAAACTATTCGATTCGCAACTAACCGAGGTGAAAGGTTGTATTGGAATATAAGAGATAAATATTAAAATTAAAATAAGAAAAAGCATCACGAATTTGAATCGGACGAATCATAATTAATAAAAAGAAAAGATTGAGTTAACCAATTTAACCAGAGAGGACACCGATGACTCGCAGTGGCCGTATAATAGTTGAGTTCAGGATGGAATTAGAAGTGAAGGATAAAGACAGTTATAATTCGAGTGATTTGAAAAGTGTACTAACAGTTATTGGAATTGAAAACTCTCAATTAATGGTATTTGAAAATCAAAGTAACAAAAGAAGATGCGAAGAATCAGAAGAAGATAATTATAAAGGCAATGTAAGTGCTACTAAAAAACTAGCTAACGATCAAAATAAAGAAAAACTTAAAATGGACTCGTCCAATTTGATAGATAATTCATCGATAAGTGAAGCAATGAAAATGAACCCGTCCAATTTTACAGGCTTGTCGAATTGGATAAATATGTACTAAGAAAGGAAGGCAAATAACGTAAGTAATACAGATGATATTCAAAAATCGAACTTAAAAAAAGAAATATATAACGATAAAAATAAAGGTCCGTTTGGTGTTTGTTGCAAATTTATTAAACCAAAAGGAGAAGAATTGAATCCTTTTAACGTGGGCAACATTATATATAAAGAATATACAAAGATAACTGACATAAAAAGAAAAAGTAAATTTATGTTTGAGATTATCTGTGATACTAAAGAAGAGGAAAAGAGACTGATAATGGACACAAGCCTAAGTAAACATAACCTAGAAATGTATATTCTCACATATAGAAAAGTTAGAAAAAGTATAATTAGAAACGTATATGTATAATAATATCGGTCTCTCCGAACCAAATGCTTTACTTTTAGAATAAAGCAGGCCTATCGTACTCTTTGTCCACTATGGTTGGTGGAATTTCCCAGAGCACGGCCTTTTAAAATAATTAAAGGCGTTTCGTCCTCGATCTCCAGCTTGGACTCTCATCGGAGAGACCGATATTATTATACATATACATATTACCGAACGTTAAAATTTTGTAACAAATATAATTAGAAACGTTCCTACAAATATAAACAAAATAGATATTATGGAGAGTATAATCTCTGATGTTGATGTGATAGATATTAAAAGACTAAACAGAAGAAATAAGGATTCGACGTCTAGTGAAAACAGGTGGATTCCGAGTAAATCTATTTTGATCACATTATCTGGTCAAGTTTTGCCTAAAAATATATGTTTTTTCAATAAGATGTTTTGTTGAACCGTATGTTGTTCGTTCAATACAATGTTTTAATTGCTTCAAATTCGGACATACTAGCAAAAGATGTAAAGATACACCTATATGTATTGTGTGCGGAGAAGAAAAACAAGAAAATCATACATGCAGAAGTATAGATCCAAATACGAATTTGGAAATTACCAAACCTGTTTGCAGCAATTGTCACGGTAATCACAAAAAGTATTAGCTCAGAATATGACTTTTTCAAATTCTACTATAGAATCAATATTCTAATGGCTCATGACAATTTACCTTTTTTGGAACGATGAATATTATTATAAGAGAAAGTGGTTGTCCTCCATCTATTATTAAAAGATATCAAACATTAAGAAAAAAAAAGAAAATTTTCCTGTATTAAAGAATAAAAAGCTCAACTTTTAAAGAAATATAGTTTTGTGGTCGAGAATGGAAAAGATGTATCATACAATTATCATACAACCTGCCTACATAATATGTAAACCAAAGAACTAGAAATCGACAAGATGCTCAACAAAATTCAAGGACTCAACCAGACCAACGTGAAGATCAACAAAGAAGCCAACAACAGCAGCGTCGATTACAACAACAACAGCAGCAAACACAAGAACAAGTAATAAAAAAAAATATTAATCTACAAAATAAGTAAGATAAAATTTCTGATACATTATTTGATAGAATTGACAATGCTAAATGTTTAAATAAATTTAATGAAAAGAAAGAGAGAAAAAAATAAATGATTTACATAAGATTTTAATTCTGAATTATAATTTTCGTATTCCTTTTCCTCTTCATTTTTCTTTTTTATTTTTTAATCATAATTATGAAGGAAAAAAATGAATTAAAAATATTGCAATAAAATGCAAGAAGCAATAATAATAAATTAGATTTTATTAACTTTTGTGATAAATATAAGGAATACGACTTTATAGTTATTATTGAATCATGGTTGAATAAAGATAGAACATTTCATATTAATGGATACTTGTCTTATCGTTTTGATAGAGATCCTGACAGAGGTGAAACAGGTGGTTTTTTAATTTTGATAAGAAACAATCTTATGTCGGAAAGTTTGGAGTTGGATATAAATTTGGATAGCTTGGAGATTGCAGCAGTTGTATGACTATTCGTGCCAGCACGAGTGAGATTCTTATACTAGGATGTTATACGTCATCTATAGCAGGTAATGATGTTACTATAAAAGAATTAAATGCATTAATCGATATGGTAAAATATTATGAAAGATTTTTTATATTGGGTGATTTCAACGCCCACAATTTTTTATGGGGAAGTAGTAGATGTTGCACTAGCGGTGAGAACGTTGCTAAATGTTTTGAAGCTGATGAATTTTTTTTATTAAATAATTTTTATCTAGCACATTTTTATTACCAGGGTGAGGATAATGTGTTAAAATTTTCGAATATAGATCTTTCCTTTACATCTATTCATTTTGCTTTGAAAGCTAGTTGGAGGGTTCTCGACGACTCTTGGGGTAGTGACCACTTTCCTATTAAAATAGAAATTAATGAAAAATTTAAAATTGTAGAAAAAATTGTTTATAGATATAAATTAAATAAAGTTATTTGGAATCAATTTTAATGAAAATTTGGAAAAAGAAAAAAATTATTTTAATACTTTAGAATTTATTAATGAGAATGTAAATTTTTAGATATGAAAAATTTGTTGAACTTATAAATAACTGTATTATTGATTCATACAAAATTAATAAAAATAAAACAAATGTAAATAATAATTGCATAAATAATAATAATAAAAATGGTAAAAGAAAGGGTAAAATATGGTGGTCTGAAGATTGTCGTAGAATGATTAGGAAAAGAAAAGCTAGTTTTAAATCAATGAAATATTTAAGTAATTTAGAAAAATATATTGAATACAAAAAAATATGTGCAGAAACAATAAGAACTTTAAAACAAGCAAAAAAAGATTCTTTTAGCAAATTTGCTGAATCGATAAGTCCACGAACACCAGTTTCTAATGTTTGGCATTTCATTAAACTTCTCAAAAACGGATTTAATAAACCAATTGCTTCATATGGAAATTAAATTTTTCAAAATAATGCTCGTTTATGTTTAGAAGAATTATGTAAATAAAAAGATACATCTTATGTAATTCCATATTTAGAAATTAAAAATGTAGATTCAATCTATAAAAATCAATTATTAAAAGTTATTACTTTCGAAGAATTAATAACTGCTCTAAATACTTTTAACGATGATTCAACACCTGGCTATGATAAAATTTCATATAAAATTTTAAAAATGTTACCGGAATTCTATTTAAGAATTTTATTAGATATATATAATGATATAGTCAGTTCAGGTTTATTTCCAGAACAATGGAACACATACTTTTTTTTTTTTTTTATTATTATTTTAACGTCGCTCTTTTTATGCTCCCAAACCGGTGCTAATCAGCGTCGGAGGTCATACGATGTCTTGGTGAAGAAAGCACTTGTTGAAAATACATTCGCTAGTGGTGCTTGTATCAATCGGCCGGGGCCGGGAATCGAACCTGGGACCTCCAGATTACGAGCCCGACGCCCTACCGACCGAGCCATCGCAGGCCTCGAACACATACTTAATAACATTTATTCCGAAAAATAATTCAAGTAAAGCAAGACCAATTTCATTGGCTTCATGTTTGTTAGAGTGCATAGAAAAAATATTAAATTATAGATTAGTATGGTTCTTAGTTTAGATAGCCTAAGTATTTGTACAAATAAAATACAACAAAGTTTGTTTAAAAACGAAAATTTAATTGTTTTATTTTTGGATATTAAAGGAGCATTTGATAATGTAATACCTGATATTATTATTCAAGATTTAATAGAGTTGGGAAATATTTAATGTAAATGTTCGTCTACCTCAGGAATGTTGTTCCATCCCAACACTTTTTTCTATTTATACTAGTTTTATTTCTCAACTAAATGAAGGTTCATTAGAGTATTCACAATTTGCTGATGATTTGACAGTAACGATTTCAAGTTCAAATCTTACAGAAGCATTAAAAATAATGGAAAATCAAATCGCTAAACTTCATGACTCGTTAGGAAAAAAAAATTTATTTTTAGCACCAGAAAAATGTAAATTAGTTATATTTAATAAAAAAAATAAGAAGAAAAATGAAAAAAATCTTTCTATTAAAATAAATAATCATATTGTTAAAACTTCAAAAGAAGCTAAATTTTTAGGTATGACGTTGTACTGTAAATTATCATAGCTTTCACGTATTAAGAATGTTGAAAGAGAATGACAATAGCCTTTGAATCTCATGAAGTGTATTAGAGGCATCTCTTGGGGTGATGATGATTTATAAGGCGCTTGTTCGACCTAGACTTTAATATGGAGGTTTCTTAAATTTTTCATGTAAAGGGGTATACTTTAATATATTATAAAAAATACAAAATATATGCATCAGATTTTCATTAGGATATCAATGTACAACACCAGTAAATATATTGATGTCAGAATCGGTAATACCACATCTAAATAGTAGGTTTGAATTATTAGCTTATATAAATTTATATTGAAAAGTATGTCTTTTGAGACTAGTAATAAAATCGCCGAAATGAAAAAAAAACATTTCAATTGTCACATCACCCAATATATAAACAAAATGTTGATAAATCAATTTTAGTTAAATGTTATAAAAATTCTTGGTTTAGAAATGATGGTATATTTAAATCTGATATTTTTTTAAATTCACAATATCCTACAATGGTAATTTTTTAAAACCCGATTGTGATATTCAATTGGGATATGAATTAAAAAATGCTACTAATGCGAATCTTATTTTAACGGACAAAATTCGTGAACCAAAAGATCATTTAGACATATATCTGACGGATCTAGAATCGATACAAATAGTGAAATATTTGTTGGTTGTTCTGTTTGGTCTGAAATTGAATTTTTTTAAAAATTATTTAGACTTACTAATGTTGCAACGATTTTTACTGCTGAGTGCTATGGCATTCTTACTGCCTTAGATAATATTTTTAAATATATAAAAATGGATGGAAACAATGTTTATAAAATTTATAGATTTTCTTCTAATTTATTGAGTATCATTAATGCTTTAATGAAATTAAAAAGTTTCGATTATGAATCTCCCTTGCTGGTACGAATACGAAACTAATTATTTATATTACATAATATGAATATTTCAATTAAAATTTATTGGATACCTTCTCGTCTTTTTGCCACCCTCGCTTCGTTCGGGCTGCAAATACGACTCGTACCTGAATCGCCTGCTTCGCACACTCGTATCGTAATATACTAAAATGTAACGCAATCAGTTGCGCGAAAAGCAGACGTTCTAAGGAAACGTCGCACTCAGAAATGGGTCACTTTTTACTTTTTTCGTTTTCGTTTGGGTTGAAAATGTATGCCTTTTTTAACTAATAACTACCGACTACAAATTGTTTCATCAATCAGTATTTAAAATATGAATTTTTCTTATAAAAATCGAGAAGTTAAGACATTTCTAGTGTTATAAGTAATCCGCTTAAAATTTTTCAGATTTTTAATTTAATATTATAAATATCATTTTTATTTTGAAAGATACATATTCCTATGATTTGGGTCTGACATCCTGTCAAATAAATAAAATATACTAGTATTATCATCTATTTTGAGGTTATATTATATTACCGATACCATTATCGTCATAATTGTTGAGGATGCAACCCCCATGGTTTTTGTAAAATAATGCAATGCGCAAAAAGTTATTGGCAAACGAATATGATAGCTGGAATGTACGATTAGCGCCATGTATTGTAAGCTTATGGCGTAATATAATGTTACAACGGATGATGGCGCTGCTAGTACATTACAGCTTACTATATTACGTTAGCTTCGTCGATAGTTTTTTCTATGGCGCCCTCTTAAAATATCTGTCGTACGATTCGATATAATCGTTAGTGCAATAGATGCACTGGAATACACTAAAACTTTCGTAATTGTTCGAAATCGTCTATTAAATATTAGAATAATTGAAAAAAATCTTTCCATTTTGTCAATGTTGTAGTAATATTACTATATTTGTCGAACACTTCTGATTTAATTTTATTTAGAACTGATGGGATATGGACTTTGGAGGCAGTAATGAAAATTTGATAATTATATTCAGCAAAAAAAGTCCTTCAGGATTATCCCTTATATTATTTTTTTGCTTTTGCATATACTGCAAGAAATCCTAATAATAAAATAACGTTGTTCATAAATTACCATAAATTAAGAATGAGAATTAAGGATTACCCTTCAACTTGAGTTGCGTAGATTACCATTATAATAAATATTACCGTTGAATGTGCAAAAAAATGTATATTACTTATTTATACAATTTTATGTTTAATGTTGTTACATAAAAAATAATATAACGTAAATAGAAAATATGCTTTAACTGGAATTACCATTTTTTAAATCCTTTAAATAAAATAATGTAAAGTTGTTTTTACATTTCACCTCTATTTTTAAAATATCAAATTTTACTTTCTTTTATGGATGATACAAACATAATAATAAATTGTATGGATAAAGTAACATCTACAAATAATGAAAATTAAACATTAAATAAAAAATAATATATTGTGTGCCGATATTTTTTACACCATATTTTTTGTGACAAGTGCATGAATGTTCGCATTTGAAGGGCTCTAAAAATAGGGACACTATGCAAATATTGCGCTGTAATTAATAAATATTCATATATATATATATATATATACTAGGGGGGCTTCGCGCGCCAACCCCCTATTTTTAATTCGAAAAAGGTTTTTCGTAATTAATTTATTTAAAATAATGTTTTAAATTGTATTATTTTTTCACTACCATGGACACCTTAAAAATTAAACAGATTCACACAACACCTTGAAGGTATTGCTATAGTTATTATAATTTATAAATAAAAGTTTACCAAAATTTAGAGTAATGAAATCAGAATAAAAATAATAAAAAAAATAGAGACATATTAAATGTTAACTGTAAATTTTAAACTATATGAATTCTTATAAAGCTTAAATTTATATTTTAATAATTATAAATGTTAATGAAAAATTAACTTACCAAAAATAGTAAAGTACATATACTTACTAAATTGTAGTATTTCAGTTAACACCTTATTAAAATTTTGGATTATTTGAAACGGTTATAAATAGAACTTCACCTCCTAAAATTAATTTATTTAATGACGAACGATCATCGCCAAAAGTTCTATGTCATTAATTTTTTGTACTTTTAGAGTAATAAAATTTTCTTCTTAATTAAATTAATTTTTGTATTATTTTTAAAGAATTATTTATAAAATTTTAGCGCTATATAAATAAAAACCTGTTTCTTCCATTTCTCTCGTGAATCGTAATTTGCACCCTCTTTCAAAATTTGCATTTTAATCCATAATTATATCCAATTTATTTTTACTATGCAGAGCCCAAATATTTATTTTGATTATTATAAACAAATTCATTTCTTAAAGATCCTTCTGTTTCTAATAAATACATACTTGTTTATTTAAAATATTGTGTTATATAAATATAAATTATCTACACACTTATATATCCATACAATTTTGAAATATTAATTTAAAAAATATTTAAATTAAATGCTCCTAAATTAATAGTTTTTGAAAATCTATTCAAATGTAATTCGTATTTTATATTGCCACTGTTAAAATTTGAATTTTCTTTTGCCTATACTGTTTATAATAGAATTATCTTAAAAATGCAATAATTAATATATTTAATTTTTAACCCATTGTATATATCATATGGATATTTGGAAAAGTGTATGTTATACTTGATTAATATTTATTTCATCTTCAAACAATTTTGCATTTGTATTTAAAGCATTACATTCAATTTTAGATCCGTTATTATTATTGAGTATACGTTTAAAAATTTTATGAGTTTTATCAAGAATGAGTAAACAAATACACATTCTTTCAAATTATGTTCACAACTTTTTTTTTGCGCACGGAAAAAATATATATATATTATGTATTCTTGAAAAAAGAATTTTAAAATATATATATATATTATATAAATATTCCGCCGCACGCACACACACCCACATACATACATACATATATATACATATATATGGGCTATTTCACGTCAAGTGGTACGATGAAAATTTTAAATCACTCCAAAATTTGAGAACAGGCTGGAAACATCTTCCAGAACATTCAAAAAAAATTTAAGTGTTAAAAATAATTTGCTTAAGAGTTATTCGACCATTAAAAGTGGAAATTTTTCAATTTTTTAGAAAAACTTCTATTTTTAAAGCCATTTATCTCAAAATATGTTGATTTTTTTGAAAAAACATTACAAACAACTTTTGTTTAAATTAATCTTTAGAACTTATCTACCCTGGTTACATTTCTTAATTTTGAAATCTTGAAGAAATAGAACACCCGGACATATTGAATATCAAAAAAAGGCTACCACACCATAATCGATTTTAATCTAACACCTCTCAAAAGTTCACATTTTTCGCGAGCTTTCGAATGGCTTGGGTTAGCTTATCGGCCAAGACCGCTGTTGTAAGTTATGCCTCATAAACCTCATAAAATCACTAATTTTCACGTATTTTAGGACATAACTTACAACAAAGGTGTAATATATATAATATATATATATATATGTGGTAATGAACAATTAACTTACCAAAAATAGTAAAGTGCATATACTTAATTGTCGTATTTAGTAAAAACCTATTAAAATTTTAGATTGTTTTAAACGGATCTAAATAGAACTTTACCTCCTAAAATTAATTTATTTAAGTCATCGCCAAGAGTTCTATATGTCATTAATATTTTGTACTTTTAGAGTAATTAAACTTTCTTCTTAATTAAATTAATTTTTGTATTAGTTTTAAAGAATTATTTATAACATTTTTAGCGGTATATAAATAAAAACCTGTTTCTTCCATTTCTCCCGTAATTCGTAATTTGCACCCTCTTTCAAAATTTGCGTTTTAATCCATAATTATATCCAATTTATTTTTCCCTTTAGTTACAGAGCCCATATATTTATTTTAATTATTATACACAAAGGCATACCTTAAATAAACTTTTGTTTCTAATAATGCATATTTGTTTATTTAAAATATTGTTTTATATAAATATACGTAATCTCCAAACAATTTTTAAATTTGATTTGAATAATATTTAAATTAAAAACTACTAAAATAATAATTTTCGAAAAACTTTTGAAATGTAATTCGTATTTTATATTGCCACTGTTAAAATTTGAATTTTCTTTTGCCATTACTGTTTATAATAGAATTATCTTAAAAATGTAATAATTAATGTATTTAATTTTTAACCCATTGTATATATCACATATGGATATTTGGAAAAGTATTTGTTCACACACACACATTCACACACACTCACACACACACACACACACACACACACACGCACACGCACACACACACACACACACACACACACACACACACACACACACACACACTTATATACATATATGACATATATATGACATATATATATAACATATATGACATATATATATATAAAACATATATATGATTCAGATTTTCGGGGCCATTATTTTAAGTTACAGTGAGTCAAAGTTGACATTTTAGCACTTTTTTTGCATTATATGCCCACTTCATGAATTTGTAGCTCCCAGGGTATGCTTTTTCTCTAAAAACATAAATATGACTTTTTTTGTAAAATCTTCTAAATTTTTTATTAAAAATACTTTTAAAGTCATAAATGTATGCTGTCAGCAAGCGGTGGCGGGTGAGCTTCGTACTTGAAACTCATGCCGTACCAATTAGTTCACTACAGATAATAAGGAACGAATTATTAGTTACCTGGGAAGAGGTTGTACCGCATCTCCGAGACGGAAGCAGCACCAGGTCATCATACACCATACAGCCGATTTATACCGATACAGCCTGAACACAGCGGTACTCGACTCGCTCGCGCGACGCGAGATTGAGGTGCCGCGCACGAGTAAGTACTGCGCAGGCGCGCGGTATGAACACGGAGCTCTCGAGCACGCCGAGAACCAGAGCTCTACGGTCCGCCGTTCTGAACGGATACATTCGAGTTGCGAGAAGCCGAATCTCCCCGGTGTACCGGATATTTGCCTCTCTGCCGACGGTACCGCCGAGTACCGAATTACGTGTGTGCGAGATCCTGGTCCCATCCTTCCCCTTCCTCTCCCCTACAGCAAACCGGGATATCAACGCCCACCCTTAGTTATTATATATTCTTTGTAATAAATATCTATTTTATCTATAATTAATTGCTAACCCTCATTAACCTGCACCCTGCTCCCCAGTGCAGCGTTACATTGGCGCCCAACGTGGTTGTTATAAGGGATCTTTTTGCTTTTGTAATTAGTTCAGCATTAAAGTGGCGTACAGCATTATTGTTTTTTTTTTGTTTTTCTTTAATAATGAAGAGCGAGTGAATAGCTATTGTAAGCGTCGACGCGCGACGCAAAAGCAGCCATATTGCCTTTTCCTTTCCTTCAAGCAGGCTCGCACACACACCGGAAGAAGCCGGTCGGCCATTTTGACGGCCATTTTCATAATTAATATAATTGAACACGTGCACGGAAAAATAATTTTGTTTGTTCTTTTAAATAATATTTGCACTGCTTATATATTTGGTTATGAGAAGTTGTTTTTTCTTTTGGGTATGCTGAGTAAAATTAAATATAAATATAATTTATTTTCCCTCTCCTTCTAACCTATACAGCTATATTAACCAAGTATTAATAAATTTTTTGAGTGCTTCTATGAGAGAATAATATTTTATTATTGTTATTTTAAATTAGAATACACATTATTGATAACAAATTTGCATTAAATAGTTATATAAATAACTCGAACCTGCTTTAATCATTATATTTTTTTCTCTCTTTCATAAGCATATTAATTTCCATTGGCTGTATAGATAATACTAACATTAATGCTAATTTCATATTCCTTTGCTATTATCACGTTTGATTAAATTGTGTTTTTCTTTTTGCTTATGTACAATTAATGCTTATTGAATTAAATCACACATTTTGCTAGTTTTATTTATTGTTAGCTTAATAAATAATAATAATCAATTTTGCTTGACCTGCTATACCCATTGCAACAAAAATTTAATTTCTCCCTCATTGCTCCCCGATAATAATAGTTAGTATATAAATTATACTGCATAAATTTTATTTGTTGTTGTTTTGCTGCCTGCCTAACCCAGTTGATGTTTATTTATATAAGCACAATTTGCACGTCCCTGGCACATATACCCCAATACTGATTGATTGTAGTATTAATAACATTAAATATTTGAGGAATATTTTGGTGTATAAATAAAGCTGTACATATTATTTCCCAGAATAATAACGCTGTATAAGATATAATATAATAACTGATAACCCATATACATACATATTTTCCCACTGCATTTATTCCCGGACTACCCAGCTGATAATAAAACAAGCTTGTTTTTTTTTGTTGTTTGTGGATTGCTTAGTGAAAAGTGAATCTGATTTAATTAGCTTAGCTTGAAAATTGTTTTTTTCTTTTCATTGGTATTTTTTGATTTTTGCTTGGTGTGTTTAATTTAATTTAGATATAATTAAACAAGAGCTAAGAAATTTCACTGCAGTCGAGCTAATAAGAGCTATTAATAATAATATTTATTTAATTATTAATATAAAATAAGCTACAGTAAATTAATCAAAATGTCTCACAACGGTGATGACCTTGATTTAATTTTGGGAGAAGACTTATCGGTTTTACAATCAGCAATAAGTGCTGGTGTAATACGACACAGTATTAATAATACCAGTGATGGTAGAATCACGGTATACGCGAGCCAAGTCGGAATAAATATAGATGCGGATTGCAAAATTATTAGAGATAAGTTAGCTAGGTACGAAATTAGACGTAATTTCAGACCATCGTCTGCTGACTGGAATGCAGCAATAGACAAGGCTAACCCAACCATTGAAACAGATTTGTCACTAACACATTCAGAAAGAGAAAATATCCCCAATATTGCTATAGATACAGCTCCAGAAAGAAGCAGTAAAGCAAGACGGATGCTTTATATTCAATTGTCAACGGGACAATCACGAGGACAGTACCGAGATCCAATCTCCATAAGTAATGAGAATTTGTTGTCATTACCGGAAATGGAATGCGGATTGGAAATGCAATCGGCTGTAAGGGAAAACAGCAACGCGAGAGAAAATATGTAGCGATTAAATATTGAAAATTTAAGGATAAGCAGCGCAACGAATCGTCCTCAAGCACAATCTACAGCATATAGATTGAGTCCACTGTCACCAGTCTGCGATAATTCGATGATGGAATTAACGCACACAATACCGAGCTTAACAACGACACAGTTAAGCATAAATTCGACTTCGTATTATCCCATCCACACATTAGCCCCTTTATCTCCCACAAACCCAAACCTCATAGATAACCCGTTTACCCAATATACAGCTCCAGTTACCACATACAGTACCAATATTTATACAGATACCCGACATAGAACTACCCAATCAATCGAACCCTCAACTTTTCGTCCAATAAGCACAAGCCCTTTTTCCCCTATTGCACTCGTACCTAGACCAATAAGCCGAGCAAATACGCCACCGAACAGCAATGCAGAACCCGAAATAGCGATCGAAGAAGAAAGAGTCAGCCAGGCACATGAAAACAGACATAACCCGAGAAGCAGCACACAATTGAGCATCGTACATAGGAATGTACCGAGTGTCCATTGGGAAGACGATGGAGTTACAGAACCCAACGTCCCAAAAGAGAAGACGCAAAATAATAACAAATAGCTCGAAAATAAATATGATGAACAATTCAGGCGATTGGAGCAGCGAGTACAGCAAATGCAGCAATTATACAGCAAAATAATCGAAATACACAGCATTCAGCAAAGTAGCTAACAACAAAATAGACAGCATAATAGCAGATCACCAGTGCACCAGGAAAACAATGAAACGTACTCAATCCCAACTAACCCACACATACAGCCATAGCAAAGTACGTTTAACCCAGCATTCAGGTATAGCTGTTCGTATGAAACATGCTTAGAAGATGCTACCTTTATAAGGGAGAAAAGGACAGCACAGATATTCTCACGCCACCACATCCAATTTAAAGGAGCGTAAAAGAATGATCCGGAGACATTCTTATCGAATCTTTAGGAATGTAGAGAAAGTTATGGTCTCTCGACTCAGAATATATTTAAAGCTTTGCTATCAGTCTTAGATGATGAAGCATGGGAATGGTTCAGGTGTGAGAAAAGCAGCTGGAAAGACTATTTAGATTTTGTAGATGCACTGAGACTACAATATGGAACAGAGGAAACACAAAGCCAGCTTAGACAAGCTATTGAAAATAGAACACAAGGACCGAATGAGGATATTTCCACATACCTCACCAAGCTAAGAGGCATGCTAGACCAGGTCAAGCCAACAATACCTCAATCCGAACAGCTGGATAGAGCGTATCGGAACCTGCACCCTAGCTATAGGTCAAAAATCAAAAGACACCATTTTGATAACTTTATACAGTTGCAGCGACTTGGTAAAAAGGAGGAAGCAAGACGTTTAATGGATGAAACGTGCAAACCTCCACCAGTCATTCAAAATTACGGCCTAGCAAAGTATGCATACGTTGATCCTATGCAAACGAAAACCCGCAAAATAGCAGCAGTTTCCTCAGAGCCGAGCAAAAATATTGTAGTACCCCCAAGGTCCATAGCACCCATAGCGACCAACCCACAAAAGAAAATACAGCACCAGTACCCATGGAAGCCAAACAGCCCTCAAGCAGCAAGAAAATATACAGCACCCATTAAGCAAGAGTCGAAGCAGCAGTACAGCGAAGCTGTAAAGAATAACAAAAATAGCAGTTATTGGCAGCGAGCGCAGGAAACTAAACAAAGGGCTGAATCACCAAAGAAGCAGGAGTTCAAGCCAAATAAATTTAGTACGCCAAATTACGTAGAGCCAAAACCAATTCACCCAAGAAAATACAAAGAGCCTTGCAATAGGTGTAATAAACTTGGGCATTGGACAAGCAGAATGTCCAGAACCTGCAACATGTCGTAATTGCGGTGCTCAAGGCACAAATTACGCAAACTGCCGCTGCAACAAAAACAGAAGCCAGGGAAACTACAGCCTGAGAAAATAGAGACCCGTATTTTCTCACCCAAACACCCAAAAGGGTCAATACCCTCCCACTTAGCAGCAAATAATTCCCTAATACAGCAAATACCCGGCATCGATCCACGCCATTTCTTTAACATAGAGTTAAATGGACAAAAACGTACAGCTTTACTTGACGATGGGTCAGTACATTCATTCATTGGGCGAGGAATGAGTAGAGTATTACAGTATAAATTGAGAAAATCCAGCAATTCAGCCGTTAAAGTAGCAGATGGTACAGATGTACCAATACAAGGTATAATAGATGTAACCATGGAAATAGATGGTGAAACTATTATAATGCCTTTCCAAGTAGCAGACGGCTTGCATTATGACTGCATATTAGGTATCGACTTTAAACGTAAAGCGAACATGAATATATGCTATGAAAATGATACGTGGTGGACTGATAAAGGTATCATTCATCATTTTTATCCTTATGGCAAAAACCCTAGTTGCTTATCTGCACTAGCAAGCATAGGAGGATTGAAACGAGCTACAGCGGAACAAGAAAGGAGATTACAGCAGTTATTAAACGAAATGATTCCCCCAACACCAAAAACGCTAGGTGTAACTAACCTAGATTCCCATAAAATCGATGTGCAGGGTGCCGAACCTATTCGTCAACGAAACCGTCGTTATTAGCCGAGGATGCTGCAGGCTGGATACGAGGAAATTGACAGGATGCTAAAGGAAGGTATCATAGAACCTTCAGAAAGCCCGTGGTGCAGCTGCCCAATTATAGTTCCGAAAGCAATCGGAAAATACCGCTTTTGCATAGATTTCCGGCAGGATAACGCTGTTACCAAGAAAATAGCATACCCTATGCGAAACATGGACGACATTCTCGATCAGCTGAGAGAAAGTCGTTACATTAGTAAGCTTAATTTATCGCAAGCTTACCACCAAGTCTCTCTAGCACCAGAAAGCCGCGAAATTACAGCCTTTTCACTTCCCGGTAAAGGATTATTTCAGTTTACCCGAGTTCCCTACGGCCAATCGAATGCACCTGCAATTTTCCAGAAAATGATGGACAAGCTTATAAAGCCAGAATGGGAGCCAAACGTATTCGCATATCTGGACGATATAATTATTACAGCCAAAACCTTCGAGGAACATCTAAAATGGTTAAGAATAGTACTAACCGCCCTCAAAAAGGTAAACTTGCAAATAAACAGAGAAAAGTCCGAATTCTGTTGCGCGGAAGTAACGTATCTAGGATATATTGTTAATGAGGATAGCCTCAAAACAAATATGAATAAGATACGACCGATATTAGAGTATCCAGCCCCAACCAATTTAAAACAACTAAGACATTTTATTGGCCTAATTGGTTGGTATTCAAGATTTATCGGGAAATTAGCTGAATACAGAGCACCGTTAAATTATTTAACGTGAAAGGATGTCAGATGGCAATGACATCAAGAACAGCAGGATGCATTCGAGAAAATGAAGCTAGCACTTACCCAAACCCCTGTTTTAGTCCGCCCCGATTTTTCCCTCCCCTTTACCCTCAAAACCGATGCTAGCGACTATGCTATAGCCGGTGTGCTAACCCAAGAAATAAATGGTGAAGAACACCCTATATATTACGTTAGCCGTACACTTAGTAAAGCGGAACGTAATTATACGGTGACAGAGAAGGAGTGTTTAGCCGTTTTATAGTCTATTGAAAGACTCAAAGGATACCTTCAAGGCGAAGAGTTTACCGTGGTAACAGACCACCACAGCCTTCTCTGGCTTCATAACATCAAGGATCCGACAGGCAGATTGGCTCGATCGAACACAATCCTGCAAAACTATAAATTTAAGTTTGTGCACAGCAAAGGAGCATATCACAAAGTGCCTGACGCACTCTCGAGAGCATACGAAGATACAGCATTAGCAGCTACAGCCACAATTAATACAAGCGATCCTTGGTACCAAATGAAGATCCAAGCAGTAATAAAATCTCCCCAAAAATACCCTGATTTATGTATAAAAGACAACCTTTTATATGCACACCGTCCCAATCCCCTCGTAAACCCATTAGTCCCCGACCTAGCTGCTTGAAAGCTAATTCTGCCAGCAGCTGATAGAGAGAAAGCTCTCTATGAAGCGCACTACACCCCGCAAGCAGGTCATTTGGGAAATGACAAAACGTATGCAAGGTTAGCCACCTACTACTACTGGCCAGGTATATACTATAATACCTGCAATTATGTGAGAGCTTGTCAAGAGTGTCAAGCCTATAAGAGCAATCAGCAGGCTCCAGCAGGAACAATGGAAGGCAGGAACATAGATGGACCTTGGACAGTAGTAGCAGTCGACATAATGGGACCGAAACCACCATCAAAGCAAGGTTTCAGGTACATAATTGTCTTTGAGGACTTATTCATCCGTTATGTGGAAATGAAAGCGTTAAGACGAGCCGACGCAAAAAGCGTACTCCAAGCGTTCGATGAGTTAGTCATTAACAGATGGGGTTGTCCCAAATACCTAATTTCGGACAATGGGACAGAATTTGCAAATCGCCAAGTTGCAGAGAAATTACGGCAGTACGGAATTATACAGTCATTAATTCCGCGCTATTTCGCACAAGCGAACCCTGAAAAGGTAAATAGAAATTTAAAACCGATGATAAACAGCTTCATTGAGGAAGATCATCGCAAGTGAGATCACACTTAGAAGAGTTCTGCTTCGCTCTCAATACAGTCGTCCACTCTACAACTAAATACAGCCCAGCATTCTTAAATTTTGGCAGAAACCCTATCCCAACAGCTCTTATACGAAAGCACCTAGAGTCCTCAGACCCCCCTCCAGCACCAAATACAGCAGCATGGATCGAAAGATTACATAGACTTCCAGCAATATATGATCTTGTTAGAAGACATATAGACACGGCAGTGGCTAGACAAGCTAGACACTACAATAAAGGACGTAGACTAGTACAATACCAAGTTGGCGATCGAGTATGTCGACGCAATAGGGTATTGTCTTCAAAAGATAATCATTTTACAGCAAAAATGACACCAATCAATATAGGCCCCGCGAGAGTGGTAGAAGTAATATCCGCAAATTATTATGTAGTTGAGGACGAAGACACTAAGCGAAGAGTCAAAGTCTATGTAAATATCTAAAGCGTTATATCCCTCCTAGAAACATTATCCCACCTAAAACTCATTCTCCCCCTTCGCAGCGCCCGATAGCATAAAATATACAGCGAAACAACCCAAGTAGTAATAACCCACCTCGAAAACGAGGTAGACCCAGAAAGATCAAATAATTTTTTTTTCCTTCTCTTTTCCCCGTTAAATTGTTAAGTCAAAGTTTAAGTGTTATGAACCCACATTGGCAGTATTCCCAAACAAATAAGGGTGGTAATAATAAAGCAGAGCAAATAAAAATAAAATTTAAACTATATGTAATTATTCAATGAAACGGAAATTGCAGCAAGAAGAGTTCAAAATGAGGAACTCACAAGCAGCAGAAGGCAATAATTCACCACACCTTATTAAATTTCTTTTCTTACTTTATATTATTTCATGTTTTAATTAATTTGTTATTTTTCTTTATTCCCTAAATTTATATATTAATTTGTATAACAGTATGAGTATGATTGCCATCATGTAAGTATGAGGTATGAGAGTATCGGGAGTAGGAACAGAGCTCTCAAACAAATGCGAATATTCTATATTATTATGTTATATTTTATGTATTGAGGTTAGCCGTCGTTATATTAATATTAATTTTATTTTATTTCAAAGCAGCTAAATTAATTAAACACAATACAGCGCGTACACAGTACACAGATTTGCAGCCAAGTAGCTAGTCAAGGTGACTACACACTAAAACACCGCATTATTAGCACCGCCTAATATAATAGAAATGTAAATAAGCCAGCTACAGCGTAATTACCCCCACCAACTTTAGCATTATTATAAGCATATGAAATTTTAATCAAAATAGTAATTAGGAGCATTTGTTATTTTTTTTAACTTAGCATTACTGTTATCATTTTATTGAAATTACGACTTCCGCGTAATTTCGGTTTGGGGGGGGGGAGTTGTGACAATGTGCTTTGTACATGTCAAGTAACGAGCTATCGAACCCACAACGAACACCTATCTACCCATATATAATTCCCTACACCTACCTACCCGCACAGTAAATAAGCCCTGCCTACCCTCACATACTAAGTGGTCCTGGCGATGAGGACCTTGGGCGAGCTCAGATTATCAGGTGGGCTCCACCGAATCTGACACTGCGAGCAGGATACTCAAAGGGAGGCGATCACCAGGAAGCCTCCAGGACTCTCCGAAGCCTCACAGTACAGCAGTTAAGGCGATGAGGTAGTATCCAGTTAGGAAGCAGGAGAACCTCCAACGCCAACAAAATACAGCTGTAAATAAGTTACTAAATGAGAGCAAATACGCATTAAGAGGGTAAGGAGCAAGGAAGAGGATAAACAGCCATAGGCAGAAGACAAAGTCAAGGAAATACATGTACAGCTGTATATAATCATTACAGCTGTACGAGGAACACCATAGGACAAATTGAGGTTAGGTCGCTGTACACAAACAACGTGCACAGCCGACCTCTTGGTTAAGCACTCAAACAGATACGCATATTTGCGTAAACCTCACGACCAAGTATTTACCTGGAGCCGTAGACGGAGCGGCTATCCATAACCGAGGTCAACGTCGTCGAGGAGAGAGGGGTGACTCAGCCTCGAGCAGCAAGCGGCGGCGGGTGAGCTTCGTACCTGAAACTCATGCCGTACCAATTAGTTCACTACAGATAATAAGGAACGAATTATTAGTTACCTGGGAAGAGGTTGTACCGCATCTCCGAGACGGAAGCAGCATCAGGTCATCATACACCATACAGCCGATTTATACCGATACAGCCTGAACACAGCGGTACTCGACTCGCTCGCGCGACGCGAGATCGAGGTGCCGCGCACGAGTAAGTACTGCGCAGGCGCGCGGTACGAACACGGAGCTCTCGAGCACGCCGAGAACCAGAGCTCTACGGTCCGCCGTTCTGAACGGATATTTGAGAAATAGCGAGAGTGTGTGATAGAGAGATTTGATTTAAAAGCATTTATTATGCCTAGAAGGAAAAACCACCGTAAGGCAAAAACAGTAAAAATACATAATATAAAAACAACTTATACAAGCTTAATGCATGAGTGCCAACTATCTCCGCATATCAATATAAATAAAAATATAAACAATATATGAAAATATAAAAAATATACCATGCATAAAAGTATAAAAATATAAACTATAAAACGCTCTTAATAAACTTATAAAAACTTATAGAAACACAATAAGTAAATAAAATCAATCCTACATATTGTATAACGTAATTTTGATGCATTCTCAACAAATTTGGGTAAAACCTTCCACTAAATAACCTGTATATAAAAAATGAAGAAGTCAAATGATTACTGGGATAGTTCCATTAAATACTTATATAATCTACTTTTAAACAAACACACACTCGTACTTAGTTTTAATTCAGATGGTAAACTATCCCATAGATCCATGGCCTGTATAGAGAAGGATTTTTATATATATTCGTAGGAACAATTTGTCTACCGAAGGAAGATTGGCAATTTCGTTCTGAACGCCGTATGTCAGGATTCGGGGCAGGGAATAACGCATACAAATAATCCGGTTTTTTAGACGTTAATACCTGATAGGTAACTACACCCATACAATATAGGCGACGTTTGCTCACTGACAACCAATTTAATTTCTTATAGAAATGATCCAATCTCGCATCTTTCTTTAGACGAAAAATGAATCGCACGCATACATTCAATAGACGCTCAAGTTTTGTATTCAAATACTCGGGAATATCACAATACACAAGGCATGCGTAATCAAAGTATGGCATTACAAGGGCTGCGACTAATTTCTTCTTCATAGTGACTGATAGAGAACTACCACGGTTACGCAACTTATAAAGTACACCATGAACTCTTGAAACTATACCCGAAATATGTGAGTTCCATTGCAAGTTTTCATTTATCACTACTCCAAGATTCCTTATTGACTTAACCAAATCGATCTGCTTACCATCTATTAAAACAGGTGCCAAGCAATCTCTATTTATAAATCGAAACTGCTGAGTTGACCCAATCAGGATTGCCTTTGTTTTTCTGAAATTTATTTCAAGTTTATGTTCACGAGCCCAATTTAATATTCTAGAGCCATCACTAGAATGTTTCTCGATAGCAGCATTACACTCATAGGGACTACAATGTATATACACTTGTAGATCATCCGCAAACAACATCCCCTTGGTGTATAACAGTCGGCTCATGATTGAATTTATAAAAATGAGAAAGATAACTGGCCCAGGCTTTGAACCCTGAGTAGAACCATTCTATAACATCATCCGCAAAATTAAGCTGTTTTAAAGTTCTCAGGAGATCATAATGACTAATTGTGTCGAATGCCTTTCTAAAATCAAACATTAATAAGGAGGTAACCATACCTGTCTCAGAGGCCAACCGTATGTCATCAGTGATCTTTATAAGCGCTGTTTGGGTGCTAAACTGCTTGCGAAAACCCGATTGGAATGGTGTTAAAATGTTATTTGATTCTAAATGAGCAATTACTTGTTGAGAAACCAGTCGGTCAAAAACTTTAACAAAATGTGGCAGATTTGCGATAGGTCTAGTATCTGATGGCGCTGAGGGTTTAGGAACTTTACTAAGTGGGATAATGGCCGACTTCTTCCACAAGGCAGGGTACCTATTCGTTGTAAACGAATAATTAAAAAGCTCCGTAAGGATTGGAACAATACTACTAAAAACCTCTTTAAAATACGATAAAGACAAGCCATCAGTGCTACGACTTTTGGCTTTAGGAAGGCAAAGTGAAATAGCATCAGCAACCTGGACATGAGTAACTGCTTGGAATGAGAAACACGGAAAGTCAAAAACAGGTTGTAGCGATTTAATTTCATTTAATTCTTCGACAGTATAAGATGAATGACTTTTAGAAAACCGACGCAAAATGGCAAGACAATTCAGCCGCTGAAAAGAACTTAAGCGGAGAATTGAAAGTCTCGCTCGTTATTCCCAGTCTTCTCAACAAACGCCAACACTTTGACTGATCAGTTTCGCTGGTCAGAGATTGGCTATAATATTCGTTACGCGCATTTCTAATTTCTTTGCCATCACTAGAATGTTTCTCGATAGCAGCATTACACTCATAGGGACTACAATGTATATACACTTGTAGATCATCCGCAAACAACATCCCCTTGGTGTATAACAGTCGGCTCATGATTGAATTTATAAAAATGAGAAAGATAACTGGCCCAGGCTTTGAACCCTGAGTAGAACCATTCTATAACATCATCCGCAAAATTAAGCTGTTTTAAAGTTCTCAGGAGATCATAATGACTAATTGTGTCGAATGCCTTTCTAAAATCAAACATTAATAAGGAGGTAACCATACCTGTCTCAGAGGCCAACCGTATGTCATCAGTGATCTTTATAAGCGCTGTTTGGGTGCTAAACTGCTTGCGAAAACCCGATTGGAATGGTGTTAAAATGTTATTTGATTCTAAATGAGCAATTACTTGTTGAGAAACCAGTCGGTCAAAAACTTTAACAAAATGTGGCAGATTTGCGATAGGTCTAGTATCTGATGGCGCTGAGGGTTAGGAACTTTACTAAGTGGGATAATGGCCGACTTCTTCCACAAGGCAGGGTACCTATTCGTTGTAAACGAATAATTAAAAAGCTCCGTAAGGATTGGAACAATACTACTAAAAACCTCTTTAAAATACGATAAAGACAAGCCATCAGTGCTACGACTTTTGGCTTTAGGAAGGCAAAGTGAAATAGCATCAGCAACCTGGACATGAGTAACTGCTTGGAATGAGAAACACGGAAAGTCAAAAACAGGTTGTAGCGATTTAATTTCATTTAATTCTTCGACAGTATAAGATGAATGACTTTTAGAAACCGACGCAAAATGGCAAGACAATTCAGCCGCTGAAAAGAACTTAAGCGGAGAATTGAAAGTCTCGCTCGTTATTCCCAGTCTTCTCAACAAACGCCAACACTTTGACTGATCAGTTTCGCTGGTCAGAGATTGGCTATAATATTCGTTACGCGCATTTCTAATTTCTTTTTTCAATTCCTTACGCATGCCTTTATATCGAACCAACAACAACGAATCACCGTGACGCTTAGCTAATTTATACAATTTGTCTCTCTCATTACACTTAACCCTCAACTCTTTACTCATCCATGGGGCAGACCGCGTACGAATAGGTCGTATCACCATTGGTGCCTGTCTATCCAGATTTGTGATAAGAGAATTGCACATAGATTCACATAACGTGTCTACAGATAATGATGCATTAAAATTTGCTCGTAAGTCCGTGAGATCATTTTTTATCATTCTAGAAAATAATACTGGAAGATAATAATCGATAATAATATAATCGTGCCCATTTATAAATGGGCTATGAGATTGCTTCTTATTCTTAACCTTAGTTTCGGAATCAACTATAAAAACATCAATCCATGTATCACAATTATCACGAGGTGGATTGCATTAAAAGGAACAAGATGGAATGAATGTTCGTTTATAAGGTCGAGCAAATGCGAACTGTAATAATCGTCGGTCAAAAAGTTTAATTTAAGTCACCAGTAATAATGATGTTCCCATAACGATGAGCATGAAGTTGCAACGTATTAAAGAATTTTGTTAAAACATGTCCCTTGGGACGCCGGTAGACAATTGAAAAAAGTATTTTTATATTACAAATAAATAAATCTAAGATCATGTATTCTGTATCGTTTATATTAGTTATTTGATGGGCTTCGAGTACTTTAAAAGATATATCACTCCTCAAATAACATGCCACACCGCCACCCTGCATGAACTCTCTTTTACCAGTGACAGATGCCAAACCCCGATCATTTCGCAGTAAAATATAATCATCTAATTTATATATAGAATCCGGACGATTTGGTGTTAACCATGTCTCAGTTAGTGCAAGAACATCTAACTTTTGAGCGGTCAACAGTGATTCAATTTCAACCTGATGATCAAGCAATGAATTTACATTAACATGTGCGACACGCAAATGAGCAGATGACGATGTGTGACAAGTTTCATAAGAATCACTAGGTAGTCACAGTAATAGTTTGTTGAGATCATCCTCGGTAACAATTTGAGTAGCCTGCGATTTATCGTTCTTACGTACATATATGACACTATCACGAGTCCAAATATACTTATACTTAAGAGGTTCGAGCTTACTTTTAACTAAAAGACGCAAGTCATGAACGGCCGGAGGCAACAACTCATAGATGTTAATAGGTTTCGCAGAAAAATTGCCAGTATTTGCAACTAAATTTCCATATGTAATATTTCCAAACTTACGTTTTACCTCCAACACATAATTTCGCACCTCAGACTGCTTAAATCGAATAACAAATGATTTGGTGTCCACATCACCAGAGGAAGATTGACTAGCTGGTAACGAAGAAGAGCTTCTTTGTGTACTTCTGAACGGAAAAGGGTGAGCTTCAAGAATATCATCATAGAGGTGATCGAGACCGAGTACATGCAAAATACCTTTGGACAAATCAATAAGAGGAGTGCTGCAAGATGCAGGAATACCTGTAACTTTGATTTGTGTATTAGGCACTGCTCTAACCTGCATATCTTTAAGCTGAGTAACTTCTGAGCGTATTAATACATTTTCGGTCTCCAAGTCAGTTATTCTTTTATTTTGTTGCTCGATAATACCCATAAAACTATCCAATCTCTTATTGATTAATTCAGTATTTTCTTTCCCACTATTGAAAAGAAATGCAGATTGCTGTGATGGGGTCATTGACTCCCTATTTTCTGGCAGATTCATGTTATCAACTCGCGGTGTACCAACAGGAACGTTATTCACAACCAGGCTATGATCGGAAGAAGACGCAGAATCCAAATCACGAGCAAAATCTAGGGTCGAGTGACGAGCAGAATACGACAGAATGTTTGATTCTTTAATTTTTAACAACTTAACGTAAGAAGATTTATCTATAGAATTTCCAAGGTATGATGCACAGCATATATCAGATGGTTTACTATTCAAGTAACGAGTGGAACAACCTGGATGGAAAACATTATCACATTGATCGCAAGCTTTGAGCAGACCTGCAATATTTTGCGTACAACGAGCACAGTTAATTGCTTTCGATTTAGATTTAGCCTTACTACCCATTTATACGGTTGAATGAATCAGTTAATCGGTTATTTTCTGTATTGCATAACATTCTATAACTACCACGCATTAGTACAAAACGCATCTACGTCCGACATACATACAATTTAAACATGAATAATTATAACAAAAGCGCAATAATAATATTTCTGGCTCGCAGTTTATAAGCATATAATAAAAATACTGATAAAGTTACTTAGAACACTCTAAATCCTAATTACATTTTGCTAAAAATCTACGTAATTGGCACTTTACAATTTTTCAATTTAAAAATATTACAAAACTTGAGAATAAAATGAAAATTATAAAACGTACAAGGTATTACGAAAGTATTGCATACTAGTACCACTGAATACAGCTCAAAATTTAATATAAAATATAAATAAAATACGCAAAATAAAATAAAAATGAAATCCCATTCGCTCAGATAATAATCGCCAATTACATACAATAATATTAAGTATAATTAAGTATCAAAGTATGATATAAGTTACGCATTATCTATAATACACTAACAATTTAAAATAGCAACAAACATGTGTAAAAGTGAATTGTTTCGACATCTAGTGTTAATGATAACATTAATTAGATCGCGTTATCACCATGTATCAATCTTTAAAAGTCAATGTCTACATTACCGACTGTCGGTAACACTCTCGCCACGTGTAGGCTTTATATAATTTATATCAAACTTAACCTAGAAATCGGACACACTTTTCACACTTTTATGCACTAAATACCGGCACTACATCCACCAAACTTTCGAAAACAGCACAAACAAAATGCTCCTCACTCCCATTGGAAAAATACTGCTTGCTCTGGTCTGGAAAATGACTAGTCAGCTAAGTTTCGTGGTTCAAGAACTCGAGACGTTAGAAGTCGCTCATGGCCAAATTAATGCACCTTATGGATTGCATTATAGTTTAAAACATACTGGCCGTATCGAGGACTTCTTCCTGTAACTTTCCTCCAAGGAGTACAAAAGGAAAATTAATAAAATACGAACTTTTAGAGAGATGTATGTAAGGTGATGTTGACGCTTTCCAAGAGAGAGAGAGATTGATTGATTGAAAAGTATTTATTTATGCCTAGGTTACAATTTAACCTTAAGGCAATGATTATAAATTATACAACATTTGTAGACTATACACATATAACAGTATAAAATAGAATATAAAAGAAGAATATAATGTATATAAGGAAGAATATACAAGAAAAGAAAAATAGTAGGTGACAACGCATCATAAACAGGGAATGTCATATTTAACAATAGTAGTAGCAGTATGACATTCAATTTGCTAACGACTTAAATCATACTAATAACTAAACACTAGTCGCTAATCACTGCTCTTATCAACTAAGTAATTATATAATCTATTCTTAAAAATATTGACACTAGTACTTAAACGCAGTTCGGCAGGAAGCGAATCCCATAGATCCATGGCCTGTATTGTATACGAATTTCGGTACGTACTTGTACTAGCTAGAGAGCGCTCAAAACTAGAATAATTAATACGAGCTGATCGTCGCGCTTCACTACTAGGTGATGGTAATAAATCAAGTAAATAAACAGGTTTTCTGGAAATATTCAGGAAATACATACGCCTAGTACTTACAGACAACCAGTGCAATTTCTTATAATAGGGCAGTGATCTTTATAAAGTTCTACATGGTTGATAGTATCAAACGCTTTACTAAAATCAAATAAAACTAAAAATGTGATCTGACCCCTTTCAATGGCCAATCATACATCTTCAACAACTTTCAAAAGAGCTGTTTGGGTACTAAAGGATCTGCGGAACCCAGATTGAAAGGGCGATAAAATATTATTGAATTCTAGGTGAGCAGTAATCTGACTAGTAACCAGCTGATCAAACACCTTCGCAAAATGAGGAAGATTAGCAATTGGACGGGTGTCGGAAGGCGTCAGAGGCTTAGATCTTTTACTAACCGGGACAATTAAAGCACGTTTCCATATTTCAGGGTACTGCCTGCTCGTAAGGGATAAATTAAACAAAGTGGTTAGGTATGGAACAATTATAGGGAATATTAAAGTATATTAATGAGAGACCATCCAAGCTGTAACTTTTGGTCTTAGAGAGACAAGAAGATAGAGCAACCTCTACTTCCTGAGGTGTAACAAATGTAAATTCAAACAAAGGATAATTATGAGCAGGAGGCAAACTAATTATATCACATAATTGCTCAATGGTACAACTTGGATGTTGACGGCTAACTGAGGAATAATGTCGAATGAGTTCTTTAACAGAAAAAAATTTTAAAGGAGAATTATGCCTGTCTCCAACGATCCCTAATCTATTCAGAAGTCGCCAACAGTGAGACTGATCAGAGTTTTCGGACAAAGATTTCTCGTAGAAAAAGTCACGTGCCACTTTTATTTCACGTTTTATCTCTTTACGCAAAGACTTATAATGGGCTAAAATAACTGGATCACGGCGACGCTTAGCAGTCTTGTAGAGACGGTTGCGGATTTTACACTTAAGTTTAAGTTCAGATGTTAGCCAGGGAGCAGGGCGCTGACGTACATGCCTCGTGACAATAGGAGCGTACCTATCTAAATTAATAATAAGGACGTTGCGTAGAGCACTAAGGTACAAATCAACAGTTTGAGGTAGATTAGGGGATTCAAATACGGCATTAAGGTCAGCAGAGATTGATGTAGCAAAGAGAGAGTGAGAAAAATTATTGAAATTTCGCGTCGTAACCAATTTATGTTTAGGTACTACTGAGTTCAACTTATAATCTATGTAAATAAAATCATGGCCATTTATAAAAGGGCTCTGCGATTGTTGCGTTGAGAGGACCTTATCACTTGAATCAACAAGTATCACATCCAACCATGTACTAGTAGAATCCCTATGGTGAGTTGCTTTAAAGGGTACAAGATAATAAGAATTTTCAGAGATTAAATCCCTTAGGTGCTTGCTATAATAATCATCAATAAGTAGGTTCGAATTAAAATCACCTGCTATAATAACATTACTATATAAGTGGGAACATTCTTGGAGTGCATTAAAAAATTTACTTAAAACATGGCCTTTAGGTCGCCTGTAACATGAAGCAAGTAAGATTTTGTTAGTATTTAAAGCTAACTCTAATAATAAATATTCAGTCTCGTTGAGATTATTTATTTGCGGAGTATCAAGTACTTTGAATGAGATACCACTACGTATGTAACATGCAATACCGCCACCCTGCATATATTCGCGTCTTCCAGTAGTCGACAAAAGACCTCTGTCGTTACGTACCAAAGAATAGTTAGAGATGTTGTAGGTTGAGTCAGGTCGACTAGGTGTTAGCCAAGACTCAGAAATTGACAAAATGTCAATGTCTTCAGTAACAAGAAAAGCCTCAATTTCAGTTAAATGATCCAGTATTGAATTTGCATTAATTTGAGCTACTCTAATCTTAGAATCACAGTGGGTAGTAGATTGGTAACTAATATTTGAAGGCAGTCATAACAAATTGTCTAGATCAGAAGCAGTAATGATCTGCACACGATCAGCATTATCATCTTTCCGTACAAAAATTTTTCCATCACGCGACCAGATATATTTGTAGTTAAGCGGCTCAAGTTTACTCTTAGTTAATAGGCGCAGTTCATGTATGGAAGCCGGTAACATTTCATACAGATTCAAATGTTTATCTGACAGATCACCCGAGTTTTCAACCAGCTGGCAGTATTTAATTACACCAAATTTTCGCTTAGTTTCCAACACAAAATTTCGCACATCATTAGACTTGAATCTAATAATAAAAGATTTCGTTGAGAGGCTGTGTGAAGATGAAGTAGAGGCAGTTGCATGATTAACAGTCGACACTAAAAAAGGACGAACTTCAAGTATGTCACAATACAAGTTCTCAAGTTTAAGCAGTGACAGAATTCTCTTTGAAAGCTCACTAAAAGGTACCTCACAAGTAGATGGAATGCCTGTAACTCTGAGTTGGGTGTTTGAAGAGGCATTTGCATACAGTTCTTTGACGTCACTACAGAAGCACAAAACATTGGTTTAAATGGACGACCTCCAGCCAGGTGAAATGAAGAATAAGAATGCTTTAAACAGTGACCCAACCTCTGCCGACTACCTCTCTCTGCCGACGGTACCGCCGAGTACCGAATTACGTGTGTGCGAGATCCTGGTCCCATCCTTGCCCTTCCTCTCCCCTACAGCGAACCGGGATATCAACAGCAGAGCACAGCTCCAAGTAATCAGCGATAACCCGCGAGTTATCGGATTAGTTGTCGCGTAATAACGCGGCTGGCGCTCACCCTTAGTTATTATATGTTCTTTGTTATAAATATCTATCTTATCTATAATTAATTGCTAACCCTCATTAACCTGCACCCTGATCCCCAGTGCAGCGTTACAATGTTTGTATATATATATATATGAGTAAGTATTTGTAAGAGTGCATGTGTATGTGCGCATGCACGTGCGTGTGCGTGTGCGTGTGTGCGTGTGTGTACATGTAAAAATCTAAATCTACGCCTGGGACGCAAAAAGGGGTCTATAAAGAAAACGCCCGCTGCTGAAAAAAAAGCCCGCTCCTCGAGGTTTAACGGGCGTTTTCTTTATGGGCGCAAAAGGACTACTTTAGTCTCTATTTTTAGGGCGCAAAAACGCAATTTTCATACATGTGTTACAAAAAAGTATTTTTGCAATAAGAAAATTGCTATAGTAAAAAATTACTATTTTCTGTAGCAATGAAACTATATGCTCGATATACGATTTGTAAACATTTTACTACACAATATCGCAAATATTACTATATTATGTAGTAAAATTTTTTACAAATTAATTAATTCCTTCCATTCATATAAAAAGAGCAATTTTTATTATAAAAGTTTTCTCATTGTATACATTTTAAAATTTTTGTATAGTTCACTTCAAACTAAAAACTTTTTTTTTAATTTAATGCTTTTTTAACTTATACAAGTTATTTAGCTAATTACAAACATAATTAAAAATAAATTATAATAGAGATACAAAATTTATTTACATAGGAACTTATATGTTTAACGTGTATAATAGTCTACGCTCGCATGTTAACATAAATAAATCTGTATGTATAAACGTACACATAATTATTTTCTTAATTATGTGAATATTTATACATGATAATAGAAAGGAGTTTCATATTACTAATTCGCATTCTTTGATAAATTTTATAACTTGTTGCATGACTTTTATGTTAGGTTGACTTAAATAACTATTGATATCAAATGGAAGGTATTGTTTGTTTATTCTCAAAGAACTAAGAAGTATGTTTCTTTGTATATCGTAATTTGGACTTTGTCATAATACATGGTTTAGATCTTCAACATCATAACAACAGTCGCAGCTAGAATCGCTGTGATTCATTCAAGTTATGATTCCGCGTGATTCATTCAAGTTATGATTGCTACGACTTCTACAAATGGTTACTATGAATTCTCTGTCAAACGGTAATTTCGAGAACCTCTGTGGAAATATTTTTCAATAAAGGTTCAAAATCGCTATGCGGAATACGTTTAATGCATGGCTGTTTATCAGTAGTTTTTTTTGCCTCTATATCAGCAATCTCATTACCAATTATTTCCATATGGGAAGGTATCCAGTATACAGTTATATTTAAATTATTTATAGTGTCTTTACTAAACATAAGGTATTTATTACGTATTTCTAGAATGTATTTATTTATATTAGCTTCATTCTTAGGATTTTTAGCGCTACTACTAAACTAAGTGAGTCTGTAAATATGTCAATATTGTTATTAACATATTGTAAAGCAATATCCATAGCATCTGAAACAGCAATGAATTCTGCAGTATAAATAGATTCTTTATTAATTATACTCCTAGTTTTAATAGTGTTAAGTTCAGTGCATATGCATGCAGAGCCTCCACCGGTCTCTGTTTTACTGCCAACCGTAAATATTTTATAAGAGTTAGTGTTTTCAAAAGTTTGTTGAAAAAAGGCGTTTGAATCTTCCTTGTTTTTAAGTTTATATCCAAGATCTGTATTAGGTTTAACCTGAATTTTCATTATTTCGTGAGAGTAATTATATAAACTAGGGTTAATATCAACATCTATTAAGTGCTCAAAACCAATCAAGCTTTTTATGCATTCATATAATATATTAATTTTTTTGCTACGATTACGGATAATGTACTGCACATATTTTTTAATCGTTTTATGAGCTATAGAGTTTTCAGTACTGAATTTTTTAATAAAATGTTTTTACATAAGGCCTTAGCTCTGTGTTGTAGCATTATTAGTTTCGATTCGCCTAGCAATACATTAATGGAGGTGCTCATCCTTAAACCTAAAGAAATTCTTATTGCAGAATACTGTAATTTTTCCAATCTATCTTTTAAGTATTTTTGAGTAGGGAGATAAATAAATAAACCGTAATCAATTATCGATCTGACATAACTTTTATAAAAAGTCAATAAGATGTCAGAATATGCACCCCATTTTATTCCCCTTATAAATTTAACTATATTAACTACTCTATTAGCTTTTTCTAGAACATAGTTTATATGTTTGTTAAATGACAAGTTAAAATTAAAATATATACCCAAAAATTTAGTGTATTCATCAGATATTAATGTTTTTTCAGATAAAGAAATGTGTGTTTCCCCTGGAAGAATATTAAATCTATTAAAATGAATAAAATTTGTTTTTTCAGGTGAAACACTTAAACCTAATGAATTGAATCGTTCTACTATCTTATTTAGTGCATCTTCTAGTATTACTTTGGCACTATTCAGGTCGTTATCAATAATGTAAATGACTACATCTTCAGCAAACTATAGAATTTTAATATTCTCATTTAACCCATTAGGTCCCAACCGACCATTTCACAGTCGATTTGTTTTTCGCTTAGAAAAAATAGAGAATAGACTAGAATAAAAAAGGAAATGACTGTTTCTTATGTAAAATTACCTGATCTATCTGAATTCAGCATCAGATTTTCATTTTTTTCAAATGGTCGTTTTACTATGTGCATTTGATTTTGTCGTCAAAATTAGAAAATAAAGGCTCACAGTCGATTTTCAAAAAATGAAATTTTTTTTTTACTTTGGGCGACTATATCGAATTTTCCGTGGAAAATATCAAAAATCTGATGCTGAATTCAGATAAAGCAGGTAATTTTACATAAGAAACAGTCATTTCCTTTTTTATTCTAGTCTATTCTCTATTTTTTCTAAGCGAAAAACAAATCGACTGTGAAATGGTCGGTTGGGGCTTAATGGGTTAATTCACTAAACACCGATGAAACATATAGAATATATAATAATGGGCTTAATATCCCTCCTTGTGGAACTCCATTATATAGATATTTAGGTATACTTTCATTGATTTCAGAAAATACACGTCTATGATAAGTTAAAAATTTTACGAATTTTAGTACTTTAACAGAAAAACCCATGTTAGCTAAGATATTAAGTAATATATGACTATGTATATCATTGAATGCGTTGCTAACGTCAAGGAAAACCGATAGTACACGCAGCTTCTTTTTCAAAGCTATCTCAATGTCTAATTTCAATGTTATCAGGTTGTCCGCACAAGACAGACCTTTTCTAAACCCTGTTTGGCTATTCGGGGGTATGTTTTTATTTTCTACCTACCAGCGCATTCTGTACGATAACATCAGTTCGAAAATTTTACAAATACATGACGTCAATGCTAGTGGACGCAGACCTTTACCATTTGGTTTTTGGACAAAATGTATATAAGTGATATCCCAACTATCGGGATACATAGCATTTGTATAAAGTTCGTTGAGAATATCGAGAAGTAACAACTGAAATTTGGCTGGCAAATTATGTAAAACTTCATAATTAATCCCATCTTTACTCGGAGCTGATTTGTCTCCTCTCGATTTTAACGCAGTCATAAATTCTGTATAAGTAAATGGTTCATCAAAGATGGGGTTAATATTGGTACTTGGAATATCAAGCGGATCAATCGGTACCCATTCAGGATACATGTTAGTAAGCGATCTATCAATGTTGTCTTTTTTTTATGTATAATTATTGCAACTGTTAGATTTAATTTTTATCCAATTGTTTTTTATTATTTTGGAAGTGTTCCAAGTATGTTTTAATTTTGTATTAAAATTAACTGTTTCGGCAAACTTTTGTAATGATTCAAATTTTTTACTTTTAAATATATGTTTAACTACAGCTTTGAGTCTTTTATATTCTATTATATCTGCTATGTTATTAGTATATTGTGCTTTTTTAAAAGCAGCCTGTCGTTTTCGCTTAATTCGATTATAATCTTCATCCCACCAAGCTACCGGGTTTCTATATTTTTTTTATCGATAAATTTTCTTATAGAAGTACCTTTTTCTACCGCAGCTTTTAATGTTTTGATATAAAAATTATATTTTTCGATGGGAGGGAGATCGTCGTATTCTATATTCAAAAATCTATCATATTCTTCGTCAAGTGTTTCAATGACCCGATTCCAATTAGTTCGTTTAGATTGAATTTTAAAGGTTTGTTTATAATATACATATTTGTCCGCACCTAAGTCGATATAAATGGGGAAATGATCTGATCCCAGCGAATCATTAGCAACTTTAATCTTTAGCATATGAGCGATATTCGTAGTAGAAAATACCAAATCTATATTCGACTTATGATTAGTTAATATATTAATCCGAGTGTACGTGTCTGAATTATGTCAAATTTTATAATGTAAATCAAATTTTTCAACTTGTTCTTGTAATTTTTATCCGTTTACGTCAGTGGTAGAACAATTCCACATCACATTATGTGAATTGAAATCGCCAAGGTAAATATTTTTTGATTTGATTTTTACATTACTCATTATAAATTCCATTCATTTTTACTTAGAGAAATATGAGGGGGCTTATAACACGCTAGTATAGTAATAGGTTCTTTAATATTAGAAATTTCAATACCACATGATTCAGTTTCGTATCTATCGTTTAACAAATTTTTAATTTCATTATAGTAAAGTGTTTTACGTATTAAAAAAACTATTCCACCACCGTTACCATAATCCCTGTCTTTTCTAAAAGTGTTAAAACTAGAAAATACAAATTTATC
Organism: Theocolax elegans; assembly: GCA_026168455.1. Taxonomy (NCBI): domain Eukaryota; kingdom Metazoa; phylum Arthropoda; class Insecta; order Hymenoptera; family Cerocephalidae; genus Theocolax; species Theocolax elegans. Next base: position 41,173,270 of record CM047426.1, on the reverse strand, counting down.
TTCTGTTTGCAACCAAGATTCAACCCAAACTAGATGTGTAAATCCTGAATAATTTTAGAAATTTCCTCTTTTTTGTTACGTACGCTGCGCGGATTCCAATATAGAATACGCAATTTAGTTAGTAGTGTTATATCGTTGATACCTTGCACATCGTTATTATCCATTTGTTTTTTATATATTTATACTTACTTTAATTTAATTATAATTTGAACTAATACTTAAACTTAAACGCATAATTTAATCTTCTTGACTTTCAATATTAGAAGAGTCTTCCGTGTTTGGTCAGGTGTCATATTTGAATGTAGAAGTTGGTTGACTATACGTGTAATGCTAGTCTTAATATCTTTTTGATTGATATATGTGTAAGCTTCTTGTAGTATGACTGCCAATGCTTCGTTGTTGTTTTCGACGTATTTATGTGCTAAGTTATAAATTTCACTGTATTTATATTTATATGAGTCTTCCAAAAAAGAGTACAATTCTTGTTTAGTTAGTAAGAAAGTAGAAGTCTTATCCGGAGGAATTTGTTCAACAGCAGTGTAGATTTCAGTTTGTAGGTAGTTAGGTGGATCTTTTGCATTATTTAGTTTTTTTTCTTTTTGGCTTCTTGTTTTTTTAATTTATTACTAGTTTTCAATTTTGTCTTTTCTTTGCTATTTTCTTCCGTGGATACAGTGATTGTGCTTGGAGACGCAGGTTTTTGTCTTGTTTAATAAATTCTTTTATAATAGGTTGTTTGAAAAAAGTAGTCCCATTAAATTTAAAATCTATTTGCGTATCTGTTTTCGAAGTGTTTTCCTCATTTGAATTTTGATCCTCATTGTCAATGTCTTGAGAAGGATCAATTGGTGTATTGTTATCGTTATTTGCCCCCAGGGCGGTGGTATTCTGGGTCATCCGGTGCCGGGTGGCTTTCAGGGATCACCGACGGGTATTGGCGAACCCGGGGTACCTGAGCTGGGGGTGGATGAGCGCCGTCCACCTTCATACCGTAGCCCTCTGGGGCGGCTCCAACAACCCCCACAAGGCGTGGTGGGGGTACGTTGCCTTAACCGGCCAGCCGCGAGTGGGGCTCTATAATCCCCCCCCAACCCTAAGTTCTGGTGCGTGGCGATGGGGTGCATGGCCCAGGGGATGTTGGGTCCCGAGCGCACCACCCCGTGCGGGCTATGGCAGCCGCATGTGGTACTAGCCTTGCCGTGGTAGGTCGTAGTCCACGGTCGACCATGTATTTCGACTTTGTATTATGGGCGTCTCCTGAACGTCTCTGGCCCCCTTGCCTAGCTCTATGACTGTAGATCCAGTCGGGGGGACCAGCGGCTGCCGGCGATGCCAACCCGATATAATGACTAATTACTTAAAAAATATTACGATGAGAAAGATGGAGGGTAGCGAGGAGGGTGGAAGTGAGAGTGAGGAGTCTAGGAGTGGAGAAGGCGAATGGCGACGGTCGGTCGGGAGTCTTCTCGATAGGTCTAGGTCACCTTTGGATAAGAAGACAGCGGTCGAGAAAGTTGCGGAGAAAGCGCTGAAAAGGGAAGAGACAGAAGGGAGGAGGAAGGAAACGGAGGAGGCTCTCAAGAAAGGCATGCAGGGAAGGAAGGAAGAGAAGAAAACCGGTAGTGGGAAGAAGGATATGGAGAAGGAAAAATAGAGGCAGATGAAGGAAAAGAAGAGGCAGTTGAAGGAAAAAGAGAGGCAGTTGAAGGAAAAAGAGAGGCAGATGAAGGAGAAAGAGATGCGAGCAAAGAAAATGCGAAGATCTAGGAGTGAGGATAGCAAGAAAAGAGAGAACGGGCAGGATAGAACTAAGGGAGGGAATAAAGACTTTTACGAGACGGAAAGGCTGGAAATAGCTGTGAGGATATGGAAATAAATGAGGCGGAGCATAGGATGAATGAGGTGGAATACAGGACGGATTATGTTGGCGAGATGAAGGAGGCGACTCGTGGCTTGCGTGCTCTCATTTTTAATGATGCAAACAAGGTCACGAAGTCGATGTGTGACAGGATTGTAGACCAGGCTAGTAGGTACGAGGAGATATTGATGCGATTAGTGGCGGATAATAAGAGATTGAGGGGTAAGGTTGAGGTGTATGAGCGGCTTGATGGTGGACTGAAAGAAATGGAACAGCATGTGAGTGATGAGATGAAGAAGGGTTTGGAAAGTGTTAAGGAAGAGATAGCTAGGCCAAGTAGAAATACGGATAGAATTGTGGAGAGCGTGATGTCTGAGATGGGTGTGTTGAGGAGGAAGATGAATTAGAACAGAGAGGTTAGGAAAAGGTTGGATGAGCAGGTATCTAAGGACGCGGATGTGAGAGTTAGGACTGTAAGACCGGTAAGAGGGGGTGGTGTGGTTATTGAAACGGTGAGTGAGAGGGATCGGCAGGTATTAACAGGATGTGCGGAATTTGGTAGGGTTGGTTTGAGAGTCGAAGAACCAAAAAGATTGGACCCCCGTGTGGTTATCTATGACGTTCCCGTAGAGATGGCGGATGATCGTCTTCTTCAGGGTGTCATGGGAATGACGGAGCGCGGTATAGTTGGTCAGCGGCGTGTTGAGGATGTAAGGTCGAGGATAAGGGTAGTACAAAGGTTCGGGAAGGCTGGATCAGGTTTGGTGAATGTGGTAGTAGAGTGTCCGTGGAAGTGTAAAGAAGGGTTGATGAAGGAGAGGAGGCTATATATGGAGTGGCGTTCTTTTAGAGTGGCTGTATGGGAAAGGTTACCGAGATGTCATAATTATATGAGCTTGGACCATAGACTGAAGGATTGTAAGGCGGAAAGGCTGTGCTGGAAGGAAGGCATATGGCGGCAGGATGTAGGGAGAAGGAAGAATGTGTGAACTGTAGGCGGAGGAAATTACCATCAGGACACTCCTCCATGGCGCAGGCCTGCCCAGAATATCAGAGGAGGCTGGTAATGTTAAGGAAAAGGATAGATAATGGAAACTGAAAGGATTGTAAAGACGATGGATGGAGAGGTGCGGATACTGCAGCTAAACTGTCAGAGGGCGTATGGTGCGATGAGTGATATGGGTGAGTTTGGGCTGAGGCGGGGCATACAGGTCTGCCTATTACAGGAACCTTTCTGTGCACTTGGGGGAGTGAGGGGTTTACCAGCGGGGACGAGAACGTTCTTGAGTAAGGGTGGAGGTGGCTGTATTCGATCGGAATTTGGAATGCATGGTTATGAATGAGTGTGAGTTTGAGGAAGGTGTAAGTGTGTGGACGAAAGGAGCAATAGGGGAGATATACATGGTCTCCCTTTATTGTAGACCGAATGGGGATGTGCGTGCCGGTATGCGATGTTTGAGTGAGGTCATGAGGGTAGTGGATGGTAAGTGTGTGTTGATTGGGATGGATGCAAACGGGACTTCGGGGTTGTGGCATAGTAAGAATATGGGTAGGACGAGGAATAGTGTGAGAATGGGAGAAATTGTGGAGGAATGGCTGCAGAATAGCAATGTGGAGGTGCTAAATGTCCCTACTACAGCATTCACTTTTAGTGGTGCTAGAGGGGATAGTGATATAGATGTAACGGCAATGGCGGGAGGGGAAAGATATCAGGTTGAGTGGAGGGTTGTGGAAGAGCTGGGAGTGAGTGACCACAACCCCATTGTCATTGTCATTGTCTTGAAGGATGGAGAGACAGAGGAGAGAATGAATGCGGAGGTAAGAAAGTGGAATGCAAGGAAGTGTGACTGGATGTTGTATATGAATGTGATCGAGGGTTACGCAGCGGATTATGGATATGTTAGGTACTGTAATCTGTCTGCGGGGGATAAAGTAAGAGTGATGTATGAATGGATATATGATGCAAATGATGTGTGCATGGAGAAGGTGAAGGGAATACGTGTGAGGAGGAATATTGTGTGGTGGACAGAGGAGTTGAAGGAGAAGCAAAGGGAAGTGCGAAGGAAGCGGAAGGCGTACCAGAAGGAAAGAAGGAGGACGGGGGATAGAGAGAGAGTGAAATGGAATGAGTGGAAAGTATGCGTGCGGGAGTATAAGCGAATGATGAAGGAAGCAAAAAATGAGAACTGGAGAGGGTTTGTAAGGGCGGGGAATAACGGGGATCCGTGGGGGGGTGTGTATAGAGTATGCATGGGGAAAGGTGGTGTGAATGGCTTGGCTGGATTACGAATGAATGGTGGATGGACGAAGAATTGGACTGAAAGTGCAAACGTCCTGGTGGGCGAGTTCTTTCCTAGGGACCAGGCTTTGTTGGGACTTGGGGAGGATGCGCCGCTGGATGTAGGAGAGAACGAGTTCGATGGATGTGAGCTGCGAATCGGAATTGTTAAAATGAGGATGGGTAAAGCACCCGGTTTGGATGGCGTGACGAATGATATGATTAGGAGAGTTTGGAAGTGTGTGCCGGAGTATATGAAAGATATGTATAACGGATGTTTGAGAGAGGGTGTGTTTCCGAAGGAATGGAAGAAGGCTAGGATGGTGGCCCTTTTAAAGGGACCCGACAAGGATAGGACCGAACCTAGGTCATACAGGCCAATTAGCCTGCTCAGTGGTCTGGGTAAGGTCATGGAAAGAATGTTGGTGGAAAGGTTGAATGAACGTATGAAAGGGAAATGGAATGAATGCCAGTATGGGTTTAAGGAAGGGAAAAGTACGTACGATGCATGGATGTATTTGATACGAATGGTGGATGAATGTACAGGTAAGTATGTCGCGGGAGGGTTCGTGGATTTTAAGGGCGCATTTGATTACCTGAGATGGGGTGTGATTCTGGAATGTCTGCGAGAATATGGGTGTGAGGGAAAGGAGATGCGTGTATGGGAAGATTATTTTAGGAAGCGGAATGCATGCATGTGTAATGGGCTGGATGAGGTCTCGATTGAGGTACAAAGATTTTCCCCACAGGGCTCTATTGCTGGACCTACTGTGTGGAACCTCTGTATAAATGGGTTATTGGACAGGCTGGGTGAGTTGGGCGTAAGAGTATGTGCATATGCGGATGATTTGGTGTATGTGGTGGGTGCAGATACGAGGCGCGGATTAGAGGAAGGAATGTCTGAAGTAATGAAAGTGATTTTTGAATGGGGTATGAATGTAGGTGTGGAAGTTTCGGAAAGTAAAACGGCATGCATGGTCTTAAGAGGGGATATACGAATGGCTAACCGGGTTGTACATGTGAAACTGAGCGAATGTGATGAGAGGAAGATAAAATTTGTGAATGAAGTGAAGTACTTGGAGGTAAAAATGAGTGCGGGAATGGAATTTAGGATACATGTGCAAGGTATGAGGAAGAGAGTGGCTGGTACAATATGGACTTTGAGAAGAGTATTGAGGAGTGAATGGGGATTGAGAAGGGGAGTTGTAAGTGTAATGATGAAGGGCTTATTGTTACTAGCAATTATGAATGGGGCGTGTGTGTGGTATAGGTTGATGAGTCTGAAAAAAATGAGTGCAGAGATGAATAGATGTCAGAGAATGATGTTGTACGCCTGTGAACGAGTGTGTAGAACGGTCTCCACGGAGGCAATGCAGATACTGTTCGGCGTGCCTCCGTGATGATGGTAGAGAAGGTGGGATGATTGCAAAAATGGAAGAGTAACGTATGGATGGATAAAGAATGTGAGATTTGCAGGCCTGGTCAAAAATTTTGATCCAGGTCTGAAGGTTTGCTACATCCTCACGGGACATGGGAGCCTCAATGAGATCCTTCACTCGAGGAATCTGGGAGACTCGCCGTTACGTCCATGTGGGATGGGAATGAGAACTGGCTGCATGTGTTATGTGAGTGTTGAATGTATGAAGGATTCAGGGATTTAGACGGGATGGTAGTAGTGAAAGTGAGGAATGGATGGGATGTGAGTAAAGTATTGAATGAGAAGGACACGTATGATAAAATGTATGAATTTGTAAATCGTGCGTATAGAATGAGAGATAGTATGATTGCGAGAGTGAATGTGAACCGGGTGAATGATGGAGATGAGGTAGATGGGGAATAAAGAAGTAATGGGGGGGGGGGGGACTGCCGAATATGCCGGTAGTGATAGGTGTCTAGTCAAGCATTTCGTTTCGCACGCCTAAAATAGGGCCGCCTGAAATATTAATATTATTATCACAGTATTTGATAGCTAAATATTAATATGTTCTCGTTGAAGAAATCAAAGCAAACTGCGTAAATACATATATGTAATAAGAAATTAAAATCGACATAATATTGTAACTAGATGTGAGCGGCCTTAAATCAAGCGAGAGAAACTAATTACGATGAACGCAGAAGTTCAAGGAGTGGGGACAGTCGATTTCTTAGAATCGGCTACCCCTACAGCCCCATACCCGGCCCTAAATCGAGAGTCGACTGTATTGGAGAAACAAAACGCTGCCTAAAAAATGAAATAAAAGAACATCAGAACAATAAAAATCACAATTTTAACTGGGAAGATGCAAAAATAATAGATAAAGAATATTACTATAAAAAAAACTCATTTCGGAAATGCTGCATGTCAATCATCATAATTCGACGATTAACAGAATAGAAGATACTCAATATTTAAACCGTCAATATAGAATTGTTATGAATATAGTTTAAATTAGAGACAAATGTACACAAACTATGACGTATAGTTTGTATAAATACACACCTACTTTGCTTTTGTATAAATACTCGTTGATTTCGTGTCAAATGTTATTCGACGAAGCTCACTTTAGGCTGTAATATTATATTCATTTATTTATTTATTATTGACCCTTGACAATCTACTATTTACTAATTCAATAATGGAGGGTGAAAATTACAAATTACGACGATAATAGAAATTCACTAACTATTAATGGAAAATTCTTTGAAAATTGAAAGCTTATTCTCATATAAAATAAATCAATTTAATACAATATTTCATTTAAGTTGTGACCCTCTTTTGTAACAATAATTTTTTGTAACAAAAATTAGATTTAATAACTCGTGTTAGAGTTCCCATAACTCTCACATTCGTTTGAAATTTAACTTTAAGGGGATGTCGGAGCTCGAGGCTTCGAATGGCGCTGTAGTCATGTGTCGATTTCAACTATAAACGTAATTTAAACATAAATTACAACATACTTATATACTATGAGACACTTTCCCCCCTAGCTACGACTAAAATTAAGGTAATTGTAATATTACTCTTGGCAGCAAATCTTTATTTTTTATTTTTTTAAAGAAATATATCTGCCGTAATGTTACACGCAACGTATTACATATTTCTTTAAAAAAATAAACATTTGCTGTCAAGAGTAATATTACAATATTAGCTTAATTTTAGTCATAGCTAAGGGGGGAGAGTATCTGTTAATAGCTCTGTGTAGCTGTAAAATTGATAATTTATGTTTGAAGTACGTTTATCGTAAAAATTGACACCTGACTACAGCGCCATTCGAAGCCTTGAGATCGAACGGCTTTCGACAGAGGCTATAGCGCCGACATCCCCTTGAATTGTATCGATGTATACACTATTGCAATCTTGCCTTTCATTCAAATTTGTCAAATCTTGTTACAAACAGTTAAATAAAATTTTTCTTCAATTTAAAAATGTAATGTTCTTATACTTTTCAAGAATTTTTTTGCGAAATTTTGTTATAATAACTTGAAACTTTGTAAAATGATAGATAATTATACAACGGAGGGCAAATAACTCCTCGTTTTGCAATAATTTGTTTTTATTAATAGTTATAAGTAAATTAAATGTTTCTTCGTCTGCTATTTGGTGGGGCGAAATTTGAATTTTTATGTGACTGTGAAACCCCCTTAAACCCTTGGATAACATACATTTCCAAAATTGATGCAAAGCAACACATATTTATTAACAGTATAGAAATTGTTATTAGCAAAGACTTTAATATTACTACTCTCCTAATGTAAAATATGCATACTTACTTAATTATTTTTGTCCCATAATGCAACATCTTGTATATTAGGTTGCGATTTGTAAGTGACATCAATAAAATTTTCTTCATTTGAAAATATTCTAAATAATATCATCATAAAAAATTATATGTGATCGTTTGTCTGACATATCAATCATTTTTATTTTAAGGTGGCTTCCACGTGTGATGCCGTACTAAGCTAAGAGCACTGTTAGGGGCATTATAATTTTATATTATTTGAAACTTAATTTTTTGTTTAAACAAGTTTATTCCACTTATGTATGTAGAAAAGTCAATAACATTGCTAAAATACATCACGATATTGAAAATTCTATTTACCTGCATGTGCCGGGAATTTTCGTTTCGTTACTGAAAGTAAAAGCATGGCAACATCGCAACTGTGTATATAAGCCGGTAGTGTACTCGATAATTTTGTTCGATGATAAATGGCATTAAAATCATGTGCAACAATAGGGAAAAGGAAAGGCCAATTTATAAAAAAAATAAAGCAAAAACAAATACTTAATTTTGTTGAGAAAAAACAAGTGGGAGAAAAAGCAAGGTAGACTCATAAACTCGAACAGAAGAAAAGTGAGGTTAGTTTTATGTTCATACTGTAGTAAAATACATAAATTAATACATTTTTATAAATTAAATAAATTATATATAATATTTACAGAATAAAAATAATTATGATAGCGTTGCTTACAAAAAATTCTATGGAAGGCGAGTTGTTGAAATGGATAAATTGGCGCAAGATTTGTGGTGCAAAGTTTGCAAATACTCAGATTCATTACAGTTTTTTTGGAAGAAAAGCATCAAGGCATTGCCAGTAAAATTAAAGTACAATGCCATATGTGCTTGAATATAATTGTTGCAGAAACGAGCTCAAAAAGTAACAAATATTTCTACGATTCTAATTTAAAATTAGCTACAGGTAAAATTATTATTTTTATTATTATTAAAATTATTATTATTATTATTATTATTATGCTTACAAAATGAAAAAACATAATATAGCTTTTTATATTCAGGGATGCTTGAACGCCGGAATGGGAGAAACTGCTGTCAATACATTTATATCTGCACTAAATATACCAGTTGTGGGCAGTAATTCTTTAAAAAGATATGAAAGACGCGTTGGATCAAGCATTGAAAAATTAGTAGAGGAGTCATGCATAAAAGCGATTGTAAGTAAGTTTTAAAATGTTTTACTTTTGCTTAGTGGGTGTAATACTGTATTAAATGATTATGAATTAAGTTAATGAAATCGTATGTAATTATAGCCAATTTTTAGTACTTTATTTTTGCGTCACTTTTGCACTAATACTAATGATTTACATTTCACAGAAAATTAGAATAAAACAATTTACCACTAAGCTATTGAAACATTTTATTGAATTTTATAATAATTATATTATTTTTAACTTCTCTAAAATAATTTATTCGAATAATTAATAAACATTTCCTAAATTTTTTTTACTATTTTTATTTAAATCTTGATACTTACAAATGTAGTAAAAATAAAAAATTTAAATAATTATTATACTGTACCTGTGAAAACTGTAGTCCAAAACCAAGAATTTGACAAACTTTTAAATTATCAACATTAAACATAACCAATAATTGTCACTGACAGGTTCTGCTACGCGCACGATTCGCGGCAAATTAGATGATTGACGACCGTGTAAGATAAAAGATGACCGTTTAAGATAATAATGTAAAAATAACTAGATCACGCGTGTCTCACTCACTCTTTCGTTTTCCCCTATAGCTCTGACTCAAGTTTTTCGAGTAGACATATATAAAAAAATTTGGAACAAAAGTTATCTATAATTCTTATTCCCTTCTTTTTTCTACTTACACAATAGCTTAATTTTTTTTATTAAGAATTAACTAAGTAAATATCCGATAAAAGAAATTTCTGCAATAGAAAGTATTGAAATCAAAACACCTTCCAAGAAGGTGTCAATATTCGCAAGTATTTTATTCCAATCACACTTTTTAAATTGCAATCTATTAAATAAATATCTTTAATTCTTATTCCCATATTTTTTCTACTTATACAATAGCTTAAAATTTTTTATTTAAAGTTACCATGGCGGAAGTATTCATTGTACATCTCTGTACATTTCTGTACATTTTTATCAGTTTTTAGACTTTTTTACAGAAATGTACAAAAATGTACAAAAATGTACAGAAATGTACAGGAATGTACGGAAATGTACAAAAATATACGGAAATTTACAGAAATGAATAAAAATGTATGAATATGTACGGTAATGTACATAAATATACAAAACCATATGGGGAGGGTAACATAATTACTTATTATTAATTAGTTTATTATTAATTAGAGACATAACAATATTGTATATTATATATATGAATTAACTAAATGTGACTAAAAATCGTCATAATATTTTATTCAAACTTATTATTAGATTTAAATAATTAAAAATATAATTATAAACTTATTATAGGAATTATTATGAATTGACTAAATATAATTGTTACGTAATGATTAAATATTGGCTGAGAAATCGCCATCTTAATTTGTACAACCATTTGTAATGTGAGTGTTAATATTGATAATTTTATTCTGAATAATAACAACAATCTCAACTCTGTAAAACACAGAGAGCAAATGGATTACACATGAAATTCTCTCCTTCATCCACTACCTCTTCCTCTTGTGAATAATAATTATCATTATCGTTATGAATAATAACATAATAATTAAAATAATAATAATTATAATTATCATTATCATTATCATTATAATTATCATTATAATTATCATTATGTTTATCATTATGATTATCATTATCATTATCATTATTAATAATAATAATAATTATTATAATAATAATTATTATTATTATTAATATCATAATCATAATCCCCTCTCTCCCTCCCACTATCTCCCTCTCTCTGGCACGTAACAAAGCACACATGCGCTCAATACGTATCGTCTGACGGGGAGGGGGCGCGAAGCAGCCGGGCATATATAAACTCCGCGCGCACTCACGAGATCCAGTGTGTTCTGCACACTGACGAGTACCATGACTTATCAGTCATGGAAGCTCTCTCTCTCTCTCACTCGTTCTCTCTATCGCTCGCGCGTTCTGTCTCTCGCTCTCTCGTTTATATTATATTATATTATTTTTTTATTATATTAAAAATAAAAGATTTGTACACGCAATGTATTTTAATGAATGTTAATAATAAGAATTATATAATAAATGTACCAGAAGCCTGTATTGGAGATTAATGCTTCATAAATATGGTTTAAATAAAAAAAAACAATTGCCAATTATTGCAGTTTGATTTATAGTTATTCCTTTATTAATTCTGGCTTATTTCTAATTGAAATAAATAAAATTTAATATTTCTTTATTTGAAATTGTTGAGCTCATATCCTTGTACATTCTTGTACATTCCCGTACATATTCACACATTTCTGTACATTTCCGTACATTTTTGTAGATGTCTGTACATTTCTGTACATTTCTGTACATTTCTGTACATTTCTGTACATTTCTGTACATTTCTGTACATTTCTGTACATTTCTGTACATTTCTGTACATTTCTGTACATTTCTGTACATTTTTGCAAAAAAGTCTAAAAACTGATAAAAATGTACAGAAATGTACAGAAATGTACAGAAATGTACAGACATCTACAGAAATGTACGGAAATATATGAAAATGTTCCAAAATGTACGGAAAGGTACAGAAATGTACGAAAATATACAAAGAATACTTCCGCCAGGGTAATTACGTAACTTATAACTTATATGCACTTATAAAGTTTCTTAAGTGTGTTCCTTTTGACGAATAAAAAAATTTGGAACAAAAGTTATCTTTAATTCTTATTCCCTTCTTTTTTCTACTTACACAATAGCTTATTTTTTTTTTATTAAGAATTAACTAAGTAAATATCCGATAAAAGAAATTTCTGCAATAGAAAGTATTGAAATCAAAACACCTTCCAAGAAGGTGTCAATATTCGCAAGTATTTTATTCCAATCACACTTTTTAAATTGCAATCTATTAAATAAATATCTTTTTTTATTTAAAAGTAATTACGTAACTTATAACATATGCACTTATAAAGTTTCATAAGTGTGTTCCTTTTGACGAATAAAAAATTTGGAACAAAAGGGTCAGTAATTAAAAACAACTAGAAATTAAAGACTCATCATTTTCTACCTATTGTTATTTTAATTGGACATTTTATATATTTTTTCATAAGTAGTTTTTGCAATAGAAAGTATTGAAATCAAAGCGGTATAGTCGACAAGTATTTTTTACCATAACATAAATTTGTATTTCAATTAAACATTTTTATTTTTATGTGTTACATAAACTCCTCAAAAAGTTTCTACAATTGAAAGTACTGAAATCAAAATGGAATCGCCAAGTATTGTATCTACGCATCAATGTCTGGGAAGAGATTTAAAAATTTTTCGTCGTTTAAATTTGTTGAAACTTCTCTAACTTGTTTGAAGGAGTTCACATTTGAACCGTGATGATTATTTATCAAATCGTCATTATTGCCAAGAAATATATTTATTATGTCAAAATCTTCATCCATTTTCATAGTTGGAGAAATAAGTAAACAATTTTATAATATATTTATTACATAAAATTAACTTCTTCAAAACTAATAAAACAGAAATTTATTTATCTCATTTTATTGCTTTTAAATAAAATAATACTTGCACCACCGTTGGTTAAGTCTACTGATATATCTAGTGCTTTAAAACAATATGTATTTATGAACGCAAAATTTGATGTACAGTCAAGATAAAAAATAATTAGGGAATGCGAAATTTGATCGAGAATATATTTAAAATGCAATAATATAAAAATAATGAAAAAATATTATTTGAGAGGTTAAATTATAGGCTGTCTTTTAATTACAATTTGAAAATATGTATTCATTTTTTGATGTGTTAATTAATTTATTAATGCCTGTAGCTATGTACAGACCTCATGGGAATCATTACAAGTCATTTATACAAATTTTACCTCTTATCTTATACCTTGACCTTTAGAGGGCCGGTGTTCTGAAAATTTGGCAATTGCATTATTCTATAAATGTGTATCTATTTAATGATTTATATAAAAAAATTGATTTTTTTTCGCCTTTAAGCTACTACAGGTCCTCTAAAGATTAAAGTATTTATAAAAGCCCTTGATACATATGATAAATATATGCAATATGCATTGTGACATTCTTAAATAAAAACCCAATTCAACATGTGATGCAAGTATTATTTTATTTAAAAGCAATAAAATGAGATAAATAAATTTCTGTTTTATTAGTTTTGAAGAAGTTAATTTTATGTAATAAATATATTATAAAATTGTTTACTTATTTCTCCAACTATGAAAATGGATGAAGATTTTGACATAATAAATATATTTCTTGGCAATAATGACGATTTGATAAATAATCATCACGGTTCAAATGTGAACTCCTTCAAACAAGTTAGAGAAGTTTCAACAAATTTAAACGACGAAAAATTTTTAAATCTCTTCCCAGACATTGATGCGTAGATACAATACTTGGCGATTCCATTTTGATTTCAGTACTTTCAATTGTAGAAACTTTTTGAGGAGTTTATGTAACACATAAAAATAAAAATGTTTAATTGAAATACAAATTTATGTTATGGTAAAAAATACTTGTCGACTATACCGCTTTGATTTCAATACTTTCTATTGCAAAAACTACTTATGAAAAAATATATAAAATGTCCAATTAAAATAACAATAGGTAGAAAATGATGAGTCTTTAATTTCTAGTTGTTTTTAATTACTGACCCTTTTGTTCCAAATTTTTTATTCGTCAAAAGGAACACACTTATGAAACTTTATAAGTGCATATGTTATAAGTTACGTAATTACTTTTAAATAAAAAAGATATTTATTTAATAGATTGCAATTTAAAAAGTGTGATTGGAATAAAATACTTGCAAATATTGACACCTTCTTGGAAGGTGTTTTGATTTCAATACTTTCTATTGCAGAAATTTCTTTTATCGGATATTACTTAGTTAATTCTTAATAAAAAAAAAATAAGCTATTGTGTAAGTAGAAAAAAGAAGGGAATAAGAAATAAAGATAACTTTTGTTCCAAATTTTTTTATTCGTCAAAAGGAACACACTTAGAAACTTTATAAGTGCATATAAGTTATAAGTTACGTAATTAATTTAAATAAAAATTTAAGCTATTGTACGTAGAAAAAATAGTGAATAAGAATTATTTAAATAAAAAAATTTAAGCTATTGTATAAGTAGAAAAAATATGGGAATAAGAATTAAAGATATTTATTTAATAGATTGCAATTTAAAAAGTGTGATTGGAATAAAATACTTGCGAATATTGACACCTTCTTGGAAGGTGTTTTGATTTCAATACTTTCTATTGCAGAAATTTCTTTTATCGGATATTTACTTAGTTAATTCTTAATAAAAAAAATTAAGCTATTGTGTAAGTAGAAAAAAGAAGGAAATAAGAATTATAGATAACTTTTGTTCCAAATTTTTTTTATATATGTCTACTCGAAAAACTTGAGACAGAGCTATAGGGGAAAACGAAAGAGTGAGTGAGACACGCGTGATCTAGTTATTTTTACATTATTATCTTAAACGGTCATCTTTTATCTTACACGGTCGTCAATCATCTAATTTGTCGCGAAACGTGCGCGTAGCAGAACCTGTCAGTGACAATTATTGGTTATGTTTAATGTTGATAATTTAAAAGTTTGTCAAATTCTTGGTTTTGGACTACAGTTTTTGCAGGTACAGTATAATAATTATTTAAATTTTTTATTTTTACTACATTTGTAAGTATCAATATTTAAATAAAAATAGTAAAAAAAATTTAGGAAATGTTTATTAATTATTTGAATAAATTATTTTAGAGAAGTTAAAAATAATATAATTATTTGTTAATAAAATTATTTATTTAACAATTTAGATTCTGGAGCCCAGTCATCAAACGTATCAAGGAAAAAGTGGAGTTACACATTTGTGGGATCTAAGGTCAGACCATAATGAGCAATTAATACCTGAAGCAGAAGCTTCTATTCAAGAAATAGCAGTTGATGCAGTTGGGACTTATATGGCTGCTGTTAACAACAGAGGTCATTGTTTTATATGGACACTTACCGGTGGTATCGGTGAAGAACCTACAAAATTAAATCCTAGGCTTAAGTTAAATGCACATAGAGCATATGCACTTAAATGTAAGTTTAGTCCTGATAGTACACTTCTTGTTACTACTTCAGCAGATAAGACTGCCAAAGTTTGGAAAATAATAGACTTTTCCGAGGTGCAAGTTCTGCAGCATGAAGCTAAACGATGGGTTTGGGATGTAGCTTTCAGTGCTGATTCGCAATACATTTTTACTGCTTCGTCGGATGGTGTTGCAAGATTATGGAATATAGCAACAGGAACTGTGAAGAGAGAATATCAAGGACACCAAAAAGTAGTTTCTGCTCTTGCCTTCAGAGATGAAGTGCTTCTGACAAGTTAAAAACAAAATAGACTGTGCATTATTAGTTCATTGAAGAATGTTGATGAACAATTTTAGTATAATATATTTGTTAAGAAAGTGTAAAGACATTAAAAAATATAATTTATTATTTTTAATAAGAAAAATTTTGTAAATAAATATCTTTATTTCCTTTCTTAGAAGTTAATAAATAATTGTTTATTCAATTATTTTGGATGAAAAATATTAGAATGTTATTGTATATTGTACAAAAATAATGTGCGTGTTTAATTATTGGATGCACATTCCATCATATACTTAATATATTGGTGTTTTGCAACCATAATTAAATAATATTAACAATTTTAAATTTATACAATTTTTTTAATTACGAGAAAGTCTTAGGTTTCTGGTACTACTACTACTGCTATTATGATTATATTGGTATTTACAGATTCTCTTCTACTTATTTCACTGATGTCCAAATTATCATTTGTAGTTGGTTGAAATAATTTATTAGTTTGCACATGAAGTGGTGTACTTGTTATGATAGGTTGCTTGATTCGTTTGTTAATTATACTATGTGGTCTTCTAAAGGTATTTATTTTTGTTATTGTTTTCAGTTTCATGTCAATAGTCTTATTACTGCTATTATGATTATTGGTATTTACAGATTCTCTTCTACTTATTTCAATGATGTCCAAATTATCATTTGTAGTTGGTTGAAATAATTTATTAGTTTGCACATGAAGTGGTGTACTTGTTATGATAGGTTGCTTGATTCGTTTGTTAATTATACTATGTGGTCTTCTAAAAGTATTTATTTTTGTTATTGATTTCCTTTTCATGTCAATAGTCTTATTTAAATTAACTATAGCTTGCTAGCTAATTGCTATTTTTGCGGTTTACCTTTTGAATTAACTTTATTAATTTCATCTGTTTTATCCATTTCACTATTTGATTCTCCTTTGGATGTGTTGACTTGCTTTAACTGTTCTACCCTTTTTTTATTCACAATATGAATAGCAGCGCTTATTGCACTATTATCACCAGTAACATTTTTTTCATTTGCATTCTTCTCTAATGTAAAGTTTAGTTTGAGTCCCTGATGAGGAGCAAGCAGCGAGCTCGAAACGTCGGACATCATATTTGGGGTTAGTAGATTTTTGGTGCAGGGGGGCAGTCAGATTGCTTTATTAATAATTTGTTTTTATGTTTAGTTAGTGTTTTTATTTTTTATATTTTATATTTTTTATTTTTATTTTTATAGATTCTTCGGGGGTGATTATAAGTAGGGGCAATCTGATTGCCCATATAATTGACTGTAAGACCGATAAAAATATCAATTAATAAAGTTTAGTTTTGTTTGTCTCATTGTATCTTGAAGTTTTTTTTTCTTTTTCTTGTTAGTTTTCTGTGTTTGTTTAACATTCATATTTGTTTGAGAATTTCCTTGACTATACTGTTCAGTCGAGCCATCATTTTTACCTTGTGACTTTTTGTTAGTATGTAATTTATTAACAGTTGCTTTTTTAATTTTAGTATATGAAGGTTTCTTCACCGCTTGTTTTGTTTGTTTCTTTTTTGGAGTGCTCATCTGGCTAATATCATCGTCTGAGCTTTCAAAATCTGATAAATCCTAAAAGAGAAGTAAATGAATAAATAATTTTTTTTCCGTTTTAAAGTCTTTAGTTTAAAAATACTTACACTTAAATTTAATATTGTATCATATTTTTCCAACTTCCATTCCATAAGTGCATTATTTTGTTCAATTATTTGACTAAATGCTTCTTTTAATGTTAAAGTTTTGAAACATTCGAAAAAAGATTCTAAATGCTGCTTCATATTAGTATTGTCAATATCATCAAAGCCATTTAAGTCAAATTTTACTTTAATAGGATTTTCTTTTGTTAAGTCATAAAATACATAAACAATTATGTTAAAGTAGATATTAGTTTCAAAATCTTTGCATTTCAGAAACGTTATAAAACAAAAGTATAAGAATAATGCACATCCACAGAACAATTACAAACATCTTCCAAATAAGATTTCAAATCATCATATATTGTTTTTTTTTTTGTTTGTGATACGTGTCTAACAAGGGAAGTACATGACCTCCGGGAAACGGATCTCATCCTAACTTTGGTATGTCTTTTATAATATAAAAATATGAAGAAAGCCAAGTTATCTCTTGCCAATGGCCACTTTTACGAAAGTTATTCGACATTCAATAATAATAGCAGTAAAAATTACTTCCAATTCGGTCGCTTATAACTCAGAAACAAATAAAGATAAACAATCGAACCAAAAACCAGAAGAAAGTTGAGTTCAAGTAGATACGGTTTGAAAAAAAAGAAGCTCAAATTGTTTAATTTGAAGCAAAGTTATCAAGAAAAGAAGAAATTGAAGACTATTAGGCCAAAAGAAACAATAAATTTTTCATATTAAATTTTGGCTTAATAATCTTCAATTTCTTATTTTCTTCATAACTTTGCTTCAAATTAAGCAATTTGAGCTTCTTTTTTTTTAAACCGTATCTACTTGAACTCAGCTTTCTTCTGGTTTGTGGTTCAATTGTTTATCTTTATTTGTTTCCGAGTTATAAGCGACCGAATTGGAAGTATTTTTTACTGCTATTATTATTGGATGTCGAATAACTTCCGTAAAAGTGGCCATTGGCAAGAGATAACTTGGCTTTCTTCATATTTTTATATTATAAAAGACATACCAAAGTTAGGATGAGATCCGTTTCCCGGAGGTCATGTACTTCCCTTGTAAGTGTAACTTAAGATTTCTTACAAATATTATTGGAGTATATACAATATTATCCAAAAAGGTGTTTCTTTAACTACTTGATGCAAATCTATGGCCAATGGAATATCCAAAACTCCAAATGTTCCCTTATTATTTTCATTAAAAATTTGAACAGTATATGCTGACGTCGGCATAATTACCCCAAAGTAAGCACAATTCCCATTTCCCGTAAGAATTTGTCGGCATAAGTACCGATTGATCAATTTATATATATATATCCAAAGACCCCCCGATTAATTTTAGAATTTGAAAATTTAGCAGTACTTAATAAAAAAAATATAACCACAAAACATGACAACTGCAACTGCTGCAAGTAAACCGAGCGTAACAGTAGCGCCCTCGCGCTGAATTTTTCAGAGTCTGACACGAGTTTTTACATGTGTACGCGCTCTGTCCCGGGCTGGAAACTAATTCTATAGACATATATATATAAAAAGGGAAGAGACAATAAAACACGGAAATAGCAAAAATTGAGTTAAAGGAAATCAACAAGCAAATTCTTTCACTTGATTTTTCTCTAGTATGTGTCGATGAATTTACACAAAATTTAATGTTGAGTGAAGATAATTAAATAGGGAATGTGGGGTTTGATCGATTATACATATATTTATTAATGTAATAATCAAAATAATGAATACAAAATCTGAGGGGTTAAATTAGCTGTCTATAATGGCTCTCGCGCTATACTTGCGTCAGGCGCTATCGCGCCTTTTGATATACTAGCAACAGTTGCCTCACTCGCTAACGCTCGTTCGGCGGCATTTTATATATTGTAATATTATATGTGTAATATTACAGTCAATACATTTAGTTTATATAATTATAAAAATTTGTGTTTTATATTTATTATAATGTGTACTATATTAAATATGTTCATATTTTGGTATAGTACTTGTATTAAGTCAATGTGTAAGGGAAAATGGCGGTCTACCTTGCCGAAATAACTCAAAAAAAGTATTATAATTTTTTTATGAAAAAGTAGTAATTATTTTTAAAAAGATTTGTGTTTCATATTCATTATAAAGTGTACTATATCAAATATGTTGATATTTTGGTATATATTTATATATATACTTATCATATCTATATCACTTTATAATGATTTATATTCATTATAAAGCGTCCTATATTAAATATGTTGACATTTTGGTATAGTACTTGTATTAAGTCAATGTGTAAGGGAAAATGGCGGTTTACCTTGCCGACATAACTCAAAAAGAGTGTTATAATTTTTTTATGAAAAGGTAGTAATTATTTTTAAAAAATGGCTCTGTAACGGTGTAAGTTAAGGAAAGATAAGTATACTGTTAAATTTTGGCGCTAGTAATGATAGAAATAAAATACAGAAAGAAAATAAAGATGACAAATAGTAAAAAATAAGTATATATATTCTGTCTATGTAAAATGATCATTATAGGTTATTACAAAGAAGCTGTGTGTGCGTGTGGTCAGTAAGAAAGTGAATTATGTCCACATATTTTATATATTTAAAATGTACACACATAAAATATTTTTCATTTGGGGGGTGCGGAGGGGGTTGGATGAACCGATTTTATTACAAATTTAGTATGTTGTTATACTATAAAAAAAGTAAGTTAGCCATAATTTTGGTCCTCTAATTAATTCGAAGCCGAAATGATCAGTGTTAAAATCAAACAGTTATTTTTCATCACTTTCTTGACATTTTTTAAAGTATTGCCAAAATATGACAAATTTCCATAGTTTTAAATTCTTTTTTATAATTTTGGGTTAATTAAAAAGATTAAAGGGTTGAAGTTATGGTGTTTCACCACCAGTTGGACCACTGAAACTCCGCTTTATCAAAAAAAAAAATCATCTCCAGGAAGTGATCATTTTTTTTCAAATTCATGCATTTTATCATGTAGACTTCTAAGTAAATGATATTCGGATGACCTTGAGATCGCCCTGGACACCTAGACATCGTCTCTAGGAAGTTACAATTTTTTTATCAGATTCATGCATTTTAGCATGTAGACTTCTAAGTAAATGATATTCGGATGACTTTGAGGTCACCCTGGACAGCTAGACATCGTCTCTAGGAAGTTACAATTTTTTTTATCAGATTCATGCATTTTGGTATGTAGACTTTCCAGTAGATGATGTCCGGATGACCTGGAAGTCACCTAGGCCACCTAGACATCGTCTCCAGGAAGTTACAATTGATTTATCAAATTCATGCATTTTGGCATGTAGATTTTCTAGTAGATGATGTCCGGAAGACCTGGAGGTTACCCTGGTCACCTAGACATCGTCTCCAGGAAGTGATCATCTAAATATAAATATAAAAAATCATAAACAAAAAAAGTTCAAGCTTTTGAACTATGTAGAAGTTTGTTAAAATCGTTTACCCAAGTATTCGACGAATTCTTTGTTTCTAATCAATATTCGAAATGAAGTATTCGACGAATACTTCCATTCGAATACTGTATTCATTTTGAAGGATTCGCCGAATAATCCTTCGAATACTTTAGTAATCGTTTTTAATCAACTTCTACTTTGTTCAAAAGGTCGAATTTTTTTTTTGTTTTTTATACTTGTTTTCTCATTTTTTCATTTTCTCATTTTCCCTCTGCATTTTAGGCTTGGGACAATCATATTTTATGAATATGGCCACATTAAAAATGAGTATTATTATCTTTTTTTTGTTTCAAGTAATATTTGTAAGTGCTATTTTTTTTGGTTGCTGCTTTGTTTAAATATACATTATTCAATTAATGGTAATATTTGTTAACGCATCTATTTGTAGTTGCTGCTTTGTTATTAATATACAATATTAAAATATTATTAACAATAAAATATTATTAACATTCGTAATTGATATTAATATTATTTACTGTTTTTTTTAAATATACATTATTAAATTATTAGTAATATTCGTAAGCGTAACTATTTATAGTTGCTGCTTTGTGTAAATATATACATTATTAAAGTATTATTAACTATTTGTAATTGATATTGATATTGGTTAGTGCTTTGTTTAAATATACATTATTCAATTAATGGTAATATTTATTAGCGCATCTATTTGTAATTGCTGCTTTGTTTGAATATACAATATTAAAATATTATTAACATTTGTAATTAATATTAATATTATTTGCTGTTTTTTTTAAAAAATACATTATTAAATTATTAGTAATATTCGTAAGCGTAACTGTTTATAGTTGCAGCTTTGTTTAAATATATACATTATTAAAGTATTATTAACATTTGCAATTGATATTGTTTTTAGTTGCTGTTTTGTTTCAATATATACATTATTAAAGTATTATTAACATTTGTAATTGTTATTGATATTAGTTGCTACTTAGTTTAAATATAGATTATTGAATTATTAGTAATATTTGTAAGCGCAACTGTTTTTAGTTGCTGCTTTGTTTAAATGTACATTATTAAATTATTATTAACATTTGTAAGTGATATTTTATTTAGTTCATGCTTTATTTAAAAATACATTAATAAATTATTAGTAATATATTTAAGTGCTATTGTTTTAAGTTACTGCTTTATTTAAATATACATTATCAAATATTTGTAATATTAGTAAGCACAATTGTTTTTAGTTGCTGATTTAATTTGATTAAATGTAAATTATTTTAATAGTAATATTTGTTATAGTAATATTATTTTAAAATATGTGGAGAAAGTCCATTTGGAGTTATTGAATTTAAAAATTCAGTTGGTATTATCTTATTTAAATTTAAACATAGCAGCAACTATAAACAGTTACGCTTACGAATATTACTAATAATTTAATAATGTATATTTAAAAAAAACAGCATATAATATTAATATCAATTGCAAATGTTTATAATATTTTAATGTAAATAATATTTTAATATTGTATATTCAAACAAAGCAGCAATTACAAATAGATGCGCTAATAAATATTACCATTAATTGAATAATGTATATTTAAACAAAGCAGCAACTAAAAACAGTTGCGCCTGCATATATTACTAATAATTTAATAATTTATATTTAAACAAAACAGTAACTACAAACAGTTGCGCACACAAATACCACCAATAATTTAAAAGTGTATATTGAAACAAAGCACTAACCAATATCAATATCAATTACAAATAGTTAATAATACTTTAATAATGTATATATTTATACAAAGCAGCAACTATAAATAGTTACGCTTACGAATATTACTAATAATTTAATAATGTATATTTAAAAAAAACAGTAAATAATATTAATATTGTATATTAAACAAAGCAGCAAATAAAAATAATATCAATTACAAATGTTATTAATATTTTAATAATGTATATTACACAAAGCAGCAACTACAAATAGATGCGCTAACAAATATTACCATTAATTGAATAATGTATATTTAAACAAAGCAGCAACTAATATCAATATCAATATTAATTATAGTGTATATTTAATCAAAGCAACAACTAAAAACAATAATACTTACAATTGTTATTATTAATTAATAATAAATATATTTAAACAAAGCAGCAACCAAAAAAATAGCACTTACAAATATATTACTTGAAACAAAAAAATGATAATAATACTCATTTTTAATGCAGCCATATTCATAAAATATGATATTCCCAAGCCTAAAATGCAGAGGGAAAATGAAAAAATGAAAAAATGAGAAAAAAAGTATAAAAAACAAAAAAAAAAAATTCAACCTTTTGAACAATGTAGAAGTTGATTAAAAGCGATTACTAAAGTATTCGAAGGAGTATTTGGCGAATCCTTCAAAATGAATTCAGTATTCGAATGGAAGTATTCGTCGAATACTTCATTTCGAATATTGATTCGAAACAAAGAATTCGTCGAATATTTTTTTTCAAATTAAGTATTTGAAAAAAAGTATTAGAATACTTGGGTAAAGGATTTTAACAAACTTTTACATAGTTCAAAAGTTCGAATTTTTTTTGTTTATGATTTTTTATTTTTATATTTAGATGATCACTTCCTGGAGACGTTGTCTAGGAGACCAGGGTAACCTCCAGGTCATCCGGACATCATCTACTAGAAAATCTACATGCCAAAATGCATGAATTTGATAAATCAATTGTAACTTCCTGGAGACGATGTCTAGGTGGCTTAGGTGACTTCCAGGTCATCCGGACATCATCTACTGGAAAGTCTACAAACCAAAATGCATGAATCTGATAAAAAAGTTGTAACTTCCTAGAGACGATGCCTAGGTGTCCAGGGTGACCTCAAAGTCATCCGAATATCATTTACTAGAAAATCTACATGCCAAAATGCATGAATTTGATAAATCAATTGTAACTTCCTGGAGACGATGTCTAGGTGGCCTAGGTGACTTCCAGGTCATCCGGACATCATCTACTGGAAAGTCTACATACCAAAATGCATGAATCTGATAAAAAAATTGTAACTTCCTAGAGACGATGTCTAGGTGTCCAGGGTGACCTCAAAGTCATCCGAATATCATTTACTTAGAAGTCTACATGCTAAAATGCATGAATTTGAAAAAAAAATTATCACTTCCTGGAGACGATGTCCAGGTGGCCAGGGTGACCTGGTCAAATTTGCCCCCCCCCCTCTTTAAATTACACTCCCCACCCAATATTAACCATTTTTAAAAAAATCTACTGAAAAAAATTATCAAAATTATCTTCAACGCATATGTATGTATATGTTTGTATGTATGTGTGTAGCTATGTGTGTTTATATGTATATATGTATGCATGTGTGTATATGTATGTGTGTATGAATGTGTGTTTGTATGCATATATGTATATATGTATATATATGAATATATATGTGAGCATATTAATATAATATAGATTTTTACAATAAAATATGTGTATGTGTAATAGATGTTTGAATGTATAGGTGTTTTAGGTTGGAGAAAATTAGTAAGGAAGCATTTTAATATAATATAGATTTCATTAAAGTAAATAGTAATTAATTTGGAAGTATGATAGTAGATTTATCATATGTGACAATTTAAAATTAAATATTTTGCACAATTGTGCCTTTTACCTTTTCAATAATATTTTAGTTGAGTTTTGGATCTATAAAGTTACGTTATTTTTTAAGCCCATTTTTGGTGTTTAAAATGAAAATGTAGTAATTTCTATTAACATAATCATGTTTATCACAAATTAAAAAAATATGTTTAGTATACTATATCGAATTGTAATTATTAAGTTTATAGTTGTAAGAGTTGTAATTAAATTAAAAATCAATTTTTTTAGACTTATAACAAATATATTTAAGATATATTGTATATAAATAAACATAAAATGAAAATATTTTGAAAATACGAAACTATTTATTACCTTTGACACCCCATCACTTAATTATGTAAACTTAATGTACCAATAATGTAAACTTTTAATTAAATATTATAAGTTAATTTAAAGATAAAATAATATAAAATGGCAAAATAATAACAAATATTTTCGTATATCTGTGCAAGTTAAGTTTTGTTACGTCAATTTATTATTCATCATTTTATTAGTATGAACAAGGATTATCTGGACCCAAACAACGACGTAGCAGATTTGATAGGTTCATTCGATGCAGCTTGGCCCAAAAGAGGACGTCAACGCAATAGTTTTAGTGATACTTTCTATTGCTTTTAATTTTTTATAAGTTAAATATAGTGAATTTATTTAATTGAATTGCTTCTTAGGGCATGCATCGTTAATTGGACATTTTTCTAATAAGGTTATTGCGTATGCTTGTCGTAACATTTATTGCAAGCAATGTAGTATCAATAAAAAAGTAAAGCATGATTGCAGAAAAAATTACAGTGGAACATCTAAATCAATGGAGGCCGATATGGCAGTGCAATTATTATTAAAAAATGAACACTTTGTAAATATGCAATGTAGGGTAAAAGTAATCATTGGTGATGATGACTCATGTGCAATAGCAGCTTTGAGAGATTGTCACATTATGCAATTGAAAAATGGTCTGATGTTAACCATACAAAAAACTTTTAATAGTAAACTGTACGATATTAAGTTAAGTGCTTATCTTAGAGAATATTTTTCTAAAGTTTTCTCTCTTGCAATAAAACAAAATAAAGGTGACGTACAGCAAGTAAAACATGCATTGGAAAACATTGTGCCTCATGCTTTCGGTAATCATGAGAAATGCAGATCATTTTGCTTAAAATCGGACAATGGCACTCACCTACATAAGTACTTTAAAAACGGTCAGTGCTTATCAGATGAGAAATTGGAACAGCAATTAAAAAAATTTTAGAACCGTTTGTAAACAGTTCGATGTCAATAGCACCATGTGGATCTAGTCAACCTAATGAATCATTTAACAACACAGTTTGCTCTAAACACCCAAAAGCATTATTTTACGGTGGCTCAGAATCTCTCTGCTATCGAGTAGCAACAGCAGTATGTCAAAAAAATCTCGGCTACAAATATATTGTAAAACTTAATTCATCATTGAATTTATCACTAGGCGAACATTCTAAACGGTCTCGAAAACAAAGAAGATCGATTCATTAGAGAAGCTTAAACAAGAAGTTGAATACCTATTAAAAGAAGACGTTTAGAATTAAAAAAAAAGATCGTATAAAAATTTATTGGCATCTAACCGAGAAGGTGTATCGTATCAATCTGGCTCTGGTTACTTTACTACTGCAGACCTTATTGATGAAGTACTTATATCTGGTACGATTAATTTTTTATACTATAATTTATTTGCGCCTATTGTCATTAATTAAGATATTTTTATGTATTACAGAAAATGTTAGCTATGAGAATTGTAAAATAGTTATTTTTGATATTGAAACTACTGGTTTTCAAATGTCCGACGAAATAGTTCAAGTAATAAATACCAAATTTTTATTCTACTGTACGTTTTGTATATTTATAATACTTTTTATTTGTAGATTGCTGCTGTTTGTGAAAATGATGAGTTTAATGTTTATTTGATGCCTAAAAGAAGTATTAGCCAGAAAGAATCTGAAGTTACTAATTTAAAGATTTGTAATAAAAGAATGTATTATAAAGAGAAACAAGTACTGACATTGTCCCCTCGAGATGGATCATTAAGTTTTTTTTACTTTTTAAAGCGCCAAAATCGTCCTGTAATTTTATTGGCACATAATTGTTATAGGTATTTATATTATATAAATTTAAATTCCATATTGAATTGCTTTTATTTATTTTTATATGATTCCTTTTAGGTTTGATGCCCCAAGAATCATCCAACTCGCTCTAACTGTGGATCTTATAAAAGAGTTAAAGTTATTCGTCACCGATTTTTGTGACAGTTTATATGTGTTCAAAAATTTGCTTACGCAAAGAAAAAAATTTAGTCAAGGAGCTTTAGCAGAAGATTATTTAGATAAAAGTGATATTCAAGATGCTCATAATGCATTAAATAATGTTATTATCCTAAAAAAATTATTGGTAAAAATCTGCCATGATAAGATTAATATATGCAAGCATGCTCAGAATTTTGATTTTATAGTCAATGCAAAAGATAGGAATGAAAAAATTAAAACTTGTAAAAACTCTTTAAAACATCTTCAAATATCAACGAATATGAAATCTAAACTTTCAAAAGCTGGTATAAATATAACAATATTGGAAAAAGCTTACGAGACTGGAGGCTATGATGGTTTAGCAATATTATTGCGTGAAAGTGTACAAGGAAAGCCTCGCGTAACAAATAATTCGAAGATAATCAAAAGTATTTTCATTCAGTTATCAAAATAAATTATTATTTACTTTGTTTATTGTTTTAGTAAAGAAAGATGTTATATACTATTTAAAGCATTTATGTTATAATTAATACTACCCAAAGAAATTTGTATCAACGTTGTAACGTTGCACTTTTGATTCTTAACGAGTCGTTCCCGTAGTGCAACGTGTCACTGTGGCTTACAACAAATAAATAATAATAATTAATTAATAATTATTATCCGGTAACGATTTTAATTAATTGGGCACCAGTTACCGGTAAAACTAACATCATGCCTATTATCTCTATCTCTCTCGGCTTCGCGCGCGCACGCGGTGATCGGTGCCGTCGGCAGTTTGCCGATATTCTTACGGTGTCGCCACGGGACGGTGTACCTTGATCTCGTACACAGTCGGTCCCGTGCTACGTGTTGTTACTAACCGCCAATCCTTCCCTTGTATCCATCATCCTCAACAAACCGAAATATTCCTTTTTATTATTCTCGCATAAACTCTCATTCGCGATTTCCCGGTAATGAGAGTGGCTCGGGCCGGTATATACAACTACCGTAGTCCTAACCTTCACTTGTCACTTCTATATATCCATCTCTCTCACACTTACTTCTCTCCATCACTTTACTTATTCACACTGAGTTCTTTTCATAAATAATTAAGTGAGGCTTGCCTCACAACGTATGCTGTGATCAATGCTATTAGAAATAAATAAATTTGTTTATCGAATTGATTTTATTTTCATGATTTACCATTTACCATCTAAATTATAATCATTATTCGTTAAAATAATAGTTATCTGAAAATAATAAATTTACATGAATAATATATAATATTATTCATATTCATTAATTCTATAACATTAATAAGAAAAAGTTTACATTTCCCACCATTTCATCGAGTTTGCAGTCAATGCGGCGTTGCCGCTTATCGCGAGCATGCGCAGTAATTACTATCTAATGTATTAAAAGACAAGATACTAACTTCGAACATAAATATTTTTAGGTTTTAAGATATATGAATTTATCGATCTTTACAAGCCAAAGAAATATTCTTAACATCTCAAGTAAGGCGGACTGTATTAATACCAGCCACTTAATAAACCTCACAGGATGAGTGTTTGAAAAAAGACTAAGACAAGCTAGGTCAACAAAAATATAAAATTTAGTTGTTTGTAGTATGAAATTAATAAAACCTTAATAAGACGGAAAAAAAAAAAAAAAAAAAAAAAAGAAAAAATTATATTTCGCCCTGAGTATGCCTGGTGGGCTCATCAGTAGAGTCCAGGCATCTCGTCTCTAGATATAAATGACAGATATAAAAATTATTTGAAAACCAGCTGTATTCTGACGAGGAAGACATGGGGTATATATGCCCTACCGATAGCAAACTTTAATAAGTGCCACATATTAACAGGTAGCCCCCTAACGCACTTACATAGAACTAATGTCTTAATCGTCAGACTTTTGTTACATAAGGCATATTCGTGATCCAATGCCATATAATTTTAAAATTTGAATTTTCCAACTATTAGAAAAATTCGTGAATTTATTGCTTTCTTACACTTTAAGTTTTAAGATATATGAATTTATCGATCATTACAAGCCAAAGAAATATTCTTAACATCTCAAGTAAGGCGGACTGTATTAATACCAGCCACTTAATAAACCTCACAGGATGAGTGTTTGAAAAAAGACTAAGACAAGCTAGGTCAACAAAAATATAAAATTTAGTTGTTTGTAGTATGAAATTAATAAAACCTTAATAAGACGGAAAAAAAAAAAAAAAAAAAAAAAAAAAAAGAAAAAATTATATTTCGCCCTGAGTATGCCTGGTGGGCTCATCAGTAGAGTCCAGGCATCTCGTCTCTAGATATAAATGACAGATATAAAAATTATTTGAAAACCAGCTGTATTCTGACGAGGAAGACATGGGGTATATATGCCCTACCGATAGCAAACTTTAATAAGTGCCACATATTAACAGGTAGCCCCCTAACGCACTTACATAGAACTAATGTCTTAATCGTCAGACTTTTGTTACATAAGGCATATTCGTGATCCAATGCCATATAATTTTAAAATTTGAATTTTCCAACTATTAGAAAAATTCGTGAATTTATTGCTTTCTTACACTTTAAGTTTTAAGATATATGAATTTATCGATCTTTACAAGCCAAAGAAATATTCTTAACATCTCAAGTAAGGCGGACTGTATTAATACCAGCCACTTAATAAACCTCACAGGATGAGTGTTTGAAAAAAGACTAAGACAAGCTAGGTCAACAAAAATATAAAATTTAGTTGTTTGTAGTATGAAATTAATAAAACCTTAATAAGACGGAAAAAAAAAAAAAAAAAAAAAAAAAGAAAAAATTATATTTCGCCCTGAGTATGCCTGGTGGGCTCATCAGTAGAGTCCAGGCATCTCGTCTCTAGATATAAATGACAGATATAAAAATTATTTGAAAACCAGCTGTATTCTGACGAGGAAGACATGGGGTATATATGCCCTACCGATAGCAAACTTTAATAAGTGCCACATATTAACAGGTAGCCCCCTAACGCACTTACATAGAACTAATGTCTTAATCGTCAGACTTTTGTTACATAAGGCATATTCGTGATCCAATGCCATATAATTTTAAAATTTGAATTTTCCAACTATTAGAAAAATTCGTGAATTTATTGCTTTCTTACACTTTAAGTTTTAAGATATATGAATTTATCGATCTTTACAAGCCAAAGAAATATTCTTAACATCTCAAGTAAGGCGGACTGTATTAATACCAGCCACTTAATAAACCTCACAGGATGAGTGTTTGAAAAAAGACTAAGACAAGCTAGGTCAACAAAAATATAAAATTTAGTTGTTTGTAGTATGAAATTAATAAAACCTTAATAAGACGGAAAAAAAAAAAAAAAAAAAAAAAAAAAGAAAAAATTATATTTCGCCCTGAGTATGCCTGGTGGGCTCATCAGTAGAGTCCAGGCATCTCGTCTCTAGATATAAATGACAGATATAAAAATTATTTGAAAACCAGCTGTATTCTGACGAGGAAGACATGGGGTATATATGCCCTACCGATAGCAAACTTTAATAAGTGCCACATATTAACAGGTAGCCCCCTAACGCACTTACATAGAACTAATGTCTTAATCGTCAGACTTTTGTTACATAAGGCATATTCGTGATCCAATGCCATATAATTTTAAAATTTGAATTTTCCAACTATTAGAAAAATTCGTGAATTTATTGCTTTCTTACACTTTAAGTTTTAAGATATATGAATTTATCGATCTTTACAAGCCAAAGAAATATTCTTAACATCTCAAGTAAGGCGGACTGTATTAATACCAGCCACTTAATAAACCTCACAGGATGAGTGTTTGAAAAAAGACTAAGACAAGCTAGGTCAACAAAAATATAAAATTTAGTTGTTTGTAGTATGAAATTAAAAAAACCTTAATAAGACGGAAAAAAAAAAAAAAAAAAAAAAAAGAAAAAATTATATTTCGCCCTGAGTATGCCTGGTGGGCTCATCAGTAGAGTCCAGGCATCTCGTCTCTAGATATAAATGACAGATATAAAAATTATTTGAAAACCAGCTGTATTCTGACGAGGAAGACATGGGGTATATATGCCCTACCGATAGCAAACTTTAATAAGTGCCACATATTAACAGGTAGCCCCCTAACGCACTTACATAGAACTAATGTCTTAATCGTCAGACTTTTGTTACATAAGGCATATTCGTGATCCAATGCCATATAATTTTAAAATTTGAATTTTCCAACTATTAGAAAAATTCGTGAATTTATTGCTTTCTTACACTTTAAGTTTTAAGATATATGAATTTATCGATCTTTACAAGCCAAAGAATATTCTTAACATCTCAAGTAAGGCGGACTGTATTAATACCAGCCACTTAATAAACCTCACAGGATGAGTGTTTGAAAAAAGACTAAGACAAGCTAGGTCAACAAAAATATAAAATTTAGTTGTTTGTAGTATGAAATTAATAAAACCTTAATAAGACGGAAAAAAAAAAAAAAAAAAAAAAAAAAGAAAAAATTATATTTCGCCCTGAGTATGCCTGGTGGGCTCATCAGTAGAGTCCAGGCATCTCGTCTCTAGATATTGTAACAGGGTTATTCTCGTACGTCAGGAGGGTTACGTTCGTCCAGTACATCTGTTCGATGTACAGGAAATCAATGCAATACCGAGGTCAGCTGTCTCACCATACAGCCGACAAATCGGTGAAAATTACCTTTCGGGACGGCCGGAGCTAGCCTCAAGCTCCGAGCGACGACGTCTTCCCTGTGTACAATGTGTGCACTTATCTAGTGCACACTTATCCTCCGTTGATGCTCGTACTCGGCTACTCAGTTAAGTGTGTCGTGCTAGGTGCAGTGCACGACACCCGCGGGGCATGGCGGTATTCGCCTTTGGGATAGGAATTACTCGCGGGTTTAATGAATCGACACTCGCGATTAAAAATGTCAGTGTAATTTATTCTATATAAACAAAAATTAACGGGATACAAAAGCTTATAAATTATGCCGGGGCGAGCCAAGGCAATGCTAAACCTTGGCTCAATAACAGTTAAATAAGAAAATGTAAACAAACGCGGGCACATAAAATGTATACAGTGTGCGTGTGTGTGTGCGCCCGCCGCAAACTACGGTCCGAGACACGGCGTCTCGATATGTTCGCGGGAACGAGATTACACCAGGTATCGAGCACCTGGTTGAGCCGAAGACCTAGTATGGGCAAATTATTGCCGGAGTGTGGAGCACTCCGGCTTACCGAATGCGTGTCTACGCAATAGAGAGAGACACGGCGAGAGTATCCGGACTCTCGCCCGGGCGGTATGGTGCGTCGGGGTACCGCGCGTATCCCGATGCCGCTCGCGGATCGCGTCGTAATTTCGAAACGGCGCACGCCTGGCCAGGACTTACTTGTCTTTTCGACGTTGAAGCTTAGCACTCGCGGTGTCCGCCTTTTCTCGCTTTCGCTCTCTCGGACCCTCTCTCTCTCTCTCTCTCTCTCCTTCGCCACAGTTCGGAATCGCGGGGCCTTGATTGGTCTCACTCTAGGTCGAGCTACGAACCGAACGGTGTTGCCGATCCCGTGTTGTTCGAGGTTCGAACGATACTGCCGGTGTGTCGTGCACACCGGCTCTCCGACGCGCTCGCGCATGCGCCTTACGCGTCTTCAACGGTAGACTCACGCGATCGGTACGATTTTCGTCTCGCGTGAGCCGTTTACCGTTACACCCCCCTTCCAGACGCAAGGTATATTTCCATATACCATGCTCTGACCTTTCCTAGACGCGTCAGGGTGTGGTTAGGGGTCTGATACTGACTGAAATCGCTTTATTTCACGATTTCGATAGCCAGGGGATTTTTACCCTGGTGATCTCGTCCTGACTCAGATTTGTCAGGAGCTATCGGCTCTTTCTGACTTAGCTAGTGGTGGTTCGACCGACTGGGGCATGTACATAAGTTATGTGTCCCCTGCCAACCACACACAAAATAGCGTTAGTGCTCTTTTATCTTTTCGACGGCGAACTCGTTGAATTGGGTTCAGTGTTGACATCCGTCTACGTCAGCATACATATGATTAATACATTTTTCACTGCCGCTTCGCTTGCGCGCGCGTCTTTCTACGGACTACCGATGACCTTGATCTCTCGAGTACGGATTCGACGTCATTATTTGCTACACCGCGTTTCACTATGTTTTTCCCGTGGGGTCTCGCGACGGCTTTCGCGGATTTTCGCGGACGGCCGCGTTTTCGTACATCCGGCGTTTTGACTCTCGCAGGAGCCTGTTCTCGCACGCTGGTGTCACCCGCTATGACTCGCGCAGGAGTCCGCACGCAATTTGGTGACTGTACGCTCGCCTGGGGCGGGTCGCGCGTCGCCCCTTCTCCCACGATGTCCCTCGGCGGATGTTCTTCTTCCTTGTCTGCGTCGAGATCCGGTGAGATGCAGTGTCTAAGGTGTTCGGCGTGTGCCAGGTCGGTCACTTTACCGTCTTTATCCAACAACGTATAAGTATTGGATCCTGGTTGGCCTATTATGATATACGGACCGGTTGCCTTCGGAGCCAGCTTAGCCGAAATACCCTGAGCTGCTGAGGACAGGACCCTGTTCTTCTTCCACACCATATCTCCTACGGTGAAAGGTGTGTCCCTCCTTTTAGCGTTATAATCGCTTGCTTGCCGCTCAGGTTGTTGGTCTGAGCGTGCGGCTGCAGACTCATGTACTTCCCTGAGCTTTCTAAGTCGCTCTTGCCACAATTTTATTTTATGGTGCTGCTCCTCTTCTATGCCAGCCTGTTCTTGGTTCCTCTTGATGGTACCAGGAGGCATAGGCTCTCGTCCGTAATTCAGCATTGCCGGAGTTGTACCCGTCGACTCGTGTACGGTGTTGTTCAGCGAGAATACAAGTTCCGGCAACTTCTCGTCCCAGGTATTGTGGTTTTCTTCGATGAAGGCCACAATCCTGGTTTTCAGCGTTCGGTTGACGCGTTCAACCGGATTCGCTTGGGGGAAATATGGCGGAGTGGTGGTATGGTGTATCCCAACCTCTTGTAGGTATTCGTCGACGGCCTTATTCTTGAATTCGGTACCGTTATCCGATAGAAATACCTCAGGAGTACCAAATCTTAAAACTATTCTCTCTTTGAATTCCTTGAGAATGGTTTTCGCGTTGGCTTTGCGAATTGGTATACACTCCGCCCACCGGGTGAATAAATCCAAGAATACTAGGATGTATTCGTATCCGCCCTTGCTCCTTACAAAGGGCCCGGTGATATCCCCTGCCACGACTTGCCAGGGACGCTCGACCGTGCGTTTTCCCATCAGTCCTGCAGGTGGTCGGTGATCCACCTTGCATTGTTGACAGACGAGACAGCGACGCACGTAGTCCTTCACGTCGGCGTAATAACCTGGCCAGTAGTAATACTTAGCCAGACTGGCAAACGTCTTCTCACGTCCAGCATGGCCAGACGTAGGAGAGTCGTGGCTTTCCTCGAGGACCGCTTTTCGGTGTTCCTTTGGAATCACTAACTTCCACGCGTCCTCGTCTCCGAGTGTTTCGTCGATCAACTCGTTCGGCTTGTGGAAGTATAGTCGTCCTCCGACACACTTCCAACGAGGAAAATCCCTTGGACTGGATTTAACTCGTTTCAGCCAATTCTGAAACCACTCGTCTTGGGACTCCTCTACCCAAGATATTGCGTTGATGGCGAGGGCCTCCTCCTCGCTCATCCGCGATAGCGCGTCGGGTACATAGTTCAGGGCGCCTTTTCGATGCTCCACATCAAAGCTGTGTCCCTGCAACTCTAACGCCCATCGCGCTAACCTACCCGTTGGGCTGTGTAAGCTACGCAACCAACGTAAGCTACTATGGTCGGTTATAACGCGGAAATGATAGCCTTCTATGTAAGGTCTATATTTACCAATCGCCCATATAACCGCCAGGCATTCTCGTTCCGTAACGCTATAATTGCGTTCGGCCTGGTTTAACGTCCTACTGGCGAATTCCAGTACTCTCTCTTCCCCATTAATCACCTGGAGAAGTACTGCGCCAATGCCAGTGTCGCTCGCGTCTGTTTGTATGACAAACTGCACATCGAACTCTGGCCTCGCTAGGACGGGAGCAGTTGCGATCAGCGCCTTAATCTGATCGAATGCCTGTTGCTGCTCCTCGAGCCATTCAAACTTACGGTCCTTCTTGGTAAGCCTTGTCAGCGGCTCGGCCAAGGTAGCAAAGTCTCGTAAGAATTTCCGGTACCACGAACCCATACCAAGGAATCTTCTCAGCTGTTTCAGATTCTTGGGCGCCGGATAATTGATGATCGGCTCGATTTTCTCGGGGTCTGGTCTGATTCCATCGCGATTTACCAGCACTCCGAGATATTTCACCTCAGTACGTCCAAATACACTTTTATCCCGATTCACTGTGAGACTAGCCTCGTTGATTCTCTTCAGGACATACTTTAGCCACTTTTCGTGTTCCTCGAAGGTCTCTGTGGCGATGATTATATCATCGAGGTACGAAAATGCATAGGGCTCGAGCTCAGGCCCTATGATTTTGTCCACTAACCTTTGGAACGTGGCTCCCGCCTGGGATAAGCCATAAGGCATCCTTTTAAATTGGAATAAGCCTAACCCAGGTACTGTGAACGCGGTAATAGCCGCTGACTCCGGTCTTAGCGGTATCTGGTGGTACGCGCTACTCAAGTCTAGCGTACTGATGTACCTCGCGTTCTTGAGCTTCCGTAGTATGCCGTCCATGTTAGGCAGCGGGTAAGCATCGGTTTTCGACACTGCATTGACCTTCCGATAGTCAATACAGAACCGATACTTCCCGTTAGGTTTACGGACCATTACTACGGGGCTCGACCACCCACTGGTTGATGGCTCGATCACCCCTGCGTCGAGCATCTCTTTAACCTGGGCGTGCATCTCTTCCTCTATTCTCTTAGAGACGGGATAATATTTCTGCTTGATCGGCCGCGTCGCACCCACGTCGATCGCGTGCTCAATCAGAGATGTACATCCCAACGGCCTCCCCGTTGTACCCAGGTATCGGTCAGCCAGTGTATGCAGTCTTTCTTGCTCCTCTGGCAATAAGTCTGCAAGTCCTATCGATGCTATCTCGAATGCATCGATTCGCGATATGCTCGCTACTTCCAGATCTACGGACTTGTTGGCCGCTTTGATCCAAAGTTTATTCTCGTTTGGATCCAAAACTGCGCCAAAACCACGGATGAAGTCCGCTCCGACGTAACAGTCGATTTGATCGTCCGGAAGCACGGCTACGCGAATATCTCGTTTTATCCCGGCAAC
Source organism: Theocolax elegans (assembly GCA_026168455.1). Lineage (NCBI taxonomy): Eukaryota > Metazoa > Arthropoda > Insecta > Hymenoptera > Cerocephalidae > Theocolax > Theocolax elegans. The sequence goes on along the minus strand of CM047426.1, from coordinate 41,137,509 downwards.
CTCGAAAGGCAGGTCTACGTAACCAGCGATCGACACCGTCTGGTTTCCTGGCACTTTCGCTTTCCTTCCGTTGCTCGGGATGAGTGGACAGCCACAGGCCGTGGCCAATTGTAGGCCAATCGAGCCCATTACCGTGCGCGATGCTCCTGTGTCGAACAAGGCGCGTACGCGGTAGCCGGCAATGCCCACTTGGAACCACCAACGAGTTTCTTTTTCACTCGGAGGGTCTTCTCCTCCAGCCCTATCATCATGATCTCGGGTAGCGGCCGCTATCTGGTGTTGATCTGACTTTTCTGTCGATCTCACAGAGTTCGGGCTGAGACAGCCGCTATCTTTCTCGGACTCAGCCGATGACGTCGGCACTCCCGACGACTCTTTTGCTGCCGAGTTCTCCTCACAGCGCTCGGCTGTAGTTGGGATATCTGTTCGGGTCTTACGCGGGGCAGGAACGGGAACGACCCTTTTTAACCGCTCCTGTTTGCGTTTCCCGAACAGTCCGGACAATCTGCGCGCTTATACCCTAGCCGTCCGCAACCAAAGCATTTCAGTGGTTGTGTGGCTTGCGGTCTTGCGCTCACGATCTGATTGTCTTTTTCCACCTTCGATCCGCCGTACGTCCTTTCGGCGGAACCCTTCGCATTCTTCGTCCGGTTTGGTTCCCTCGGTTTACCAATTCCGCTCCGGGATGTGGTCATTGAAAGGACGAATTCTCTCATCTTCTCTTCCAGAACTTTGGCCAGGGTTTTCGCCAAGTCCTCTGGCGGATTCTTCTTAGTCTGCAGATTTGGTGCTGTCGACTGCACCGCTGCAATCTTCGTCTTGGCCCTTCTTTCCTCCTTCGGTTTATAAGCCGACTCGGGGATTAGGGCAGTCTCGGGTGGCGGAGGGTGCCTATACGCTTTCTGTCCCTCCAGCGTAAGTTCGGCTTCGACAGCAAGATCAAGAAGAGTATGGATTGAATCGCAATCCGTCCTGCGCACCAAATTCTGTATCTCGGGGCGCAGGTTGCCGTGCAGTGTATCTAACTGCTGCTCGATCCTTGGGATTGGATCGAGTCTTCTTATCATGTGCACTAAACACGTAATATAGTCCCGTGTTTTCTCGCCGGGTCCTTGATAGCGGGAATTTATTTCGGCAATCAACCTCTTCTGAAACCGCCTATTTGTTCCGAACCAGTGACGAGCTTCTTTTTGGAATTCGGACCACGTCGACCACGTATCTCTTTCGTTTTTGAACCAGAGTGCTGCAACGCCTTTGAATAACTCTGGCAGTGAGCTTAGCAATTCGGATTCTGAAAGATTGGCCAGAATCCGACATTCCTCGACTCGTTCGAGAAATGAGTCTATGCTCTGGTCGCCATCTGCTGAGAACTGTAGTCCCCATTTCCGGACAATTTGACCGACGTCTCTCAGCGACTGTCCTGCACTTCTCTGCCAGGTGCTGTTCTCGGTCCTGGTACCACTCGTATTTCCAAGTCTTTCCTGACCTTGGAAGTTCCCCCCCTCCCAGGCTTGGCCGACTCTCCTTGCGAGTGGTGCTGGGGGGTCAGGTTGTGGTAATTCGGTTGTATTGTCCAGGTAATGGTACGTCATTGTGTCCTGGAATCCTACTTGCTGTCGTTGGCTCCGGACTTCGTGTCGTGGCTGGTCCAGTCTGGTGCTAGTTAAAATAGGCTGAGCTTGCGCAGCCGTTAGCGCATTTACTTTTTCAGTTAATTGCTTAACTGTGTCTGACATTCCTTGCATAAAATTTGCGAATTCTAGTGGGATTTCGAATGTTCCTCCGTCTGTTGCAGTGAGTCTTATTCTGCTTGTATTTTGGTCATCGTTTAAAATACTGTCGGCAGCTTTATCATTCGTTGGTGTTGATTCCGTGGTTTCTTGCAATAATGCCGTGGTTTCATTGTCTTTGAGGTGTTGAACTCTTCTACGACTTGTTTCCATATTTTCTTTAACTTTTTCATCGTTGTTAAGAGTTAATAATGGATGGCTTGTGTTGTCGTCAATTGTCGAGTTCTCCCACGGGTGTTCTGCCGAGCTATATTTTGTGATGAAATTTTGCCTGAGTTCCTCCCGATGGTACCAGACGGTAATTTCATCCTGCTCAGGTTCTTCAACGAAATCCCTTGGCTCGTAATCTCCTAGGAGCCATTTTGTCAGACGGCTTAATTTGTCAAATTTATTGCCTGTATCTTTAAGTGACAGGTCATTAAGATATTGACAAATATCTTTGTCTCTATAAAACAAACACCAGTCTTCGATCTTCTGTTGTGTCGAACACGCCATATTTATAATAACGATTTAAATAAATAATTTACAATAAATACAAAAAAATAATTTATTTCGCTTTACCAGAGCAGTCCAATTGCGCGGCTATCGTGGTGTCGTTCGCTCGCGTTTTCCCTAAGGCACACAATTATAATCGCAAAATACAAAAAATATATATGATTGGACTATACGGCCTAACTATTGGGTTGCTCTGGCTTTGTCCTACCGTGTACGCTAATGCAAGGTTGTGTGGGTTTCTTCGATTCTGGTTGTACCAAGTTGTAACAATATCGGCTTGATATTACCAGAGTAAGGATTTAATAATTAAATATAAAATATTAATTGTGGGTACTACAAACACCTCTTTAATTTAAAACAGTTAAAATAACCCGAATAAAACAATAAGTGTTTTATTTTTGCCCACACAATCTTTCAGCACGTCAATTAAAATTTATTGAACGTGTATCAAGATAATTCTAATTGATAAACGAAATTAAAGACGAATTATAAATAAAATGAAGACTTCAATTATACGTCTTTTTATTTTTATAGTACTAAATTAGTGCCAATTAATTATCTAGTTAATTAATTGGTTAAAGCTTAGCGTACACTTTACACCAAATCTATTGTCTCTCTCTCGCCTATTATGCTACGCAGAAATATATAACGAGAAATTACAATTCTAAGGGTATCGTTCTAGCGCTCGTATTTTTCCGACGCACACACTTTATTTTTCGATTTATAAAATCGTACTATTCGCTTCGAAAAATTTTCCAGATTACCGCAAAAAAAAAATAATATCTTTTCGAGGATTCTAAAATAATTCGAAAGATTCGGAAAAATTTACGAATTCCGAAAAAATTGGAAAAATTGGAAAAATTCCAAAAACCTACAAAAATTTTGCAAATGTGAAAAATTTGAAAATTTTCTAGAATTCTAAAAAATTATGAAAAATTTTTAAATTTCGAAAAATTTAAAAAAATTTTGAAAATCTCGAAAAATTTGAAAACCTCGAAAAATTAAAAAATTTCTAAAAAAAATTTGAAAATTTCAGAAAATTTGAAAATTTTGAAAAATTTTGAAAAATTTTGAAAATTTTGAAAAAAATTGCAAATTTCGAAAAATTTGAAAAGGTTGAAAATTTCGGAAAATTTGGAAAATTTTTAATTTTTGGGAAAATTTGGGAACTTAATTTGTTTATAAAATTTATGTCTGTTATGAATTATTACTTTAAGAAATTTATTTAATTCGAATTTTAAATTTAATTTAACTCGAAAATAATAAGTCTTATTTCGAAAATAATAAGTATTATTTCGAGTCAATTCCGAGAATTATGTTCGTTTGTACTCGGCTCGTGTTGTTGTTTATATATGTTCGTCGCGACGAACTCGCAACGTGCTCGCAACCACTCGTTGCGATTTATATGTACAACAACGTCCGCAGTACAAAATTCAACTAAATGGAAAATTTTTCCTATCCCGAGGAAACTCACGTGTTGGGCGCCAGTTGTAACAGGGTTATTCTCGTACGTCAGGAGGGTTACGTTCGTCCAGTACATCTGTTCGATGTACAGGAAATCAATGCAATACCGAGGTCAGCTGTCTCACCATACAGCCGACAAATCGGTGAAAATTACCTTTCGGGACGGCCGGAGCTAGCCTCAAGCTCCGAGCGACGACGTCTTCCCTGTGTACAATGTGTGCACTTATCTAGTGCACACTTATCCTCCGTTGATGCTCGTACTCGGCTACTCAGTTAAGTGTGTCGTGCTAGGTGCAGTGCACGACACCCGCGGGGCATGGCGGTATTCGCCTTTGGGATAGGAATTACTCGCGGGTTTAATGAATCGACACTCGCGATTAAAAATGTCAGTGTAATTTATTCTATATAAACAAAAATTAACGGGATACAAAAGCTTATAAATTATGCCGGGGCGAGCCAAGGCAATGCTAAACCTTGGCTCAATAACAGTTAAATAAGAAAATGTAAACAAACGCGGGCACATAAAATGTATACAGTGTGCGTGTGTGTGTGCGCCCGCCGCAAACTACGGTCCGAGACACGGCGTCTCGATATGTTCGCGGGAACGAGATTACACCAGGTATCGAGCACCTGGTTGAGCCGAAGACCTAGTATGGGCAAATTATTGCCGGAGTGTGGAGCACTCCGGCTTACCGAATGCGTGTCTACGCAATAGAGAGAGACACGGCGAGAGTATCCGGACTCTCGCCCGGGCGGTATGGTGCGTCGGGGTACCGCGCGTATCCCGATGCCGCTCGCGGATCGCGTCGTAATTTCGAAACGGCGCACGCCTGGCCAGGACTTACTTGTCTTTTCGACGTTGAAGCTTAGCACTCGCGGTGTCCGCCTTTTCTCGCTTTCGCTCTCTCGGACCCTCTCTCTCTCTCTCTCTCTCTCCTTCGCCACAGTTCGGAATCGCGGGGCCTTGATTGGTCTCACTCTAGGTCGAGCTACGAACCGAACGGTGTTGCCGATCCCGTGTTGTTCGAGGTTCGAACGATACTGCCGGTGTGTCGTGCACACCGGCTCTCCGACGCGCTCGCGCATGCGCCTTACGCGTCTTCAACGGTAGACTCACGCGATCGGTACGATTTTCGTCTCGCGTGAGCCGTTTACCGTTACAATATAAATGACAGATATAAAAATTATTTGAAAACCAGCTGTATTCTGACGAGGAAGACATGGGGTATATATGCCCTACCGATAGCAAACTTTAATAAGTGCCACATATTAACAGGTAGCCCCCTAACGCACTTACATAGAACTAATGTCTTAATCGTCAGACTTTTGTTACATAAGGCATATTCGTGATCCAATGCCATATAATTTTAAAATTTGAATTTTCCAACTATTAGAAAAATTCGTGAATTTATTGCTTTCTTACACTTTAAGTTTTAAGATATATGAATTTATCGATCTTTACAAGCCAAAGAAATATTCTTAACATCTCAAGTAAGGCGGACTGTATTAATACCAGCCACTTAATAAACCTCACAGGATGAGTGTTTGAAAAAAGACTAAGACAAGCTAGGTCAACAAAAATATAAAATTTAGTTGTTTGTAGTATGAAATTAATAAAACCTTAATAAGACGGAAAAAAAAAAAAAAAAAAAAAAAAAAAAAGAAAAAATTATATTTCGCCCTGAGTATGCCTGGTGGGCTCATCAGTAGAGTCCAGGCATCTCGTCTCTAGATATAAATGACAGATATAAAAATTATTTGAAAACCAGCTGTATTCTGACGAGGAAGACATGGGGTATATATGCCCTACCGATAGCAAACTTTAATAAGTGCCACATATTAACAGGTAGCCCCCTAACGCACTTACATAGAACTAATGTCTTAATCGTCAGACTTTTGTTACATAAGGCATATTCGTGATCCAATGCCATATAATTTTAAAATTTGAATTTTCCAACTATTAGAAAAATTCGTGAATTTATTGCTTTCTTACACTTTAAGTTTTAAGATATATGAATTTATCGATCTTTACAAGCCAAAGAAATATTCTTAACATCTCAAGTAAGGCGGACTGTATTAATACCAGCCACTTAATAAACCTCACAGGATGAGTGTTTGAAAAAAGACTAAGACAAGCTAGACATTAGTTCTATGTAAGTGCGTTAGGGGGCTACCTGTTAATATGTGGCACTTATTAAAGTTTGCTATCGGTAGGGCATATATACCCCATGTCTTCCTCGTCAGAATACAGCTGGTTTTCAAATAATTTTTATATCTGTCATTTATATCTAGAGACGAGATGCCTGGACTCTACTGATGAGCCCACCAGGCATACTCAGGGCGAAATATAATTTTTTCTTTTTTTTTTTTTTTTTTTTTCCGTCTTATTAAGGTTTTATTAATTTCATACTACAAACAACTAAATTTTATATTTTTGTTGACCTAGCTTGTCTTAGTCTTTTTTCAAACACTCAACCTGTGAGGTTTATTAAGTGGCTGGTATTAATACAGTCCGCCTTACTTGAGATGTTAAGAATATTTCTTTGGCTTGTAAAGATCGATAAATTCATATATCTTAAAACTTAAAGTGTAAGAAAGCAATAAATTCACGAATTTTTCTAATAGTTGGGAAATTCAAATTTTAAAATTATATGGCATTGGATCACGAATATGCCTTATGTAACAAAAGTCTGACGATTAAGACATTAGTTCTATGTAAGTGCGTTAGGGGGCTACCTGTTAATATGTGGCACTTATTAAAGTTTGCTATCGGTAGGGCATATATACCCCATGTCTTCCTCGTCAGAATACAGCTGGTTTTCAAATAATTTTTATATCTGTCATTTATATCTAGAGACGAGATGCCTGGACTCTACTGATGAGCCCACCAGGCATACTCAGGGCGAAATATAATTTTTTCTTTTTTTTTTTTTTTTTTTTTTTTTTCCGTCTTATTAAGGTTTTATTAATTTCATACTACAAACAACTAAATTTTATATTTTTGTTGACCTAGCTTGTCTTAGTCTTTTTTCAAACACTCATCCTGTGAGGTTTATTAAGTGGCTGGTATTAATACAGTCCGCCTTACTTGAGATGTTAAGAATATTTCTTTGGCTTGTAAAGATCGATAAATTCATATATCTTAAAACTTAAAGTGTAAGAAAGCAATAAATTCACGAATTTTTCTAATAGTTGGAAAATTCAAATTTTAAAAATAAATATTTTTAGTTTTGGATCGGTGAGCAATGCTTTTTTTAATATCATTGGAATCCTTGTAATAATATGTACCGTCACATACCCAATTGTTGATCATGAACCAATTTCTGATCAGTGTATTATTTCAATAAAATAATAATATTTACATAAATCCAAACGTTGCTATCCACAATTTGAAGGTTAAACAATCAATAATTGGTTAGTAGACTTAAACAGAAAGTGGTATATGTACCGAAAATTTACTGATCAGAAATTGGTACTTCCCGCTTTTTTTTCTTAGATTGTTGCTTACTTTAAAAATGGCAGCTATTTTGTTTTTCTGAGATGGCTAAAAGGAAGTTTAATACTTATACTTTCTGCATGCGTCAAAATATATACAATTATTAGTCATTTTAACATAAAATTATTCTATGAACGTACAGATTTGCCTTAATTGATCAACAATTGGGTATGTGACGGTATAACCATTTAGTTTTTTATCAAAATCCAGTTTTTTAGAGCTTCGTAAACCAATACAATATGGGCAAACTGACAGTAGGTCCCATAACCTACGTGTTAAATTGCATAGATAAATTAATTAATTAATATTTTTGTCGGTCTACAGTAAATTATATGGGCAGTCAGATTGCCCCTACTTGTAATCACCCCCGAAGAATCTATAAAAATAATAAAAATAAAAAATAAAAAATAAAAACACTAACTGAAAATAAAAACAAATTATTAATAAAGCAATCTGACTGTTCCCCTGCACTAAAAATCTACTATCCCCAAATATGCTGTCCGACGTTTCGAGCTCGCTGCTGCTCCTCATCATTTCAGTCCCTGATGAGGAGCAGCAGCGAGTAGTTATTTTTACCTTAACTTCAACGCTACATTGGTGACCCCGACTTATAGATTATAAAGGAAAACAATAAAAAAAAAAAGATCAAGAAGGAGGCGAACGAGACTGAGAAGCCGATCAACACCACATCGATAATCGGCAAGAGCAGCACACCTGTTGCTAGGAATCTCGAGATCTCTCCACTCATCGACACGGCGAATCCGGGACGCAGCTGGGCACACAATAAACCAACAGATCTACGACTTAACATTGGACAGTATGACCATCTTCGTACACAACATTTTTTTCTTCTGACTGGTTGCGCTCAACAGGCAATCTACATCTACATACGATTTGAGGAATGAGAGTATTTGGTATACGTAAAAAACGATTTGGCGTCGCCATCTTGTTGTTTACAACAAATAACCGGCATTTTCCACAAGAGTTCCTAGAAATGCATCGGTCATACTGCATACTCGAAAAATTATATTAGATAAATTTTAAGGTTAACTTTATTTTTTTTTTCGCAAATAATTTTCTATTTATTAGTGCGACTAAAATAACATAAGTTTAATTTTAAGTATACAACGTTTGTTAAAAACATATGATATATATAGAAAAGATCAATTTAACCTAAATCACAATAACACTTATCTTACTATTTTTCTTTTTACAAAATCAAATTGATTTTTAAAACATCGATGCAGACGATAAGCTGTTATAATTAAAAAAAAAAAATTCAAGCAGAAACATTTAATCATTTTACTCTTTATTTTTCTCGCACAAAGGAAATAAAAATTTAATTATCATTATTAACAATAGATATATAATTATCATTAACAGCAATAGATATTTAATTAGCATTAATTAGTTGCAACAACATAATATAGACACAAGGTATAAAGTTATTTTACATGCAAATGGCAATAAATAAAAATCACATACAATTTATTATATAAATTATAATTATCAGATAAACTTATCATGAATTTAATTTAACTATAGTTTTAAATTAATTTAAGATGATTCAAATTACATATTTACAAAAATAAAAAAATTATATTTTAGGAGATTTAGTTTGTCGCCGCAATCGTGTGCTATCGTCAGCCGACGATAATTTCGCAGCTAAGCACGCACCCAAATATATAGGACCCGCAAAAATAATTCAAATATTCTCCCCTAGCATTTATTTAGTGGAGGATGAGCAGCAGCAAACGACAAACTAAAGTCATATTAGCGATTTAAAGCGGTACGTCCCTCCCCGAAAATAATTCCACCCCAATGTCCACAAACGCAGCAGCAGCAATTATCGCAAAGCATCCGAATCACGAATCCGCCCAATAACCCGATTACCCGTAAAAGAGGTCGTCCCAGGAAAATTATACCTGATACCATATGTCCCCTAGCAGCCCACCCAAACGTCAGCTTAGACCGCGAAAATAATAAAAGCATGTAAATAATAAATGGAATGGCAGCGATGAGGTAAATAGAGCAAATGCAAAACCAATACAAAATGAAATAAATCCTTGCAGAATGGATCGTACGAGCAGAA